>CM020188.1:18543031-18684127 GCA_009805545.1 Oryza longistaminata | reverse complement strand
GTTGGCCCCGGACGCGGCGAGCTTGGCGGAGCGGCGGGTGGCGCGGTCGGCGGCGCCAGCGGCGGCAGACGAGGGCGCACGCGTCGAGGTCCCGCTTGGCCCCGGACACGGCCACGCGGCGGAGCACCTCGTCGAGGATCTCGTCCGGGAGGAGGAGGTTGATCAGGTCGGCCCCCGCATCTCTCCCCGCCGCCGGAGACGACGGCGGAGATCGCCGGAGATAAGGTGGGGAAGGGGAGGGGCGAGTGTTGAATTGGGAGGAGTTGGAGGGGGCGAGATGTAAGAAATGCCGCGAAAGTGAGCTGCGTTCAGTAGATTAAATCTACTATTTTTTTAAAAAAAATTATACTTTTGAATACTTTTTTTTTACTTCACGAGTTTTCCTTAAATCTACTATTTTTTATTTTTTTTCATTCAGTCACCTGACTGTTCATAATGTTTATTTTGATTTTTTTTATACTTTTGAATACTTTTTATTTTTTTACTTCACGAGTTTTCATTAAATCTACTATTTTTATTTTTTTTTACTTCACGAGTTTAATGCAGTTTTCATTAAACTTTTGAATACTTTCTTTTACTTCACGAGTTTTCATTAAATCTACTATTTTTCTTTTTATTTTTTTTACTTCACGGGTTTTCATTAAATCTACTATTTTTAAAACTTTTTTATACTTTTGAGTAATTTTTTTACTTCACGAGTTTTCATTAAATCTACTATTTTTTTAAAAAAAATTATACTTTTGAATACTTTTTTTTTACTTCACGAGTTTTCCTTAAATCTACTATTTTTTATTTTTTTTCATTCAGTCACCTGACTGTTCATAATGTTTATTTTGATTTTTTTTATACTTTTGAATACTTTTTATTTTTTTACTTCACGAGTTTTCATTAAATCTACTATTTTTATTTTTTTTTACTTCACGAGTTTAATGCAGTTTTCATTAAACTTTTGAATACTTTCTTTTACTTCACGAGTTTTCATTAAATCTACTATTTTTCTTTTTATTTTTTTTACTTCACGGGTTTTCATTAAATCTACTATTTTTAAAACTTTTTTATACTTTTGAGTAATTTTTTTACTTCACGAGTTTTCATTAAATCTACTATTTTTTTAAAAAAAATACTTTTGAATACTTTTTTTTACTTCACGAGTTTTCCTTAAATCTACTATTTTTTATTTTTTTTCATTCAGTCACTCTGACTGTTCATAATGTTTATTTTGATTTTTTTATACTTTTGAATATTTTTTATTTTTTTACTTCACGAGTTTTCATTAAATCTACTATTTTTTTTTCATTCAGTCACTCTGACTGTTCAAAATGTTCATGTTTTGACCAGCAAAGATTTATTTCGATTTTTAAAAATTTATTTTGATTCTTTTTGGTACTTCAGGACTACGTTCATGTTTACATTAAATCTACTGAAAGAATTATTTTTATTTTTTTACTTCAGTATGACTGCGTTCGTGTTTTGAAGTTTTGTACTTCGGTCTGTCTACGGTCGGTCTGAAAAAATATAGTTTGTGCAGGAATTGCAACTTGTGAAGTTTGTCTTATTTCTAAAACTAGAAAAATGCCCGTGCGCTGATTTTTTTTTTACAAAATCATAAGTTGCAATTAGGAGTCCGACCGTCTCAAGTTAGCATGCGAGTTTGTTTAAAGAGATTTCTTATAAAATTATTTATGTATTTCTAAAAGCGAACGAAGTTAAAAACCAAATCAAATACGGATACGTATTTCCAAAAGCAAATGAGCTTAAAAACCAACTCAAACACGGATGACGTACCGGTAAAAAATATTTACAATTTTTATAATAGTAGAGATAGAGATTTGCTCCCATGAACTGATACTTGCATTTATAGCCCTGAACATTGGGAAGTTGTGAAGCTGCAGAAATTGCGATACAAGTTTGTGTCTAGTTAGGCCCTGTTTAGTTCCCAAACAAAAAAATTTCACCCTATCACATCGAATGTTTGAATACATGCATGAAGTATTAAATATAGCAAAAAAAAAAATAATTACACAGATTACGTGTAAAAAAACGAGACGAATATTTTAAGTCTAATTGCTCTATGATTTGATAATGTGGTGCTACAGTAAACATTTCCTAATGACGGATTAATTAGGTTTAATAAATTTGTCTCGTGGTTTATTGACGGATTCTGTAATTTGTTTTGTTATTAGTCTAGGTTTAATACTTCAAATGTGTGTCCGTATATCCGATTGACACGTCAAAAATTTTAGTTCGCGAACTAAACAGGCGCCCTTAGTTCCAAAATCGGTTGAATTAAATGTTGCTACTTTCATATGAAGGAAAATTTATTGAAAACTTGTTAGCTATAAGTTACTTCTATAATAGCATAAGAAAGAACGAAATTACATCAATTTCTATTTTAAACTACTCCTTTAAATCCACTAAACATTGTTCCCCAACGTGTATCAAAAGGATACTTTTGTGTGATGATAAAGTTACTGATTTTGTTTTAAAATAATGGAAGCTTTATTAAGATTCAGTCAAGATAAATTACTCGTAAATAGTCGTAAATTGTTAGAACATCAAAACCCACATATCAATGCAGATAAGCTGCCACAGCTGCAACCAACAGCATCATCACGCAACGGCAAACAAGAAGCAAGCAAACAGGCTATTAGAAGCAGATGGCCTCTGTTTACATCTCTGCTCGACGTACCGGTCAATTGTACCCACCTAGGGTTACCCAACCGTGCGGTTATCGCAGACGGTTATTGCGTGCGGTGGCGGTAACTCCACCTAAGCAGTTTGGTAAACCCTGACCCACACCTACATGCATCGGCTGATATGTCAGATTGCGTGGAACTTTTATTATATGTTTTCAGTGTTTCTAATATTTTATTGTAAAAAAACCCCTCTAAAACGTATTTTTTAAATCATAACTTTTTGACCCCACCATACCAAAGAGGGCATGGCAAAAAAAAGGAACGTGACAATTTTATGTTATACAATGTAAAAGCATTGTTTCGTCCTGCCAGTCCGACTAGTGTGACCAAAAGACTTAGATATAAAAAAAATTAGAACAACTTATTTTTAAAATAGAAATAGAAAGGTTAAGAAAATCGACTGTGGGATTCGTTTCGCGATTTCCCCCCTAACTATGTAATTAGTTTTTCATTTTATCTATATTTAATGCTCCATGCATATGTCCAAAATTTCGATGTGATGTTTTTGGGAAAAAAAATTTGGGAACTAAACAGGGCCTTACTCTAAGGTAATGGACTAATGGTTGGAAACTTTTCCTTCAGAGTATGCGACGGAGCTACTCATTAATACATAATTAATTGCATAACTAATTAAGTATTGGCTATAAAAATTAAAAAAAAATATGATTTTTAAAGCATTTTTTCTATTAAAGTGTTTTAAGAAAACAAATACCGTTTAATAGTTGGGAAGCATATACACGGAAAAGGAATATAAGTTAGGAAAGGGTAGAACCGAACTTGCTATAGCTACTGCCGTTTAAGATAGATAGGTCTATGCACGTACGGCTGGGCCTTGCAGGTTATTATTCGTTTATGCGTAGATAAAATAGATTGGGGGTGAACTCGATTAAATTACAGATTTCTATCCAAGAATTGAGTACACCAAACTAATCGGATCAAGTCGATCGGCAGTCTCGACTCCAATTCCAACCTAGTATCTAGGACGCTGGAGCTTCAAATGAACCAATCGATCCCACAACAATTAATTAATTAATTGCAGGGTGCCATTGTGACATCCTGATCCCGGAGAGACTTTGCTGTATTCGGCGACAGTTTGATCATGGCAAGCTCACCGGACCAACCTGTCAGGGGACCTGACATTACTGAAGATGTTGCTGTTGGAGAGAAGACTCTGAAGCCTGAAGAGGAGGAGGAGACTCAGACTTCAACTAACGAGACCACTGAAGAAGCAGTCCCACGACCAGCTCGAGTGAGAAAGCCCAATCCACGAGTCAAAGGCCCAGAATGGGTGGCGTGAAGCATCTGCTCGCTTGTGAGCTGGAGTTGGTGAGAGAGAGAGATGTATAAAAACAACTAAGAACAGAGTATTGTAACTAAGAACTGGCAACTGGAGGCGAAGGCGGCGGCGGCTCGATCCTGTTGGATCTGAGAATTACTACTATATTGTTGCCACAATTTCGTATCGTTCTAAGTGAGAATTGAGAGTTCCTAACAATCTGGTATCAGAGCTACTCCGCACAGCAATTCCTCTTGATTTGGCCATAAAATTCCGGGGAGAGGTGGGACTCTACCATTTCGGTGGTGTGTAATCTGCAAAAGCTTCGGCTCCCTCAATCTGGTTGGCTGAATTCGGAGCGCGAGTGTGGAGGGTTCGATCCAGTTCTACCGCAACGATGGATTTGGAAGCCAAATTTGATTTGCTGCTCAAGACTATAGCGGAGAATGAGCGGAAGAGGGAAGAAGCGGAGGTGCGCACCAGGGCGGAGTACTTGGATCTGAAGAAGACGGTGGAGTCTCGAATTCTGGCGGTGGAGAAGAGGGTTGATGAATTGGGGACTTCCTTGCAGTCGCTGAACACCAAGGTTGATCACCTAGAAGGTACTGTGTTGCGTCTCGTCAAGCCGGAACCAGAGTCCAGTGTCGCCAAGGTGGGGGAAGCTGGTAATTCCAAGGAGAACTTGAACCAATTTTCGTCAGGGCAAGCATCCCCTACTCTCGGTATGAATGATAATTCCTCCATGCCCCGCTTTACTTTCGGTTCATGTAGCAGATCTGAATTCCCTGATAATGCCGATGCTAGTTTCAACTTGAGTGGTACAATTCCTCCCATGACATGTCCCCAATTTAGTGGAGATAATCCTCAAATGTGGAAGGTGAACTGTGAGCAATACTTCGATGTGTACGGCATCCGGCAAGCTCACTGGGTCAAAATTGCCACCCTCAATTTTTCTGGTAACGCTGCTTTCTGGCTGCAGTCCGTGAGAAATCAGATGCAGGGTATTACATGGGTGGGTTTGTGTGAACTAGTCTGCTCCAGATTTTCTAAAGATAGACAGCAAGCACTTATCCGTCAATGGATCCACATCAAACAAGAAGGATCAGTGGCTGATTATGTGGAGAAATTTGATAGCTTAATGCACCAGTTACTAGCTTATGATAGTTCTCTGCTTCCAGTTTATTTTGTCACCAAATTTGTAGAAGGGCTTAAAAGTGAAATCAGAATCGTGGTATTAGTTCAGAGACCACCAGACTTGGATTCAGCTTGTGCTGTGGCTCTCCTGCAAGAAGAGGCATTAGAAGGAGTTAAAATCAGTCAGTACAAGAAACTTGATATTTCTGTACCAATTCGCAGCAACCGAAGTTCTGGTGTGTTTCATTCCACTACTCCACAGAAGCAGTTATCACCACAATCTGAAGATAGGAGGGGTACTGAATCTGCCACAGCTAGAGATGACAAACTTGCTTCTCTGAAATCTTATAGAAGGTCTAAGGGGCTTTGTTTTGTGTGTGGTGAAAGATGGGGTAGAGACCATAAATGTAGTAATTCAGTGCAGCTTCATGTTGTACAGGAATTGTTGGATGTTTTACAGGATGATGATAATTCTGATTTGC
Organism: Oryza longistaminata; assembly: GCA_009805545.1. Lineage (NCBI taxonomy): Eukaryota > Viridiplantae > Streptophyta > Magnoliopsida > Poales > Poaceae > Oryza > Oryza longistaminata. The sequence goes on along the minus strand of CM020188.1, from coordinate 18,678,539 downwards.
AAACTGGGGAGCAACATTAGAACTCTGAAGAAGAAGGGAATCTAATGGCTATTTCTCAACACGCAATCTGGGGTACAGAATCTCCTAAGTCCTTGAGATTGAGAGGCTGGGTGCAAGGTTATGAATTACTTATGTTGGTAGATTCTGGCAGCACTCACTCATTTATGGATGCAGATATTGGTCTGAAACTATCTGGTGTCAAAAACCTGGGACAGAAACTACTCTTTTCTGTTCTCATGAAATTGCTAATTGTAGGTGGTGGATGCAAGGCCATAATTTTCTTAGCAACTTCAGACTTTTGAATCTTGGGGGTTATGATGTTATATTGGGCATGGATTGGTTGGAGCAGTTCAGCCCAATGCAAGTTAATTGGATTGATAAATGGATGGAAATTACTGTTGCAGGACAGTCTATCAGATTGCAAGGTATAGTTCCTTAGACGTCACACTGTACTTCTATTACTCCTGAGCAATATCTTGGTATGGTCAGGCAAGGATCTCTTATGTATTCAGTTCAGCTCACTACTGCTGATCCAGTCACCAAGGAGCCCATTCCTGCTGAAGTACAGTCTCTTATTGATTCTTTTAAAACAATATTCGCTGAACCTTCCAGCTTACCTCCAAAAAGATATTGTGACCATACTATACCCCTTATACTAATCTAAGGCCCTATCGATTTAACCCAGCTCTTAAGAATGAAATTGAACAACAAGTTTCAGACATGTTGAAATCTGGGGTTATCCAACCCAGTCACAGTGCTTTTTCCTCCCCTGCTCTGTTGGTTAAAAAGAAAGATGGCTCTTGGCGTTTGGTGATTGATTACAGAAGGCTTAATGCAATTACTGTTAAGGGAACTTATCCTATGCCTGTGATAGATGAATTGTTGGATGAGCTTGCACATGCTAAGTGGTTCACCAAATTAGACCTTCGAGCTGGATACCATCAAATTCGCATGGCTCCTGGGGAAGAACATAAAACAGCATTTCAGACCCACACTGGTCATTATGAATATACTGTGATGTCATTTGGTTTAACTGGGGCACCTGCAACTTTCCAAGGGGCAATGAATGATACATTGAAAAGTGTACTCAGGAAGTTTGTTCTTGTATTTTTCGATGACATTCTCATCTACAGTCCTGACTACACATCACACTTAGATCATATATCCCAGGTACTCACATTATTATCCAAACATCAGTGGTATGTTAAACTCTCCAAGTGTTCCTTTGCTCAACAGCAACTTACCTATCTGGGGCATACCATCAGTGCTGCTGGGGTGCATACTGATACAAGTAAAATTCAGGAGGTGCTGAATTGGAAGGTACCAACTACTGTCAAGAAATTAAGAGGTTTCTTAGGTTTGGCTGGATATTACAGGAAATTTGTCAGGGGATTTGGAGTAATCAGCAAACCATTGACAAATCTGTTAAGGAAGGGGGTGCCTTTTACCTGGACAGATGCAACTGAGACAGCTTTTCAAAATCTCAAACAGGCCCTGGTTTCTGCCCCAGTACTGGCTTTACCGGATTTCCAGAAGGTATTCACTATAGAAACTGATGCTTCAGAATCTGGCATTGGAGCTATCCTCTCTCAAGATGGGCATCCTGTTGCATATATTAGTAAAGCCCTGGGTCCTAGAACAAAAGGGCTCTCTACCTATGAAAAGGAATGCATGGCTGTTTTAATGGCAGTAGAACACTGGAGATCTTATTTACAAATGGGGGAGTTCATTATTTTGACTGACCATCATAGTTTAATGCACTTATCAGATCAGAGGTTGCATACCCCATGGCAGCATAAGGCTTTTACAAAGCTTTTGGGGCTTTCCTATAAAATCTGTTATAGAAAGGGTTCCCACAATGGAGCAGCTGATGCTTTATCAAGAAAATTCCAGGAGGATAAGGAACACTTATGTCATATTTCTGCTTGTACCCCCACCTGGCTTCAGGAGGTCACTGAGGGTTATAACCAGGACCCTTACTCCACTCAGTTACTTACTGAATTATCCTTGAACCCTTCAGCTCGAAAGCATTTTTCTCTTAATTCTGGTTTACTGAAGTACAAGGGCAGGGTGTGGATTGGAAATAACCAAGCATTACAACTGAAGTTGCTCACTGAAATTCATGCCAGTCCTGTTGGAGGCCACTCTGGTTTTCCGGTTACTTACAGAAAGTTGAAGCAGCTGTTTGCTTGGCCCAATATGAAAAAGATGACCAATGTTTTTGTTCAACAATGCCAGATTTGCTTGCAAGCTAAGCCTGACAGGGCTAAATACCCTGGTCTTCTTCAACCATTGCCTGTACCAGATGGTGCTTGGCAAGTCGTGTCCCTGGATTTTATTGAAGGTCTTCCTATGTCAGATCATGCCAATTGCATCTTGGTGGTGGCAGATAAGTTCTCCAAATATGCCCATTTCCTTCCATTAGCTCATCCTTTTACTGCTCTAAGTGTTGCCAAGTTATTCATGAGACACATCTTTAGATTGCATGGGTTGCCCTTAGTCCTGATCTCTGATAGAGACAATTTTTTTACAAGCCAACTGTGGGAGCATCTCTTTGAAGGATCTGGTACTAAATTACATTTCAGTTCGGCCTACCACCCTCAAACTGATGGACAAACAGAAAGAGTCAATCAGTGTCTTGAAATCTATCTTAGGTGTTTTGTCCATTCAGTTCCTCGCAAATGGGCCGCATGGTTACATCTTGCAGAATACTGGTATAATACATCCTATCATTCTGCCATTCAAGCCACTCCATTTGAAATTTTATATGGGCATCCTCCTTGTCATTTTGGTATCAGTACTCAGGACTGTGCTATTCCTGATCTGGCCGTATGGTTAAAAGAAAGACAATTGATGCAAAGTCTAGTACAGCAGCACTTATATAGAGCACAACAGCAGATGAAGCACTATGCTGATAAGAAGAGGAGTTTCAGAACTTTTGATATTGGTGATTGGGTCTATGTTAAGTTACAACCGTATATTCAGACTCCTGTTGCTGTCAGAGCTAATCACAAATTGTCCTTTAAGTACTTTGGACCATTTCAAATTACCGCAAAGATTGGCACTGTGGCTTATCAGTTGCAATTACCACCTACCAGTTCCATTCATCCAGTTTTCCATGTATCTCAATTAAAATCTGCTGCTGGGTTTTCAGGAACTGTTCAATCTCATCTTCCCACTTCCACTGCTGCTTTGCAAGTTCCTTGGCGCATTCTGGACAGACGGCTCACAAAACGGGGTAATTCTACTGTCTCTCAAGTTTTAATTCACTGGTCAGACTCTACTCCAGAAGAGGCTACCTGGGAGGACTATGAAGACTTGCGCACACGTTTTCCTTGACATCCTGATCCCGGAGAGACTTTGCTGTATTCGGCGACAGTTTGATCATGGCAAGCTCACCGGACCAACCTGTCAGGGGACCTGACATTACTGAAGATGTTGCTGTTGGAGAGAAGACTCTGAAGCCTGAAGAGGAGGAGGAGACTCAGACTTCAACTAACGAGACCACTGAAGAAGCAGTCCCACGACCAGCTCGAGTGAGAAAGCCCAATCCACGAGTCAAAGGCCCAGAATGGGTGGCGTGAAGCATCTGCTCGCTTGTGAGCTGGAGTTGGTGAGAGAGAGAGATGTATAAAAACAACTAAGAACAGAGTATTGTAACTAAGAACTGGCAACTGGAGGCGAAGGCGGCGGCGGCTCGATCCTGTTGGATCTGAGAATTACTACTATATTGTTGCCACAATTTCGTATCGTTCTAAGTGAGAATTGAGAGTTCCTAACACAACCCAACCAAGGGAAGGAGAAACCGCCGCCGCCGCAGCCGCCGCCGGCAGACATGGCAGCGGGTTCCTCGTCGCCGGCAATGGCTGGAGGCAAGAAGAAGAAGACAGGGAGGAAGGTGAGGATGACACAGGAGGAGATCGACAGCTACATCAATTATCAGACAATCAGGATGCCGGATGAAATATTCCCAATAGTAAGCAAGGAGAGGTTAGCATGCACGGACTTGTCTGACAAAGGCGACCTCCCTGTACCCATGGACCAGATCGATGATTACGTCGCCAAGATTTTCAGGGAGATAAACCAGATTGAAGATCAGTTCATGAAGCATAGAGACGGGATCCTGAATCAGTACTACCTCAAAGGTTACGCGATGCGAAAGGCCACCGACGACGACGATGATGATGAGCAAGAAGAAGAAGAAGAAGAAGAAGAAGAAGAAACATCGTCTCCTGCAGATAATGTACAAGGAGAGGAGGAAGAAACGTTAACCGATACAGCAGGCGATGAACAAGCTCGAGCTCCTAATCCTGGTCGGAGGAGGTTTCGGCCCGGCGTTTCCATCAAGGCAGGAAAAGTTAACAAGCTGAATTAGCCAAGAAGCGATGTGCTTAGCACTTTGCTGATGCAGATTGCAGCAGCCCAATTGTTTATCTTTTTTTGAAAAAAAAAATAGTTAGCTGTCATAGTTATAATATACTCCATCCTTCTGTGTTCTTAAGTTCTGGAAGACTGGAACTGATTCCATGAACCAGCTTAGTTGGTTCTACTAAGTTTCATAGTGGTAGGCTCTCGGATAAATGTTTAATGCTTTAGAGTGGAAATTATTAATTATTAATATTGTTTAAGTTTCATTGTACATTTGTACTACAGCATAGCGAACCAGCATTATTAATTATTTCTTCATGCAATCTGAGGGGAAATTTCTCATTGTTAACTTTGCTCATTTGCCCCATATATACTCCCTCCGTTTCACAATGTAAGTCATTCTAGCATTTCCCACATTCATATTGATGTTAATGAATCTGCATTTCCCATATTCATATTGATATTAATGAATCTAGACGAACATCAATATAAATGTGAGAAATGCTAAAATGACTTACATCATGAAACGGATGAAGTATTTGGTTGGCTTTGTAAAATGCCCCCACATTTTTTTTCTCTTTGGGGTATTATCTCACCTATGAAAGCCTCCCAAAGTCGAATTTATTTTGCTGACCTTTTGCTTGAACTGCAATAACCAACACGATGACAAAACTGGGATCGAAGAAAGGGATGTCCCCTTTTACCTTTTTAAATCGAATTCTTAAGAATAGTTGTGGGATCGAAGAAAGGGATGTCTCCTTTTACCTTTTTCATTCGAATTCATAAGAATAGTTGTGAAAATTTAGTAAAATGATACCTACTTCAAACCTGATCTAGGGAAACAAATTTGGGTACGAATATATATATATTCATACTTTAAATTTGTCTTTTTCTCTTCCTTGATGTATGAGTTGAATTTAGACTTAAGATTTTGCGGAGTAATATATGTATGTCGTCGAAATGTTGTAAACAATTTCATAACTATTTAAGTGTTTGAGTAAATACAAGTATTTCCCGACAAATCCTCTCGTCCTAACATAACATAAAGAAATCAACAAGTATGTACAATAACCAACCACCAATAAAAAAACAAGAGTAAATTTCACTTTGGACTATGTTTTATTACTCATGTTTCACTTCAGATCACTATTTATTAATCAATATTTTTAGTTTGAACCGGGTAATCTTAGTTTTGTTTCACTTTGGACCATCCCGACTGTCTTATCAAGCGTACGAACGATCTAGATCTAGAGTATGTCAGTTCCCACTTATCAATAAACTCTCACGGTCATATGTAATATCATTTCTTTGGTATATGACAAGTTAGAGGTAGATGGATAAAAAAAGTTAATGGTGATCCAAAGTGACACGGACACAACTCAGAATCGGGCGCCCGATGAGGGAGGGGGAAAATCGGGCGCTGACGTCAGCATGACACATGCGTGAAAAATTACTTTAAACTATTTTTTTCTCTTAAGTTATTTATCTAAATCATGGTCCAATTGCACCATTAAACTTGTTGAAATTAAATCTTTAAAATAAGACCCCACATGGATATATTCTGACGAAAAAATTTAGCTTATTATTAAATTATTTTTAAATATTACACGATGTTCCACCATGTATATCGGAATTGTTTCACTGAGTAAATCGAAAATGTTTCAATCGTTTAAATCGGGTGTTGTTTCACCATATATAAAAACAATGTTTCAGCAAATAGCAAAAGAATGTTTCAGTTCACTGCAACATTTGATCCATACATAATGAAACATTATAAGTACACTAGGTGAAACATTTTCGATGGAACAAAAAATAAAACGAATTTTCTTAATGGAGGGTTTCCAAAATATGTGGGTGATTTGTTGCAAAAGAATGTTTCAATTCACTGCAACATTAGATTCCGATTTTGCTCCCTCCCCCGAGCGACCGACGGGGAGGATTCCCGAAGTGACACAAAGGTAAAAATATCGATGCAAAATGAAAACATTGGATAAAGGATGATCTAATCTAAAATAAAACATTGGTAATAAAATATGACTCAAAGCGAAATGCACTTTAAAAAAAAACAATCACATCCAACTGAGCTCTGTTCAATTTGCTCCTTCTCCTCCCTGTGGCTTCTTCTTACTGCGGCCAGGACACGCAAGCAGGTCGGCGCCGGCCTCGTACTCGACGTACCCTCCCTGCTCGTACTGCGTCCTCACCGCCTCCGTCACCGCGCGGATCGCGTCGATCCCCTCCTCCTCCTTGGTGAGGCCCCTCACGGGCTCCAGCGGCGGCGGGTCGAACGACATGAGCAGGTTGATCTGCGGCAGCGACATCCTCACCATCTTCTTCCTCCCCTCGTCTCCGGCCACCGCCGCCGCCGTCGCTTCTCCCCTGTTGTTGTTGCTGCTGCTGCTCTTCTTCTTCTTCTTCTCCGGCGAGGCTCCCGAGGACGATGACGGCGCGTCCACGGCTGCGGCTGCTGTCTCTTTCCCTTTGTCCGGCGAGCTCGCCATGATCGTCACCTCCGATGCCTCCTGCTCCTCGCCTGCAATGCAAAGATCCGTTTCTCCAACCCGAGTCCTACTAGGCTTCAAGTATAGTAGATTAGTAGAGTTGTGATACTCCACGTACTCCATTGAATTTAAATATGTGGCTGACTTATCTGCTGAGTTCTACCCAAACAGATACAGATGGAAACTAATCCTATCCTACCATAACAAACCGGATACAATACGATCTTATCCATATAGTCTAACATGATTTGCTAATTCACATAGATTCATCAGATGGTAATTAGCTGAATTCTTCGTACACTAACTACAATTCCGGCAAGGATAGGATAAATCTTTCTTATATAATGCAAGTAGAGCCCGATTGCTATTTGGCTCAGTTGGTGTGGTACTATGGGCTATAAACATGCATTAATATGCATCTATTTTCTTCGACCCAATCAATTTTACAACTAAGACAAACAGGCCCTAACATCTTGAGGAATTGTAACTCTTCGTGCACGAATAATTGTAGTGAGCATGTTTCCTTTGTGAATAATTTCAGTGTAATTTTAGGGTCCCTTGTACCTGTTATATGTTAGCTGTTATGTTCTATATTGTAATCGAGTTCTAGTTCGATCCTAGTCTGCCATGTTCTCTATATTGTAAAATGAGGATTTCTTCTATATTGAATTACTCACCCGATTTATCACAGCATTGTAATATCATGAGGAATCAGCAGCATTATTAAGTTGAACACAAAAGGGTTGTTCACTTATGTAAATTGCAAAAGGATGTACCTGATGAACTCCACAAACTGGAGCAGCAACTTGTATTTTGATACCACATTTTTGTCTGTCTTGTCTCAGCCCTTCTACAACAGGCCAGACCATAGGATTCAGCGAATTTCTTCAGACATGGAGAAAAAACGGTAAAAGGGGTTTCTGAACATTATAGCCTGAAAATGTAGCAGGGGTATAAGAAAGTACTTCCTCCGTTTCAGGTTATAAGACTTTCTGACATTGTCCACGTTCATATATATGTTAATGAATCTAGACATATATATGAAGATTCATTAACATATATATGAATGTAAACAGTGTTAGAAAGTCTTATAACCTGAAACGAAGGTAGTATATGATTGATATTGTTCTTATCTGGAAACAACCAATCACAACATCTTTCAGGAAGGCAGTACAATGGCAAGAACCAGCTAAGTTGCTTGTGAAGGAGAATAGAATGGTAACTCTTTCTTTTCTTTTTCAAAGACTCGGTAGAAAGCAGTAAAACCAGCCCATATATCCTTCAGAAAAAGCAACCAGTACAGGTTGTTGCAAGCTGAGGCGACCAGTACACTGTATATCTGGATCATTGTCCACGGATGAACTTTGGACATGCATGGATCTCTGTATTTTCAGGTTTGAGCTTCCTGAATGATCGTTTAAGCCGATCGTGATCATACTCGAGATCATTCAGAAATCTCAGCCGAAGCACCTCTGCCTCCCAGCCCCTGTTCATCTCCAAGTGTCATCAGTTTTCCTCCCCTAATGTACAGCTTCTTAACATCCTTCGGCGTAACCCACTGAGCGAAATCCGTCAGCGGGAAGCATCGGAGGTCTAGCTTCTTCAGATTTGGAGGAAGCGCAAACTTCATTTTGTCGATCGGTTTTTGATGCGACGATGCTTCAATTCTCCCTTTGTTATCAGAAGTCAGCACGCCCCATCTGATCTTGAGCGATTCGAGCGCCCTGAACTCGCCCAATTTCATGAACTCATCATCTGTCGGAACAGCCATTGTGCCAATCACAATGCCAAGCTTCCTGAGCTTGTTCAGCTTGGTGAGCTCATTGAGATGGCAGGGCTCTCTCCTGCTTGGATTTGCAACCACAAACCCCTTGAGGACCTCGAGCCGTGTGAGCCGGCCAATCCCTTTAGGCATTCCGACGAGCAGGTGGCACTCAGACAAGTCGAGATACTCCAATCGATCCAGCCTTGTGATCCCTTGCCCCAATTCCTCCAGATTATGGCATGCCCGGAGATCCAGCACGGTGAGATCACGCAGCTTGCCGATCGAATCGGGCAGGGACTCGATTCTTGAGATTCCCCTGAAGCTGATGTACCTGAGATTCTTGCAGCTCTCCATGTCCGCGAGGTGTTCGACGCCGCTGAGCTCGATGTGGCTGTCCATGGGGTTGGCAATCTGCTCGAGGGGGCCGAACTCTCGCCACTGACCGAGCTGCAGCGCGCGCAGCTCCTTCTTCCCGGCGAACCAGGCGTCGTCGAGCTCGAGGTATTTCTGGTCGACGTTGTAGATGGCTCTCGCCTCGGCGCTGAACCCCGAGGACATCCTGCCGGCGTTCAGGCACGCGCGGCGCGCGAGGGTGAAGTCGTTGCCGGGGTCGAGGTCGAGGAAGGCGCTGCGTTTGGCCACGCCGGTGAGGAGGTCGCGCATCCATGGCCGCACCGTGCAGCGGTGGACGGTGGCGCAGAGATGGCCGGGGATCGGGACGATGAAGCCCTTGGCGATGAGCTCGTCGAAGCGGCTCTTCCCCTCGTCGGCGGAGCGGACGAAGCCCTCGCCGAGCCACCAGTGGATGAGGAGGCGCTTCTTGATCACGGCGCACTCCGGGAACGCGGCGAGGGTGAGCACGCAGCCGCGGAGCCGCGCCTCGAAGCCGCCGATGGCGAGGCGAGGTGGCCGCCATCTGCGGGCCGCGACGGAATCTCCCCCACCTCCTCGTCATCCCACGCCCGTGGCCGGCGCGGTCGACGGCGTGGGGGATCCAGGCGTTCGGTCGCCGTCGCAGGGGAACCTGTAGACCTCGCGGATGCTGGACCTGATGGCCTCGATGCCGGCGTCGACGGCGAGGAGCGCCTCGCGGGAGGGGGCCCGCGTCGGGGCGGCGCGTGCTGGAGCGCGTGCGATGCGCTCCTCGACGGGCTCGAGCCGTAGCGATGCGCTTGTCGGGGCGTCGATGCGCGGGAAGAACGGCCCGGAGGTGGGACATCTTCCCCCGACCTTTCTCCAAGCAGCGCGCCCGCGCCTCGGCCTGGCGTTCTCCTCCTGGGCGGGCGGCGCGCGACGGCGCGGCGCGTCTTGGCCCATCGGGCTCGGCGTGGCGCGGCGCGGCGTTGAGGACGGCGCGGATGGTGGCGAGCGGGCCGAGAGCGGACGATGATGTCCTCCTCGACGCACTTGCGCTGTGGCGTTCCGCGAGCGAGCGACATGGCGCGCTCCGCGCCGGCTGCGTCTGTGGGTGGTCCTTACGGGCACTCGTGTGTAGGTCACACTAACCACTCGACTTGTTGCTGCCACTCCCACCGAGAAAATTGGTTATACTATCGTAAAATAGTGGTTTCCGCTAGAATGCTATCGCTTCAAACTGATTCACCGTAATAACATCCTAAAACTGAGAAGTTTCACCAAAATACATTTTCGCTCTTTTCTGTAATAGAAATGTTTTTTCTCAATTTTTATATTTTCCCAGACCAAAAACCCCTGAAGCGGACCCCACCTGTCATACTCTCTCCCCCTCTTCCTGCTCCACAATCCCGATCTCCCGGGAGGCAAAGTTTCATCCGTGGAATGGACCGATTCAAAGTTTTGAACCTGCTAATCGATCGATCAATTGATGATCTTTGCAAATTTCATTGCTCTCGTCGTGATCGGCTCACTGGCGGCGGTTCAAAGTGGGAACCACCAATCTTGGAAAGCAAGACTGGTAGGAGATGAGGAGCAGCACGAGCCGCTAGCGCCAGCGCGACGCCCCACGGTGAGGAGCCGTCCCGCCGCTGGTCGTACCGGCCGCCGCCCGCCGTGCTCCCCTACCAGCGGCGCCAATGAGCAGCGACGAGAGCCTCGACCACGGCCCGCCGGCCGCCACCCAGCACTGCATCGTGAGCTGGAGCAGGAGCAGCAGCGGAACAGACAAGGACGAACCTGACATGGTCTACAGGCTCTCCACCGCGGACTCGCATCGCCAGTAGAGCGATGCGGCGTCGGGGAGGCGCAGCAGGCAGCGACGGAAGGCGGAGGCAGAGGCGGGAGGGAGTTGGTCGCCGACGGCTTCTAATGCGGCCGCCTGTGGAGCGACCTCGCGCGGAGATTGGGATGGTGGGGAGGAAGAAGGGAAAGAGGGAGGAGAGAGTACGAACTGTGGGGCCCGTGTCAAGGTAGTTTTGGTCTGGGAAAATATAAATTGAGCAAAGAACATTTCTATTCACAAAAAGAACGAAAATAGCATTTTGGTGAAACTTTCAGTTTAGGATGGCATTACAGTAAATCAGTTTGAAGCGATAGCATTCTAGGGAAACCACTCTTTTACGATAGTATATTAATCCCAATTTTCTCATTAGAATACAAAGGATAAAATGATACTCAATAGGTGTTATCATCAGTATACTTTACCATTTTGAGGAGTTTGAGAACAAAATACCCTGGCTATAGAGAGAGAGGAAGTGAGAGAGAAACGCTCAGGATGGCTATGCCGAACGGCGGCCGGTGCGAGCGTGCGGGGTGGGCGCAAGAAGGGGAGTAGGACGGCGCAGCCGAAGGGGGAGGATTGCGCCGACGAGGGGAGGACAGCGCAGCCGTCGGGGAGGAGGGCGCCGACAAGGGGAAGGAGGACAGCGTTGCCAACCCGGGAGGGTGCCGACAGGATTTTTCACATTTTGATCCTTTAGGAAAGCTTATTCTACAAATATATCCTAAAAAAACTTATTCTAGAAATAATCCTTTTCGTGGTGCCAATGTCTTTGGCGCCGTGGTCCAACATGACGGCACCAATGACGTTGGCGCCATACCCCTAGCCTCCCGGTGAAAGTTAAGTTACAAATGTGAAGGGGGACGGCGCCAATGTCATTGGCACCAAGGACCAAATTGTAATTTTCTTTTGAAAAAGGACCTATTTGTAAGTAAGAAGGATATATTTGTAAATGAAAAATATTTACAAATAGGTCCTCGGTGCTAATGATGCTAGCGCTAAGGACCTATTTGTAAATATTTTTTTATTTATAAATAGGTTCTTTTAAAAAAATTACAAATTGGTCCTCGGCGCCAATGTCGTTGGCGCCGTCCCCTTCACATTTGTGACTTAATTTCACCCAGAGGCGGAGAGGACGGCACCAACATCATTGGTGCCGTCATGTTGGACCACGGCGCCAACGACATTGCGCCGTGAAAAAAAGATCATTTCTAGAATTAGTTTTTTTAGAAGTCTATTTGTAGGATAAGTTTTTTAAAAGGACTAAAATGTGAAAAATCCAAGGTGCCAACAGGGAAGGAGGACAACGCCGCTAACGGAGGAGAAGGACAGGCGGTGAGGAGCAAGCGAGCGAGCCGACGGTGGCACCCACGCACGCTCGCCGCCTCTAGCACCTCCCGTGCGCGTACATGCGCTTGTTGCTCACGGCGCCTTCATCCTCCTCCTACCGTCACCGCCCGCGTCCCTCGTGTTCGCCTCCTACTGCCGGCAAGCACAACCATCCCCGGCGCTCCTCTCTCTCTACAACTAGGGATATTTTGGTCCCAAAATGTTTTAAAGTGGCAAAGTATACTGATGATAACTTATTGAGTGGCATTTTATCCTTTGCATCCTAATGTTTGGCATTTTATATTTTTCACTCTTGTGGAGTGGTATATTGTCCGTTTTCTAAGACCCACCCATATATTAAGGTAGAGGATCTAAATTTTTGTAGAGCGAGGACGATATGTATTTGCGAAGAAATTTGATATTATGTCATCGTTGTTAGTGGTTTCGTTCAAATGCCTTCGTAAAAGATTTGACAATATGAGCAAGTAGAACCGAGACCAAATTACCCTTTGCTCCTCTTCTTCATCCCTCCAACACCGTTAGCGCTTGCCGATGGTCACATCGCGTTGTCCCAGAAAGTAGACGAACTCCCTCGATGCCGGCATCAAGCCATCATGCTTAGGATGCGTTGATTTCATCCCCTCTCCCATCCAACACCATGGAGCCAAAGGTCTTGAGGCCGATGAAGCCGGGGCCGCAGTGCATGACGCCATGACGGTAGAAAGGAGGATGCATGGTCTATAGTCGAGAGCTCCACGTGCTTACTTGAGCTATTAACGTATAATTAATTAAGTATTAAGTATTAATTATTTTGAAAAAATACCATTTAATAATTAGGGATGCGTGTGCGTGAAAAACGAAGAGTTTTCTTTCCCTATATTTGTCCGGAACGCTCCCTTACTCTGTAATTATATTTAAATTATAAAACCTACATTATAGTTACATTTACGTTGTAAATTTCTAATACATACTATATAAACGATATAAGGAAAAAAAAGTACTAAAACTAAAGGAGAAGTTCAAATACTCCTAAACTTTGGGTGAAAATCCATCTAGCATCTAGAACATGAAACTGGATATTCAACCCCTAAACTTTACAATATCGTTTATATAAACCTATAGGGTGGTTCTCCATGGTGGTGTTTATCTAATTTGTATATATGAAAATCTTCACTTAAATATTTCTTTTGTTCTTAGAAAACACTTAAATATTTCTTTATATCCCTTATTCGCTCTCATATACAAATAAATACCAATATAATAATAGTATGATAACACTGTATAACGATAAATCGATGACTTACAACTGATAGTATATAAATATGTTATATTAATTATTTAAAGTTGTTTGTTTAAGTTTAAAAAATATGCAAAACCATCTTAAGAGGTAATATGGATGGTATTGCAAAGTTTAGGATCCCTTTGATTCAAAGGAAATTCGTAGGAATTTTAGAGGATTTCATTTCAATAGCAATTTTTCCTATATAGGGCTTGTTCGGTTCACAGGATTTCCAAATCACAGGAATAGAAAAAACGTAGAAATAATATAGGAATGCACATGTAAAACAAAGGATTGGAACACATAATTTTTTCCTACACTGAACTGAACAAAAGATGATGGAGTAGATGTTTTCATTCCCATAGAATTGGTGCATTTCTGAGGATTTTTGTAGGATTGGTATACTACTGGAGAAACCATCTTTGCTGGGTTGGCCAAAAACCACAATAGTCCCGGTTTAAATAGAAACTGGGACTAAAGATGATTTTTTGTCTCGGTTTAAAACTCTATCGGCCCAGATGATCTTTAGTACCTAGAGATCACCTTTAGTCCTAGTTTATTTTCTATCCGGCTGTCAGGGGGCCGTGGATTTTTAGTCTCGGTTGGTGTGATCAACCGGGAATAAAAATTGATCTTTAGTCCCGGTTGGTAACAGGGATAAAATACAGTATATAATCCCTAGGACTTATCCTCTCAAACTCTTCATCTCCTATTCCTACTCTCTCTTATCATTTTCTCCTACTTTCTCTTATCCTTTTGCCTTATCATTTCCTTCCTTTCCTCTGCAGATTGAGCGAGGAGAGCGAGGCCGGGGTCGGCGGCCTGCGCCGGAGGGGAGGCGGGAGGCGGCAGCGGCGCGCATGGCTCTGTGATGTTTTTTTTTTTTTTTGAGAATTTGTGATTCTGGATCTGAGATGTATTTTATTTGTGTGTGATGCATTTGTGATGTTTTTTTAGAACTTGTGATGTAATTTGTTTAGAATTTGTGATGTATTTGGAGATGACCGATTCGAGGATTTGGAGATATTCTTTTGTTTTGTGTTCTGTGATGATTTGGGTTTTCATGATTTGGGGATGAAGTGAAATCAATATTCAATGTTAAAAACAATGAAAAAAAGAAAAAAAAATACTAGCAACCGGACCTAGCCTAGCTCCATAACACCAACTGGGAGTAAAAGATGGATTTTTAGTCCCGGTTATTTCACCCGGGACATCTTTAATCCCGGATTTGTGGTTCCGGTTGCATAACCGGGACTATAGGGGGTTACCAACCGGGAGTAATGCCCCTTTCTCCAGCAGTGGTGTAATGTTCCTATGAAATTTTTTCCTTTGAATCCCATGAATTGAATGCATGAATAGTGCTTATTCGAAAGGAATTGAGATTACCTTTAGAAATCCTTCAAAACGAACAAGGCCATAGTCTTTTGAATCAAATGATCCTATGGAGTCCTATAAAACTTATATGGAGTACCTCATCCCATGCAAGTTTTGGAGGAAATTTAACATGAGATAAGGAAGAATCCTTTAAATCTTTATCTCTTCTTAAATTCCTATGTTTTTTCTGTGGCCCAATCAAACAGTCATTCTTATATTTTTCATGTGTTTTACAATTATCTGTTTTACACTTGCATTCCTATTAGAATCCTATGTTTTTTCTATTTCTCATTTTTTTTCATTCTTGTAATTGAAAGGGCTCTTAAAAGGTCGAGGGCTTGTTCACTTTGATACCATTTTCAACCATAACATTTTCTTTGGCAAAGTTGTCAAAATTTTGGCTACGTTTAGTTTGTTGCCAAATTTTAGTAAGTATATATGAAATCTTGCCAACCAAAATTTTGACAACTTTACCAAAATTTGGCAATGCCAAAACTTGGTAGAGTTGAAAATGGTAACAAATTGAACAAGCGCTAAATACCGGGTTTAAAAGTTCGGTGTGTCAAATGAACTTTCATCGAAGTTAGGGGCTATTTGGATTTTTTTTTTCAGAAAATAAGGGAAGGAAATGTTATAGAAGTCGGATGCAGACCCTGTGCCGCACTGCTGGCTGAAATTGTAGGACCCACAGTACTGCGGAGGAACTCGAGAGAATTTAGACTATTTACCATCAAATTCGCGTGCCTCAACTTTTTTACCACCCAATCCACATGCCCTCTATAATATATCATTAGGACTGTTAATTAGTCTATTTGGTACCACTTTATCTATTTTTTTTCGTATTTCTCTTTTCTTAACTCTATTTGTATATTTTTCAAGATTTATGGACGTTTTTGGGCCCACCTGTCAGATCCAAAAGAGAGATATTTCTCCGTATCGATCGATCCCTCTAGGCAACACCCCCGACCGGCATCGGCGCCATCGACCGCGACCACCCCGCCGCCGATCGCCGCCGCCGCCACTTTGCCTCAGCTCGGCGCCCCACCACCGAGCGCCGCCCCCAGCTTGCCGCCCCGAGCGGCGCCGCCCCACCACCCCGCCGCCGAGCGGCGCCGCAGAACGCCGCCACCGCCAGGGTGCGCAAGCTCGCCGCCCCAACCGCCGAGCGCTGCCGCCGCCGCAGCCTGACTCGACGCCACTCCGCCCCAACCGCCGAGCGCCACCACCCCGCCGAGTGCCGGCGGCGCCACTGTGCGCCCCCACCGCCCCAACTCGACGGCCCCACTGCACGATCTGTGGCGCTGTGGCTACACAAACATCACTGTGTTAGTAGCTTTGCATGCATCGCTAGATGCTACCATGCCGATGAATCTTGTCACTCACTCACCATGCTGCTGCTAAAGCTAAAAAGCTTAGCTAGCTATGGAACATGGAAAACATGGCATGTTCTTGTGAAGGATTACTACGTTTCCATGCCATGTGCTGCCTAATAGCTGGGGCGGCTGGAGGTGCTGCCGCACAGTGCCGGCGGGGGTGGTGGGGCGGCGCTCGGTGGTGGCGCAGGGCAGCGGGTCGGTGGTGACGCGACGCCGAAGAAGCGCGTGGCGGCGGCGGTGGCGCTACGCCTGGAGGGAGCGAATCGATCTAGACCCAGAGTATCTCTCTTTGATCTGACAGGTGGGTCCAGGGTAAAAATGTCCACAAATCTTGAAAATATATACAAATAAAATTAAGAAAAGAAAAATACAGTAAAAATAGATAAAGTGGTACCAAATATACTACTCCCTCCGTCCCATAATAGGTGACGTTTTTGACTTTTTATTTGCAACGTTTGACCATTCGTTTTATTTGAAAAATTAGTGCAAATATAAAAAAAGATAAGTCATATGTAAAGTACTTTTGATAATAAAGCAAATGACAAACAAAATAAATAATAATTCCAAAATTTTTTGAATAAGACGAATGATCAAACATTGACAAACAAAAACTCAAAAAGACAAGTAATATGGGACGGAGGTAGTAATTAGCAGTCCTAACGATATATTATAGAGGGGCATACAGATTGGGTAGTAAAAAAGTTAAGGCACGCGAATTTAATAGTAAATAGTCTGATTCTCGGAACTCGATTGTAGTTTTGCGTGGAAGATTTTCTGAAAAATTTCTCGCTCTTCTCCTTCATGCCACCGGAGCGCCGCCGCCGCCCCCCAGCCGCAAGCGTCGTCTCGACAGGGTGTCGCAGATGGCGGGATCTATGAAGCCGATATCCACCGCCAACGGTGTCGCCGGAGAAGAGGACGTCACGGCGGCGGCGTGTCACACATGAGAGACTATTGATTAGTCCATGGACTATGGGTCCCAGTGGTCAGTGTGTGTTGAGCTATAAAGCTTGTGATGCGGTTTCCTGTGAGGGCAGTGAATGAAATGAATTGAATCTGATTCCCCTCCTGCTCCTGCTGTTCTTCTTCTTCCTTTGGCCCCTTTCTGTTCTTCACCCGATCTCCCAATTTATTCCCAAATTATCTTGAGTTATTAGTGTACTATTCTGCTACTAGTTTGTGTGATTCGATCTCTGATCTCTCACGAGCTCGGGTCATAACACGGCGCCAGAAAACGGGGGACGGGAGGAAGGGGCAGGGCGTCGCGGCCGGAGGCGCTCAAGGGCTTTACCTCTCTCCGGCTCCGGCGCTCATCTTCTTCCCCGCCATCCCTCTTCAAGGGGGATGAATCGTGTGACATGCAAGGTGAGCAAGTCAATTTATCAGCCATCCCTTCTTGATAATTCGTGTGAAAAAAAAAGTACAGTACCAAATTTATCAGACATATGTGCGAGCTGTGACCAAATGCTGCATCTAGCCATCTACCCGTTACTCCTACTCGCTATTATCACCAAGGGCCTGTTCACTGCCAAAAAAACCTTACCAAATTTTGGCATTACCAAAATTAGTTGCCAAAATTTTGGCAGAATTTCTTATGTAGTTACCAAAATTTGGCAGCAAACTAAATGTAGCCACTTTTTTGGCAACTTTACCAAAATTTGGTAAGGTTGAAAATGACATCAAAATGAACAGGCCCCAAATTTTACAGGTTCTGTAAAAATTAGTTAGTTGCAACTCTTCTCCAAACAGTATAAGTATTGCAGGTCTTGTTTGGGGACTCCAGACTATTGTGTTTTTTTTCAATCGCATTCAACAACTTGCCTAGTTGCCAACTTGCCGTTCAGTGCCAACGATAGTGCCAAAGTGTCACTTCACTAGTACTCCTATTCAGTGGATCATAGCCTAGCAAGGGGCCAAGGAATTGAGATTGACTTGACCCAAGGACTTGAGTGATTCACTCCACATGATACATCATCACTACCTTATCGCTTGCATGAGCTTCTATCAGGAAATTTCTCCCTACCTTCTCTATCAACATGTTTTGAGAAACATTCTCCGTCAACAACCAAACTGACAATTCCAAGCAAGATGTTCATATCCAATTGACTCCCGTCATTGACTCGTTTCCTTCTTCCTAGCTTTAAAATGCTACGAAGTTGATGTTTCAGCTCATGTATGTGTGAAAATTCCCACAAATCAGTCGCCAGCCCACCTCATTTCCTCTCTGGCTATCTTCTAGCTTCAACTGAATCCAGAGAAACATACGCCTCACGGCTAGAGGGCAAGAAGAAGCAAGCCACGTAGATGGCAGGAGGCGAGCTGCAAATGGTGATGGACATGCTGAACTTGGCCCGCATGGAGGAGCAGTTTCAACTACTGGGCATGGGTACATTGCTCTGCCACCTTCGTGCCTCTGCTAATGATATCAGTAATAATCCCTCCATTAGGAAGGGAGCCAACATGAATCTCATGTTTTGCATCAGGTCACAAAGCACTCACCTTTGTGAAGTGCTGGAAGAAGTGCTGCACATGCAAACAAGAGCAGGTTGTTGGTACCAGGTTCCTGCATTTTTTTTTAGAGCCTGTTTTGTTCACTCTGCAACTGTCCATGAGCTCATGAAAGCAGTTCAAGACTTTGTCACACTAAGGGACTTCGTCGTGAAAGAGCATAGTAATTATGCTCCTCGCCATCTGTTGTATGACTCTCCTACCAGCATAGGTATGGATATCCAGACCAGTGCACGGAGCAGGATGGTGGGGAGGTCAGAGCTGGTGGAGAAGATGGTGAAGATTTTGCTCATGGACAGGGTTGGTCATACCGATGTAAGCATCCCTTTTGTTATGCCCATTGTAGGAGCCCCGGGAATTGGAAAAACCCGTCTTGCACAAGCCCTGTTTGATGATGGTAGGATCAAGGGAAAGTTTCATGTGCAGCACTGGGTGCATGTTTCACAACAGTTTAATCTCAGGAAGATTTTGATGAGGATATTGAATACATGGATCGAAGCTGAATTCTCTCGGAAGACTGCAAAGATCCTTCTTCATCATGCTCTGCGTGAAGTGAATTATTTGCTCATTCTTGACGATGTATGGAATGTGAATGCAGGAGAATGGGACACTCTGATGCAGGCTCTGCCTTCAAATGGCACAATAATATTCACTAGTCGAATACCTGCTATTGCATCGAGGATGCCCACCACTAAGAGCTACTTCCTGCAGCCATTGGAGCAGGAATTCTTATACTCCTTTGTAGATGAATGGAACGATGCACACCGTAAGCAGGAGTACTTGAACTATTTCATGGGTCAAAGGTCAGATTCACACCATGTGCATGGCTTCAGTGGGTTCATTGAGGAAGTTGCTATGGTGATTGCCAAAAAATGTGGTGGAGTGCCCTTACTACTTGAATATGCATGTCGATTGCTTCAGCAGTCACAGAATATACAGGCCTGGGAAGGATTTATGGAAGTCTCTGGCACGATTTATCCAGATGAGTTCTGGAAACAACTGCTAACATATATTGATACACTTTCTGAAGATAGTTTCTGGGAAAGATTTCTGCAACACTTCGATGGGCCACCTGAAGATAGTTTCTGGGAAAGATTTCTGCAACACTTTGATGGGCAACCTGGTGGCAATATAGTTTCTGACAGCGCGCTGGTGAGTTATCACCATCTTCCTTCTGAATTACTAAGCTGTCTTTTGTACTGTGCACTGTACCCATTGGACTATGACTTTGATGTCGAAGAGTTAGGAGATCATTTGGTGGCTCAACATTTCATACCATCAACTATAACTCATACCCAAAGAGGAGGATTTCTTCAGCAGCTCCTTGATGAGTGCTTTTACCCACTAGAAGAAGAGCAGGGAAGGAAGGCAACTTATAGGATGCACAAAATATTGCATATCTATGCTCAATATATGCAAAGGAAAGTTAGTGCAGTTATACCAGTTGGCCAAAAAGCTCCCACAGTACAGCGTTTTATTCGTCATGCTTCATTAATTGTTCATTCATCGAGTGCGTCGTTCCCAACATGCTTGAATCAACTAAACAATCTGAAAACACTTATTGTACTTCAAAATAGAAGATCATGCTTATCTGACAGCCGATGTGAGTTCAAAGAGATACCCCAGTCATTCTACCAATCATTCAGAAACATACGGGTCCTTAGTTTGCGAGCCAATAAAATAAGGAAGCTGCCTAAAAAATTTACTATGCTTCTTTCCGAGTTGAGATATCTCGATCTTTCATGGACAGATATTGAAGTCATCCCCAAGTCAGTCTCCAAATTACAGAATCTGCAAACTCTGGAAGTATCACATTGTAAGAAACTCCGGAAACTTCATGAGAATACGTGTCAGCTTGTTCAACTACGGAAGCTAAACCTTGAAGGTTGTCACCATCTTGTTGCTTTGCCTAGGAACACGAGTAAAATGAAAAACCTTGAGTATCTTAATGTTATTGATTGCTCATCACTTACTCAAATGCCTTGTAACATGGGTCAACTTACAAATCTTCAGACTCTGCTGGGGTATGTTGTCTGCAACAGTGGTGAAAATATGTTGTCAGAGTTGCAATCATTGCCAAACCTCAATAAGCTAACTCTTGAAAACCTTGAGAAGGTTCTGGATCTGGACCTTGTCGATGCAAGATATGCAAATCTGCAAGGCAAAAGAAACCTTGCGTCATTGACATTGAAGTGGAATATGGATTCTGAAAACACCAACAAAAATGCTTATGCTGTACTTGAAAGTCTTCAACCACACCAGCGATTAAAAGCATTGGAAATTGTTGCATATGAAGGCAACAAGTTTCCAACTTGGATGACAAGCATTGAACCCTATCTCACGTCCCTCTCAGAGATCAGGCTAGTTAATCTGAAGTTGCTGCCTCCCTTGGGACAGCTACCATGCCTAAAGATTGCTGAGATTAGTGGAGCTGAAACAGTCAGCTGTATCAAAGATAGTTTCTATGGTCACAATGGTACATTCCCCTCACTAGAGAGGCTAACTTTCTCTTATATGCCAAACTTAGTAATTTGGGGACAAACACCCACGGAAAATATGTTTCCTCGTCTCAGAGAACTAGTCATCATTCAGTGCCCAAAATTGAAAGCAGTGCATATGGAGTTTCCATCAATTGAAAAATTGATCTTGTGGATGGATAACAGGTTGTTGTATACCTCAGAAGGAAGCCTGAAAGGATTGGTGAAGGGCTTGGAACATGTTTCGATTTCTTTCTGCGATGAGCTGCTAGCTTCGTCAAGCTTGAAGGGTTTGCAGGATCTTGTTGAGCTCATTGAGTTGGATATAAGTGGATGTCATGAGTTGACCTGCCTCCCTTGGGGTTTGCAGCACCTTTCCTCTATTGAAAGCTTGACAATTGATAACTGCAGTAAAATAGAGACTTTACCAGATTGGTTGGAAAACCTACCTTCCCTGCGAGTTGTACGGCTTTCTGGTTGTTCTATGCTGGGCTCTATTCCCCAAGGCCTGAGATTAAGATGTATCGACATAATTGTTGAGCACTGCCCCAATTTTTCAGAACATTCATCAGGTATCCCCAAGCTGATTTTGCATGAACCAATTTCCTTTTGAGTTATTTCTCCTAGTTTCTTTTTCTGCGATACTCCTAGATCATTATTTACCTTACTGCAACATAATGATCTTCCATGAAGCAACATGAGTCTCTAACTTGCTCATTTTGTGAAGTATTGCTTTCATTGCAAAGATTCTATTTTGAAAGCTTTCTCATTTGTGAATTGGGATGCATTGTTTTAATGCAGTTTGCACTTCGCAGTAAATCCAATCTCTTGTTTGCAGGAAATTCTGTTGTGCATCAACAGCATAAGGGAAAAGAAATCGTTGAAGAATATGTATCTTCTCCAGTGTTTAGTGACAGAGATGAAGATTAAATCCTGACTGCCATGAAAAAGGCATACCACACTAACACAAGAATTCTGAATCTTCAAAGGTAATGAATAACAGTCATATAAGGAACGATGGTAGATACTTCATCTTTCTTTAACTACAGATTAGAGATTGTGAATTGCATACTCGTTTACCTCTACACTCTGTCTCCTTTGGGTTTTTCACAGGGATACTTCAGACCTCGAGAGCCTGCAGGATGTTGGTAGGCTAAGAGTTGCAGATATGTGCTGTGATCTGCGATGAATTGACATGCCTCCCATTTTGCAACATCTTGGTCTTTCAGAAACTTGATAATTGATCGACTGACAAGTGCTGTAAACTTTACAAGATTTTGGTTGGTCATTCTCTGCAAATTATGAGTTTCTCAGACCCAGAGGCTATCTTGTTCTAGTGCTGCACCTACATTTCATTTCTGGAGACCAGCAGCCCTGGTATGGTATCACCTTATTAAAGCATATCCTGATTCCTGAAGATTGCCTAATTAATTGGCACCAAGAACCATAAGCTATTTTGAGTCCTGAACGCATGTCCCACGAGAGTGATAATCCCTTATTATCACCTTAGTATATATTTTAGCAAAACTGTTACCTCTTGATCTTACAGTGCGATGCTGTCTTATCAAGAGAGTGTATAATGTGCAATACCTTATGAGTTGTGTATATGCCATTGTGCAGTATCGCATGTCATGATAAAAGGTAGGTTTGTTTCTTGTGGATTCAGGAACACATATGCACATATTGGCTGGATAGTAGGGTTACCAGTTGGCCATCGTATTATCGATGACATGAACAAGGAGGGGTGCAAATTTCCTTCATCCCAAAAGTTCCCACATCCAAACGTTTTCCTTTTGGAAGGGCCTGTTCACTTTGATGCCATTTTTAACCTTACCAAATTTTGATAAAGTTACGAAAAAAGTGGCTACATTTAGTTTGCTGCCAAATTTTGATAACTATATAAGAAATCCTGCCAAAATTTTGGTAACTATGTCAAAATTTTGGGAATACCAAAATTTAGTAAGGTTTTTTTTGGCATCAAAGTGAACAGGCCTGAAGTTTATTACCAGTGATCAGAAGTTGTCAGGAAACTGTAAGCAGAATCCATAACCGGACAAGATGGTTTATTTCAGTGCGGTTTCACAGCGACAGAGCATATACCAGAATGGTATCTCTATTACTCCCTCCGTCTAAAAAAACAATCCTAATATGAACCTAGAAACATACATGTGCAGATATGTGTCCAGTTCATATTCAGGATTAAGTTTTTTTCGAGACGGAGAAAGTAGTTACTAATAAAATTGTTTATTATCCCTAAACCGCAATATTAGAAATCTTTACATCCCATCTTGCAAAAGCGGGTGGTTAAATTATGTTCTCTGGGAAACTCCACGATCGCAAGCAGCCTGCGTTACTCCTCAAGCTTGACATCGCGCAGGCCTTTGATTCTGTCTCTTGGCCCTTCATCTTGGAGGTACTAGAGCACAAAGGTTTTGGCCATCGTTGGCGTGCTTGGATTGCGATGTTATTCCGAACGGCGAGAACGAGGGTTTCGGTCAATGGTGCGCCAGGAGAAAGGATCTGGCACCGTCGAGGGGTGCGCCAGCGCGACCCGATTTCTCCGATGATTTTTATCCTCGCTATGGATGCCCTGGGTTCACTTTTTGCTAAGGCAGAGAGTGAAGGTCTATTTCAGGATAAGGATTTTCTACACCTAAGTGACATGGCACCCATCATTTGCATGCGACACAAATAGTTATAGAAAAAGTTAAAAAAAATTAGTAACATCGTTTATGATGATACAAGTCTATACACAAACATGCATGACTAAATTTGATCTACAGCTAGAGAACCAAAAATAATAAAATTAGACAGTGAATAGTACCCGTACAGTGCAGATAAAATTTGTTATTTTTGTTTCTTCATATATCGGTCGAATTTAGACTTACATTTGTATAGTGTCTTACATTATCATGGCCTGTCTTATCAAATTTTATGATATTTTTATATAACTGTTTAAATTACATGCATACACCTAGGTGCCATAGCATTTAGGTGTAGAAAATACTTTCCGGTCTACTGCAGCCGTTGGGGATTCCTCATCGGGTATCCCTTTACGCCGACGATGTGGTTGCTTTCATCCGGCCTGTCACGGGAGAAATTCGACCGACAACCCAGATTCTCAGCATCTTCGGAGAAGCTTCAAGGCTGCGAACAAACTTTGCTAAGTGCTCGGCCTTACCGATCCAGTGGCATATTTAGGGTTGCACAAGCAACTATTTATATGTAAAATATTAGTAAGACATTAACGCCCAATAAAACATGTGCCACCATGATTTCCATCAACGATATTGATGGGGTATGTTTTTGTCAATCACCAGTGCAACGATGATGCTCTTGCTGCAGCCCAAGAGGAGTTGCCCTGCTAGGTTGCTTCGTTCCCTTGTACCTATTTGGGCTTGCCCCTCTCCATTTTTTGACTGAAAAAAGAGGATTTACAACCCTTTGTGGACAAGATTGGTCGCCGGTTGCCAACCTGGAAATCTGAGATGATGACGCCAATTGGTCGTATCACGTTGGTGAACGCTGTGCTGAGCTCGATTCCCATCTACCTCTTAGTGGCAGTTAATGCACCTAAATGGGTGATCAAGGGGATTGACAAAATCCGCCGTGGTTTTCTCTGGGCGGAAAGGCAATTGCAAATGGTGGCTCTTGTCGGGTCGCGTGGTCGAGAGTTTGTGCGCCCAAGGACTATGGCGGCCTAGGTGTGTCGGATCTGGAAAAAAATGGGAATCGCCCTGAGAGCTCATTGGGCCTGGCTACAGCGGGTCTCGACTAAAAAACCTTGGTTGGGATTGGACATTCCGATTTCGCCGAAGGAACGGAGCTTTGTTGCTGCTTCTACCCTTTGTTCGGTCGGTGATGGGATGTCGATCCTCTTCTGGGAAGACAGCTGGGTGCAAGGTTCTTCCATCCGGTCCCTGACACCGACTGTCTACGCTGCTGTCTCGGCACGCTTTCGGAAGAAGAGAACGGTCACTGAGGCGCTCCAAGATAGACACTGGATCAGAGACATCACTAGTGCTCTTGGTATCCAAACCATTCTTGAATATTTGTCTCTTTGGCGTGTCGTTCGCGATGTTCGGCTCTCATAGTTACCGGACTCACTGATCTGGAGATGGGAGGCGTCGGGAGAGTACTCTTCCCGCTCTGCCTACCAAGCGCTGTTCTTGGGAAGGATCCGTTTCCAATCGGCGCCGGTTTGGAAATCTCTAGCGCCGCCGCGTTGTCGCTACTTCATCTGGCTCGTAGCGCTCAACAGGTGCTCAACAAGGGACCGTCTGCGGAGGCGAGGACTCCCCCACCCTGACCGCTGCGTTCTGTGTGATCAATGTGATGAAACGATTGATCACCTCTTGGTCGCCTACCCGGAGTCCCGCCAGCTATGGTGGATGGCCTTAAGGGCAATTGGACAGCAGGGTTGCTCGCCGGTGAATGAAGACTCATTCCACCGTTGGCTCTGTGACAGCCGGAAGAAATTGGGGAAATCCTATCGGCGCGGATTTTGACACCTTTACTGTCTTTGACACCTTTGCTGCCTTTGTTGCTTGGATGCCGTCTTTGTTGCAAAGGTGTCAAAATCCGCGCCCCCCCTTCCCTCTCCCTTCTCTCCCCTTTTCTTGCAGCTGCGGAGGCCGAACTCGACCTAAAACTAAGAGACGTCATATGGACTTCCCTTTGCAATGGCCCAATACTTGAATGATTCACGGGGATTGTGGCCTAATCACGGCCGTTCCCGGCCAACTGAACAAGGCCTAGCTGGCCCAAATGGAGGTTTGGGCCAATCGTTCCACTGGCCCAACTCGTGGAACACAGCCCAGGTCGCCTCGCCGCTCTTCCACCGTGCGCCGCCGGGCCGCCGCCCACCCACCTCGCTCATCAGTCACCCTCGTCCTCGGGCGACTCGTCGGAGCTCGAGGAGGTCTGCTCCTCGGCCGCCGCTGCCGGAGAAGGCGTCGGCGGCGGTGTGGCCAGTGGCGTTCGGGGCCCGTGTCGCTGGCGGCGCGGATGATGCGCGAGATGGAGGACGCCGTCTCCGATGGGCGATGGCCACGGCGGCCGCCACGTACGTCGCCCACAACAGCTCACCATTTGCGACCGAATTAACTAACCTTTCCATTGACTTCTATCCCCCTGTGGAAATTTCCCCATGGCCATGAGCCATTGGAGTTGGAGGTGTTGGCATGCGCGTCGGCTTGCCGTGGCATGCACGTTGGCTGGGAAGTGGAGGTGGAGGTCCACATCGCCGTCGAGCAAACCTGACCACCGCACTGGCGGGTTGAGAATTTCTGCTCCGGAGAAAGCAATATCAAGTAGTACGGTGTAAGGAGGAAGACGACGACGAGGAGGAGGTGCAGGAGGAGGGGATAGTACTACCATGGAAGCCGCCGCCGGAGATCTGCAAGCGGTCATGGCCATGCTGAGCTCGTCGCAAAGGGAGGAGCGGTGCCGTCTTCTGCGCGCCCGCAGCCTGCTCGACGAAATGCGCCGCGCCGTCGCGGACGTCCACGGCGCGCTCACCGCCACGGGGGCGACCAGCAGCGTGGCTCTCGCCGCCCGTACCAGGTCGATGTGCGCCCCACTCCGCGACACTCTCGAGGCGGTGCTGGCCATGGAGGGGGCGACAACGACCAGCACACTGCTCAGAGCCATCATCTCCAGCCACCGCCGGCGACGCCGCCGCCGCGGCGCCATCATCAGCGACCTCGGGCAGTCGCTGCATCATCTAAGAGAGCTATCGTCCCTTGCATCAGCGGAGAGCGGAGAGTAGCTCTGAACTCTTCAACATTGGTATGAAGATTGCTAGCAAATGTGATGGTGTCCCTTTACTGATTCAGTCTGCAGGTGCAATACTTTGTAGAACGCCTGAAGCAGCCTTCTGGCAGCAGTTTCTGGAAGATTTTGATGTGTTCTTTGAAGGCAGTGGACTCTATTCCTCAGATGAAGAAGGTAGTGAAATCTTGGAGAGCGCCTACAGCAGCTACAAGCATCTCCCATCTCACCTGCAAAGTTGCTTCCTGTATTGTTCTATGTTCCCAGTGGGATTCAATTTTGATGCTGAAGAATTAGCTGATCTTTTCGCTACTGCTGAACTTACAGGAGCACAAAGAATAGGATTTCTTGAGCAGCTCCTTAATGAGTGCTTCTATCCAATTGAAGATTCTGAATATGGAGGGAAACTTATCTACAGGATGCACAAGATATTGCACATATTTGCTGTGTACATGGAAAGGGTATTGAGCACAGTAGTGACAGCTGACAAGGACTTCACACAAGTGCAACCCTCTGTTAGACTTTTGTCATTGATAATTGCCCCTTCAACTGAATCCTTTCCACGATACATAGATCAATTAAAACACTTGAAGGCACTAATCTTACTGCAGGACAGCAGAATGTTACTCTCTGATCAGCGCTGCGAGATTAAAGAGATCGACCCAGTGCTCTGTCAATCACTCAAACATCTCCAGGTCTTGAGTTTGCAGGCTACTAAGATTAGGAAGCTCCCTAATAAAATTGAGCTGGTGCCTCATTTGAGATATCTCAACCTTTCACAGACAAATATCGAAACCATCCCAAGTTCAGTGTCCAAACTGCAGCTTCTGCAAACTCTGATACTCTCTCACTGTGAAAAGCTATGGAAACTGCATGAGAACATATGTAAGCTTGTGCAATTACATAAGCTAGACCTTGAAGGATGTCTCTATCTTGTCACATTGCCTACAAAGATGAGTAAAATGAAGAAGCTTCAGTACCTAAATATTCTCAATTGCTACTCATTCACAGCAATGCCTCATGCAATGGGCCAACTTATAAATCTTCACACATTGCTTGGTTACTTTGTCCCCAATAATGGAAGTAGTGCAATGTCAGAGCTTCAATCACTGCCAGACCTCAATAGACTATCACTAGTGAACCTTGAAAAGGTTTCAGACACTGAAGATGCAAGAATGGCAAAACTTCAAGAGAAAGAAAAGCTCGAGACATTGATGTTGAGGTGGAATATGGATGCTGTAAATGCCAGTAGAATAGATTATGAAGTACTTGAAACCCTCCAACCTAGCCAGTGCCTGAAAACTTTGGAGATTGTTGCGTATGAAGGACATGTATTTCCATCTTGGATAACAAGCACTGAGCCATATCTCACATCTCTGGTTGAGATAAGGCTGGTTAATCTGAGATCATGTGAAAATGCTTTACCTCCACTTGGGCTACTGCCATGTCTGAAGATTGTGGAGATAAGCCGAGTTGATAATATCAGTTGTATTGACGATAATTTCTATGGTCACAACGGTACATTTCCTTCACTGGAGAAGTTGATTCTCTCATTCATGACTAGCCTTGAAGTCTGGGAACAGTCATCTAGGATGAATCTGTTTCCTCGTCTTGCAGAACTTGTCATCATTCAGTGCCCAAAATTGAGAGCACTGCATATGGAGTTTCCATCGATTGAAAAATTGATTTTGTGGATGAATAACAAGATGTTGTACAGCTCGAAGGAAGGTCTGAGAGGTGTAGAGAAGAGCCTCAAAAATCTTTCAATTTCTTTCTGTGAAGAGTTGCATGCTTCTTCAGGCTGTGAGGGTCTACAGGCTCTTGATCGCCTCAAGAAGTTGGAGATATGTGGTTGTCATGAATTGTCATGCCTCCCACAGGGTTTGCAGCATCTTTCCTCTCTCACCAGCTTGAAAATTGATAACTGCAACAAATTGGAGATTTTGCCAGAATGGTTGGAGAACCTACCTTTTCTACAGATAATGTGTTTGTCTGGCTGTCCAATTCTGCACTCCATTCCTGAAGGCCTGACATGTAGCGACATTATTGTTGAAGATTGCCCCAATTTTAAAGAACCGTCAGGTAAATCATCAGTGCTCTGTTCATGGAAAGCCATGTTTCTGATTTTCATTGAGCTATTCTTAAAGCAATTGAACTAGCCTTGATAGATTAAACAAACAATTAGTTATCCTTGCTATTTCTTTTTGATGTTCAAGTGAATGAACTCATGTTCAGTTATTAATACATATCCTCTTGAGTTGAATTGGCACGATATGAAGTTGTTTCTTTCAACACTTCTGACTTATTATTGTGTGAAAAACAGCTGCACGAGGGCAAACGGATAGTCGTCATGGAAGATTAGTTTTACATTAGTTCAGCGATTTAAGGGAAGGCCAATTTTCCACCGCTGATCTTAAAACATTGGTCAAGACAAAAACAGTGGTGAACTGGTGATCAGAAGCAGAGATTTCATGATCAACCTGTTGATCTGTTTCTGCAACTGGAGATTGTTTTTAAAATTGAACTAGATTTCTCATTGTGGATGTGGTCAGAAGAGAGGAATAGTAAATGGGAACTCATGGATTTAATGCTTGTGGAGTGTAACTTGTGAAATTCTCAAGCTTCTCGGCTCTCTCGCTTCTGTATCTTCAGAAATGCATGAGAATAAGAATGATTTAGGTAGCAATTTAGAAACTATCAATTTGCTCCTCTGAAATTCCCAGCTATATTGTGAGGCATCAGCAACATTATTAACCTGAACACAATAGGTTGGTCACCTGTGTAACAAAATGCCTCTGACATTATTTGGTTAAGACAGGATTATCTTACAAAGGGGCGGTACCATGCATAAGAAAAAAAACTAGTTAACACTCTGATATTTGCATATTTATAACACACAATATCCACATATAAATAACATTCAAGGTGCTTCAAACTATCACGGATTAAGAGCAGGAGGTGACCAATTCATTAGTTAGACAGCACCTGGCAGTTCTCACATCTCAGAACTCACAAGAGACATAGAGGCTAGAAATGGAACAACTAGCAGTAATACACCATCATATACGAAGTTACAATTAATCACGTTCAGTATTAACATGTCATGGAAGATTAAACAGGTGCTGCTTCCCCTTCTGATGATGATTTTGACATAAAGGCCAGATCAAGGGAACATGCCTTCAAGGAACTCCTCGAAGCCTTCATCATTGTTGCTCGATTTTCTTGATGATCGTTTGCGATCTGCAGGATTTTGCATAGAATAATTTTTCTTGTTAATAATTTACAAAAATTTTGACAGTTTAAATTCCGACGAAAATAAAGTAAACTACTACATACTGGTAGTGTTTGACTTCATAAACACGCAAAAAGATCCACTGTTCCAGGTAATAATGCAATCATTTTTACCTTTTTTTCTTCTACTATATTTCTCAGTTGATTCATCATCCGATGTATCTTCAGTTTCTTCACTTCCCTCACGTTCTCTACAGTTTCAACAGAAATGTAAAAGAAAGTCAGGTAACAAAAATCCTGGGGTAAAAGGTTTGAACAGAAATGTCCAAGAGAGTTAGGTAAAAGAACTATTGGGGAAAAGAGGTACCTTTTCCTCTTGTCCCTTTCTTTTAACTCCATTTCCTTTTCACGAGAAAGCTCTTTTTCCTTCTCTCTTTCCTTCTCCTTTTGCCTCTTATAAGCAAGCTTTTCTGCACATCTTTCATAATGTACAACAATCAATAATCAATTGAATATTTGGTTGAATAAAAATGGCAAGAGAAGACTAGAGAGAGGATGGGCCAGAGCAAAATAGTTGGGATGCAAAATGTATGAATACCAAGATCAGCAAGATAAATACAAGAAAAGAAATAGTGGATCAACTGGGTTACATAATCCCAAAATGAAGTAGTGGATTAACTAACCTCAGGCAAGCTACCAGTTTCACTAGTGCTTGTTTCTGCTCCCCTGCTTCAATATAAGAAAAGTTCACCTGAAAACAAGGGGGAGAGTTATCTATAGCAGAAAAGGAGTTCTTTAATGAACAAAAGGATCTATGCATTGTAGCATCAGTGACAAGATAGAAAGGACCAAGAGCATACCTCATAACTACCAAGTCCATTTTTCTCATCACAAATCCTGTTGCCACAGATAAACTGCCCTGCAAAAGACAACATGTAATGAATATCACATCTACCAATAAGAAAATTAGTAAAACAGCGCATACATTTGCCAAAAAAAAAAAATGTATAGACTACATTTAACATTTTGCGACAGTTTTAGTGCACCTGAAAACACATGGAATTATAAAGGGATATACCTTTTCCAGATATCACCTCCTTTTCAGTTCTCCATCTCAATCCAATCTGAAATAAATGAGATCCTTAGAATGTGCACTCAACTTCCAAGAATAAAACCGATGGTTTTATCAATTAAAAAAAAAACCTCTAATATCTATGAGCAGCATATCCTTGTTAGTGCTGTTCTAAATTCTAAAGGATACTTAGATATTATTCAGTAACGAACCAAGTAAATGGGATTTCTTAGCGTCCCCACTATCAAGTGTGTGCCTGTCAGACATTAACATATATAAAAGAATGGTTGTGCTAGTGATTTTGCTGCTCTGTGCAATAATAATTGATACTATAATGCAACTCCATGACCAAAAACAAGAATGATCACTTTGTCGATGCTGCTCACGCAAACTTAATATTACGGATACGAAATCAACAATTTGTATTATTCTTTTCTTTCTTTTAATTGAAATCCTCAATGTTACAGATATAAGTCATACTAGGAGCATTTTTCGTCTTTTCTATTGCATTAATAGCAATGAGGAGAAAAAACAGCAAGAATATCATTCAAGAGATCATTGTATCCAGTAAATGACACAAATAAATACTGTAACCAACTATTGGCTTATTGCTATAGAATTGTATCACCATACCTTGCCTCTTTTGTACTGGGACATATCAGCAATGCAGTATCTGTATCAAATTAAGGATCCTAGGCACAATAAACTTAAGTTTCAAGAACATTACGAGAACAGTAAAACACCCAGCAAAACAATTTCAAGGTGCAAGGACTACATCTCTTGGTTAATATAGATAGATTATAAAGATAGGAGCAGAACTTAAGTGCTTCAAATCAAACATAGCAATCCTGGTTCTCTCTCATCCTTCATGTTCCCATCTTCTAAAATAGGTACTACAGAACTTCGAAACATGCTGTTTCTATAGGAGACTGACTGACAGATAATATTGGCCCAACTATTTAAGGCATAAATACAAAAAACTTTATGCATATCATGTAAATAGTTTCTCTTAGGAAATAACCCGTTAAGCACTATATTTGTTTGGAACGAACTTGCAATATTCTCTCAAAGACATATATACTGATGCAGCGGACAACAGTAAATACGAGTTATGCCTATGAGAATAACCATATACATATGCGTTATGTCTACCTCTTTGATGAGAAAATTTCACTCATAGTATCTTACAATTTATATTGCAACTCTTATCTTTTCAGACACGCTAATGAGTTTGTGAGATAATATCTACAGTTCATACCCAATTAGTCTATTATATCAAGCTCTTCAGTCTTCAATACATTTGCAGTATTGCTCAGAATAAAATGGGATGAACTTGCCAAATCACCTCAGCGCCACAAATCAGAACATGTTACAGAAAATTTCTGAAGAAATATACACTGTACCCTTAATGAGAAGAATGTAAGGAACACACCACCAAAAAGGATACTCTTTAAAAAGCTTGTCATAGTAACGTTTGACCAGCCTCTTCTCCCAAGTAGAATCCACGTCGTCTTCCTCAGAAAGTATGAACCTTTATATGGATAAATAATTAAAGAAAAGGAATTAGGAGTATTTCATAAAGCATGGACACATATTCCACCATAAATAAATAACAAAGGGTATTGGACAGAAATGTTTCTTACCTATATCCTTCTCGCAGTGTATCTTTATCAGTCTTGATGGGTGCACGATTATCCACATTCTTGTCATGGCCATAAAACTGAACTGTTCACAGCACATTGTTTTTTCAGTGGGAACTTATAATATCAAGAAAAGAGGGAGATACCAATAAAATACCAAAGCCAATCACTGAAACAATAATTTTGTAAACATGAACACGATCTCCAATCCACAATTATTTATACATCCACGATAAAGGATGCTGTGGTGACGCTACATTCTGGTTCTCCATTTGTATATCATAGTAGTTTCCATTTATATATCTAAAACAAAAGCTTCCTTGTACTTTACTAACACAAGCAATAGAATCCAAGTCACTTGACTTTTATAATGATTTTAAACTGATCTATAATATTCATAGTATAGTTGGAAGATGAACTGCTAGTCAATGACAGCATTGTTCAACAGATTGGGTCACTGGTATGGCATATCAGACCATCAACTCCCATATGGAAAAGATGCATACCCAGAATAAGTTTCATCCAAAGCTAGGTGGGAAGTTATATATCAATAAGCATAGCCCATGTATAGATGAAGGTAGCCCCCAATTCTTTCTACAGTAGAGGGGACTGTTCATCATCCAGTTGCTTTTGGAAACTGAGACATAGCAAATAATCAACTCGTTATATGCCAGCGTCTCAATTTCCTTTCCACTATGAAAGGGCAACTTTCTGATCTATCCGTTCCATACATTGGCATCAGGAATCAAAAATCAAATTGAACTGGGATACCGGGAGTTGTACCAGTATATCGGAGTGCAAGCTAACCACCATTTGTCTGACTATTGTGAAGAAAGGCAGAAGCAAAACTTTAAAATGTGCCATTTTCCTAAAACAGTGCTATTAACTGTAATATATTATCATGACATTACCATTCCACTATCATTATATTTTGTTCCAATGAAATCTGAACTGAAAACAGCCCCAGATCTCCCAATAAAATTTTAAAACAATCAAGAAATGCTTAAATGGAAAACAATAAGACAAAGAATCATACCATAATCCTTCATGAACTTCTTGTGTCGATCATACGCATTAAGCCCCCGAATGTGCGATTGGTATTGCCTGCATCCACAACCAATCCATATCCATCAGATGAAAAATAAAGCGAGCGAACTAACAAAAAGCAGTGCATCTATCTAATATTCCATTGCCCTTGAGTGGCGAATCAGCCTAACTTAACTCCTATCTCGAAGCAAAGATTGCAACCAACAAAGTTAGGGTTCATGGACATAATCACTTCCCCTATTCACACTGACCCCCAAGACAGAATGGAGCACTCCAGAAATACCCCCCCAAAATCACACTTTGACCGCATCAGCGTCAAGAAATCTGAAGCTAGAAAAACAAAGGTTTCTAATCGATTCGTGCCACACACACAAATCCGAAAGAAAGGGGGAAACTTGGTGCAGGAACAGAATGAGATGGGACGGGGATTGGGCAGAAAAAGCAAATACATCTTCCTCTCCTCCTTGTCAAAGATGGAGGATTTGAGCCTCCCCAGCGACGACGCCATCGAGCTCTCGCCTCCTCTACCTCTCCTCCCCCTCTCTCCTCTCCTCTCTTCCCAGCCGCCGCCACCGTCGTCTCCTCTGGTTCTTGTTGCTTCAGGTGTGGATCGTATAGGCCAAATTGGGCCTTCGTTTGTAGCCCATGGGCAGTTTTGGGCTTGGGCCCATACAGTTGTTGAAGAGAGCAACAAAAGGCCCATACAAGGATGGGTTTTCATGTAAATTCTGCAGAATTCATTCATATCGAACCGAATTTCACAGTTTACAATCTGGTTCGAGTAATGTATCTACTGGACTACTACTGGAGTAGTAGTTTTTTCTCGGTCCCTACATTCAGAGGTATAAAGTCCTTCGAATATTTTTGTTCATCCCTTGTTAGTACGGAGTACTCCCTCCATTTCACTAATATATTATCGACACAAAAGTATAATCATATAAAAGTACTTTTGAAAATTAATCCAATCACATCAATTTTGCTTCACAAAAAATATATTATAATAGAATAATTGTTGGTCAAAGTTTTGTCGTAATGAAATTTAATGGGGTCCCAAGGATTGCATAAAATTTCACAATTGGACATAAGCTAACATATGGCATATGGAATTTCTGAACCGAATATGTTTTACAGACGAATGCTGCCATCTTTCATGCAAGGACTATCAGTCCATGATTTCCTTTTCACGTTAGGTAACACATGAATGCTGACCTATCAAAAACAACATGGATGCTGAAATTTTAGACATTATGTACTTCATTGTAGGAAAAAAAAAAGGGTTAATTAGATCCATGCCATTGCAAAATTGCTTATTTAGAAAAATGGCATTACAATTCGTCTATTCGTAATCGTGCTACTGAAATCTTACAAAATTAAAACCGTCCCACTGCCGTCGCATTTTCCTTCCATTCCCTTCCATTTCCGTCTTCTTTCCTTCCTTACCCCGTCTTCTTCCTCTCTTTTTTTTCTCCCACAGCTAAGTGGAGCGCGTCTGCGACGGCGGCGGCGTCCTCGGCCGCGGCCGCGGCGCTGTGCCCGCCGTTCCCCGCCACGGGAGCCGTGGGTGGTGCTGCAGCAGCAGCCACGCAAGATGCGCAGGACCGGGGCCGCAGCAGCAGCAGATAGAGTTCAAGCGCGCGTGCTCCACGAGGAACATATTGCCCTCCGCGCCTCTCTCGCCGTCGCCGATGGCTGGTGTTCGTCTGGCACGGCTGGTGGCTCTCTCCGCTCGGCCGACGCCGAAGACAATGGCTCGGCGGCGGTGGTGGTGTTATCCTCCAAAGTGGGCGGCGGCATGGACTCGAAGAGGTAGGCGTTGATGAACCTGCCGGTGTTGTCCACCGTGTGCTCATTCTCCAGCGGGAGGGGCGGCGGTGAGCGGGAGTGAGGGGGCTTCTGCGAGGGGAGCGACGGGGGTGGCATCAGCTCGGCGGCGTCGTCTCCTCGTCGTCCTCCCGCGCCGCCGTCGCCTCCCTCGTCGTCCTCCTCCTCCGATCCATGACGGGCGCCTCGCCGGACGGCTTATTTATCGCGTATACTATGCATTTACAGGTACATGCTTCAGATTAGTTAACGTCCTCAGAGTGTATGGAACAACAGCGATTGATCTCTGGAAAAAAAAAAAAAGAATCGCATGCAAAGATGCAGGTATGTAAACGACAGCCCGTTCCAACTTGCAAGCTCATTTCCGCCGTCGTACGTGCACCTCCAGAGCGCCATCAAGTTCAACGGCGGAGGTGAGGCCAAGTCCGCAACAACACTGGCTTGCCATCGAAGGACGCCGTGACAAGCGCCGCCGCCGCCGAAGAGTCGGCCGACCCCGACCGCACAACCCCGCCAGCGTGGGCCTCGCCTTCGCCGGTGGCGTAGCCGGAGAGCGCTGCGGCGTGTCCCGCGTGCGCGCCCGCCAGCGCGTGCCCGCCGCGACGGCATCATGCAGGAGGTGCTTCGTGTGGCGCGCCGATGACTACTGCCAGCTCCTGCCGCCGCTCCGGTGGCTTGCTGCTAGCGTTCGCCGGGATGCGGGAGAAAAAAAGAAAAAGGACGGGAGAAGAAAGGAAGAAGACGGAAAAGAAACGGAATGGATGAAAAATGTGACGGAGTGGCACGATTCTGATTTTGTAAAATTTTCAGTGGCACAGTTACGAATACACGAATTATAATAGTATTTTTCTAAATAGACAAATTTGCAATGACATGGATCCAATTAACCCAATTGGAAAAGCACAGGTTTCCTTCACAGGGTTAATCTAATCGCCACCGGTGGGCTAGTCAGACCGATGGTGCGGTCAAGCTGGTAGCATGTGACCGGTAAGACCGACTGAGTCTGATTCCGAGTCGAATTTTATCGGGTCTCAAGTTTCCTTACTTGGGTTGAGGTTTTCCGTGTTCTCCCGAGTAAGACATAGAGAAGGTCATGTAGGAGGCAAAACCAACCCCTTTATAAGGGCTATGGCCAGTTCAATTGATCACACAATCTACTCCCAACATAATTAACCAATTGAATCGCTTTTTCAATATCACATCTACTTTTCGCCTAATTGTAGTCTAATTTATATCCATCTTCGTCGGTTTGCACTGAAAGCCATCCGTCCTCACCGTGAGTGTGAATCCTCTTTATAGGTTTGTCCTGAAAACATTTCGATCCGTTCCAACCACAAGATGAGTGTTTATCCCTATTTCATCTAAATCTTGCCGGTCTTGACTTACACGAGATTTGTCTAGATCAAGGTGGCTGGTGACTCCATATCACCGCAAAGCATTATTGTCATCATGATTGGCCGCGTGATAAAAAAAAGTTGCCAACACAATTTTTGCTTACTCCAATAGGTAACGACAACATCAATATCATGGTCAAGCACAATGAGGTATATCCCAGCACAACATCATGCCCGTCACCATGGAGGATTTGTCCGAGGAGCAGTGTTTCAAGAACTCCAGAAGCAAACAAATGATTTAGGGGAGGCGGTCCTTGCAAGCTACATGAAGACATGTCAAGAGATTTCACGAAAGACCAATCCTCTACCTCGAATCATCTCCGATGAGGTAAATACCGATAGCGTACCCCTTCATATATATATTTAGCAACTTGTAGCGAGTTTCCTAGAACAATCTATAACCACTGCTTTCAATAATAAGCTAGAGGCCGCTATGATTTCTTTTTTTTTTATAGGAAGATGGAATCTATTATGAGATCCAAATTCGATTATCTCATGAATGATTTGCCGCTATCGAGTTCTATGCCAAGAAATCTGAAGCTAGAAAAACAAAGGTTTCTAATCGATTCGTGCCACGCACAAATCCGAAAGAAAGGGGGAAACTTTGGTGCAGGAACAGAATGAGATGGGACGGGGATTGGGCAGAAAAAGCAAATACATCTTCCTCTCCTCCTTGTCAAAGATGGAGGATTTGAGCCTCCCCAGCGACGACGCCATCGAGCTCTCGCCTCTCTACCTCTCCTCCCCCTCTCTCCTCTCCTCTCTCCCCAGCCGCCGCCGCCGTCGTCTCGTCTGGTTCTTGGTTTGCTGCAGGTGGGGATCGTGGAGGCCAGATTGGGCCTTCGTTTGTAGCCCATGGGCAGTTTTGGGCTTAAGCCCATACAGTTGTTGAAGAGAGCAACAAAAGGCCCATAGATGAATGGGTTTTCATGTAAATTCTGCAGAATTCATTCATATCGAACTCAATTTAACAGTTTACAATCTGGTTCGAGTAATGTATCTACTGGAGTAGTAGGTTTTTCTCGGTCCCTACATTCAGAGGTATAAAGTCCTTCGAATATTTTTGTTCATCCCTTGTTAGTAATGAGTACTCCCTCCATTCCACTAATATATTATTCGATACGAAAGTATAATAATATAAAACTACTTTTGAAAATGAATCTAATCACATCAATTTTGCTTCACAAAAAATATATTATAATAGAATTGTTGGTCAAAGATTTATACTAACGAAATAAAATACGCCCTATATTTTGAAATGGAGGGAGTATAATTTAATGGTGTCCCAAGCGGATTGCATAAATTTTCACAATTGGACAGAAGCTAACCTATGACATATGGAATTTCTGAACCGAATATGTTTTACAGACGAAATACTGCCATCTTTTCCTAATTTCATGCCAGGACTATCAGTCCATGATTTCCTTTTCACGTTAGGTAACACATGAATGCTGACCTATCAAAAACATCATGGATGCTGAAATTTTAGACATTCTGTACTTCATTATAGAAAAAAAAAGAGCAATCACTAATTTCTTTTGAGGCAAAAGGAGTAATCACTAATAAATTTTGGCTGTCATTTGTCAAGCAGACACAAACAAAATGAGAAATCCTACAGATCAGCAAACCTGCAGGTGAACATTATATGATGCAGAAAGCCCCAAAAGCGACAACGCTTTCATTCAGATGGGAGAAAAAGAAGACGACAAAGCTTATTAGAAAGAATTTGTCCTGGTCAGCAGCTCAACATGCTCCGAGATAAGCATATCCAGTTAATATGACACGTGTCCTGACCCTACTGGCTTGCAAATAAATCATTGTCAATGATGGAACCAGAAAAAAAAATTACAGAGAAGTCTGAGTATGTTAAAAAAAAATAATAGCATGTTCCAAATGATTGATTTCAACAGACTTTAATCCTAAATCATGTATACAATTAGTATGCTCTACATGGAGCACTCAGCCACTGAATTAATTGGGACACATCCCTCCTTTCATTCTTTTGCATCATTGGCAGTTTGACATCGTGTGGTTTAGGTAGCTTAAATTCCTGTGATGTGTTCATCAGCCTTTTCCCCATGAAAGCGAAAGAACGATTAGAACCAGAAGCTGTATTATGCACATGTCTACAACAACATTGAATCCCATGATTTAATGGTTATCTACCAGGCAGCTTTACATTGAATCCATATTATTGTGGATTTTTGGGCATCCTGTCTCTCAAGCAAAGGCTGGTGAAGCTCTTGATTGCTTCCATAAAGAGGCATTTTTTGTAGAGCTTTTTTAGTATAAGCTCATGCTATGATTATGTACCATGGAATGTTTGGATTTTGATCCGTAATGTTTGGTCATATGTACAGTCATATAGCTGAATGGCTGAAAATTAATAATTTTATGATCATTATTCGTGAGTAGAAACAAATTAGTTTTAACTATTATAAAGTTGAAAAATGGATTTAAAACATTTTTTAAGAAATTCATATGTAGAAAGTTTTTGCGAAAATTCATATGTAGAAATTCATTTTTTTTTCATTCTTTTTAAAAAATACACGCCCTGAGAAAAATTGCACATTTTAAGAGCAACTGAAATTGGGGAGGAAATCCAAAAGAAGCTGAAGAATGATATGGCAGATGTTGATCAATCCAATGCACCTGGACTAGTTTCTTCGTGACCATCTTTTGGTGAATGATTGCGTACATTGAGATATGATATATTTCTGCATAATTTAAAGGTACTTTTTAGATCAGATGCCTTCAGGCCCGGCTTTTATAGAAAGCCAAACACATAATTTAAAGGTTGAAATGTAAAAGGTGAGCTAAGCTAAAGTAAATACGCATTGCTTGTTCTGTTATGAAACACTGTCATATATTTCCCTCTGTTGTTATTGTTCTTTCAATGATTTTCTGCATCCTGCAGAGATTAGTTTGTCGAGTCTCGACTATGGAGATGGTGAACTGGTGACAGATGATTCTTGTTATACTTGCTTCTTACATGAAGGGTGTGTTTAGTTCACGTTAAATTTGAAAGTTTGATTGAAATTGGAACGATGTGATGGAAAAGTTGGAAGTTTATGTGTGTAGGAAAGTTGTAATGTGATGGAAGAGTTGGAAGTTTGAATATAAAGTTGGGAACTAAACCATGCCTAACTTTGTTACCCGCATAAGTTCAGCCTTTTCGGAAAATATGTTCTTTGTTGTTTGAATTGCAACCTGCACGCAAAAATAATTTGTCCGTCTTTTTTCCGAGGACACTGGGCCTTAATGTGAACTCAGTTAAAAAAAATGTGATGAATTGGAGTTAGTGTGACCCAAGAAGCCATTATGAATGATATTACCGCTGTACTTGCAGACTTGCACCTGAATTTTGGATTTGAGATAGGCAGAGCTCCTGCCATTTCCCTTTCAAAAAAATAAAAGGATTTGAGTTGATCGAGCTGTCAGCTTCAGGCATAGTTCAAGGGGAAGTAACTTTTATAAGTTGCTTGTTCAGTTCTCACTAGAATTTATTTTTTTTTTGTTTTGAAAATAAAAACCGTTCTTACTGGTTTATAAACCAAAAACCGATAAAACTAGTAAAAAAACGACGACTTTCTATCAACACATTATGAAAACCAACTAACGGTTTCCATGAAAACGGATCGGTTTTCTAAAGCCATCTTTTCAGATAATGGGAATAGTTTTCGATCCCTATTTAAGGGCCCCTTTGAATCGCAGGATTCAGAAAACAGAGGAGTAGGAAAAACGTAGGAATTAATTGCCATACTTATTGGATTCCTATGGGATTTTGAAACACAGGAAAGTTTGATTAGCACACAGGAAAAACGCAGGAACCTTAGACACATGAAGAGGAAAACATGAGGTGAGACGTCATGCTTATTTTCCTCCAAAATTACTCTAGTAAGGTTCATTCCATAAGAATTTTAAAGGAATTGATAGGAAACAATCATTTATTTCAAAGGACTCTATAGAATTATTTTTCATAAGATAAAATCCTCTAGAATTCCTATGGTTTTTCCTTTGAATCAAATGGGGCCTAATAGTAGTAGTTTCTTTTGGAGAAAATTCCCTATCTAGCATCAAAAAAAGTTGCTCTTCCCTCTATAGCACCCAAACTTAAAAAGTTCCCTGTCTAGACACTTCTAAAATTTTCCTTCCCTATGTAGCACTTCCGTTAGTTTTTACACTTGACGGTGTTAAAAAGCAGGAGAAAAGACGGTTTTGCCCTTCTTTAGTTTTCAGACTTGCCTGTATATGATGTTGGTTATTAATTACTTATGTTAATTAATGACAAGTGAAACCACAAGAGGATAATTATTATTTTTTTCAAAAGAGTGGATCGACATGTTATATTTGCAGTGTTACGTTAAATCAAGAGAAAGCACATCTAAAATACCAACGATCATGTACGGGCAAGTCTGAAAACTAAAGAAAGGCAAAATCGTCTTTTCTCTTGCTAAGTTAACACCGTCAAATGTAAAAACTAACAGAAGTGCTACATAGGGAATGGAAAATTTAGAAGTGCCTAGATAGGTAACTTTTTAAGTTTGGGTGCTATAGAGAGAAGAGCAACTTTTTTTATGCTAGATAGGGAATTTTCTCTTTCTTTTGCCTTATGACCAAGGTTTACTGAGACCTACTCCTTCCGTAAAAAAAAACTCAATTCCTGGGTTTCCGTGTCTAACGTTTGACCGTTCGTCTTATTTGAAAAAGTTATGAAAAAAATTAAAAAGATAAGTCATGCATACAGTATTATTCATGTTTTATCATCTAACAATAATAAAAATACTAATCATAAAAAAAAATTCATATAAGACGGACGGTCAAACGTTGAACACCAAAACCCAGGAATTGAGTCTTTCTGGAACGGGTTAATAGTTCATTGACCGTACTAACCTTTTATCCGTCTGTGATTCCCTTCGCTATAAATCAGGGCAGTAAGATATTTTGGCCTGTTTTTTTCAACTGTCATTTTCTTCAGACAAGTAATCAGGATCAAATGATCATTGTTTACTAGAAACAGTCCAGCATGTCACACACATGGTTGCCTGGATTTCTTGCAAGATCTTTCCATGAAAAAAAAATGTTGATATTGCAAGGCTAGTATAGAAAAAGGCAGTAAGCTTTACTAGTAGAATAGGCTTTCAGCGTCAGTGCATCTCCATGTGGGACCCTTTCTCTGCCGACATCTTGCTTTTGGCAAAATGGATAGATAGGAGGCTCATGGCTGTCATCAAACCTGAAGCTGTACCTTGAAATCAAGAATTTGGATTACTTACATGCATACAAGTTTTTTTTTTTTTTTTACTGAATTCTTACTAACTCTGACGAGGCATGTTGTGAGTACATATAGATTTGGTATAACTTCCATCTAAATAAATTAAATAAATCAAACGACTGATATCGTTGTTTGTAGAAATTTTGTAAAGAAAAGTTACATGTAGCTTAAAAAAAACCCATGTGTATTTGAAGTATTCCCTTCTCTGCAGTCACTATCAAGTGCAATCTGTCATGTAGGATTATTTATTCACAAATAAAATGGGTTGTGCTATAATTTTTCTAGGTTAGTTTGTTTTTGCTTGGGTAAGGATGACAGTGACTGCAGATACAGACAATGTGAGCATGAAGATTAAGAGCTTAAAACCACAAGTGAGGCTCATCATCCAATCATACATATAGCTGTCAATACTGAGAAAAATACTGTAAAGAAGAACATAAAAATTCGCATACGTC
This sequence comes from Oryza longistaminata, assembly GCA_009805545.1. Taxonomy (NCBI): domain Eukaryota; kingdom Viridiplantae; phylum Streptophyta; class Magnoliopsida; order Poales; family Poaceae; genus Oryza; species Oryza longistaminata. The sequence goes on along the minus strand of CM020188.1, from coordinate 18,635,661 downwards.
AACACCTCTCAATTTGTTTTTCAAAAAAAGAGTACAAATTGCAGCCGCCTTTGGAGAAAAATTCTAACAAACAAAACACTTTAAAAAGAAAACTCTGCAATAAGGTCTAGTTTGATTATCTAATTTTCTGATGACATCTGAGGGGTACAAAACGATGAATGAACTACTCCAAACTTGAAAAGCTGTTTTAAAAATATTCAAATCATTTTTTTAATTTTTTTCATTAAAAATCATTTTGAAAGTGTGCCCACGATAATTTATAATCTATAAGAGGAAAATAATATGCCCTAAATCTGCCAAAATTATTTAACCACCTGTAATAACTTCACATACACACTAGCTCACAGTAATTTGGTAACCATTACCAACTAAAAAAGTTTTTAAAAAAGGTACTACTAAATAATGAAATATTTACTCCACGTGGCGTTATCCCATTGGCTCAGGGCTTCCAACCCAGCCAATTTCTTTATCAATCTCTCCCTCTATAAAAATACCAACCAAAGAGGAAAAAATCGCTCGAAAAATACAAAAAAAAAAAAGAAGAGAAATAAATCAAACACCTCTCGCCCACCCTCCCCCACCAGATGCCGGCCACGGCGAGCGGCGGCGCGCGGCCGGAGGAGGCGGCGGCCTCGGCCTCGCCCTCGCCTCGTCGTCGCCGACCGCGTCCTACTGCATGGGCACGAGGCCGGAGGAGCTGACGGCGAGGCTGGCCGCCGCCGCCGGGGGCGACCCGTCGGGCGGCGGCGGGCCGCGGCGGCGGAGGCGCGGAGGGGGAGGAGGAGGGGGAGCACGAGCGGGTGCGCACGCTGCGGGAGATCAAGAACCAGATCATCGGGAACCGGACCAAGAAGCTCCAGTACCTCCGCCTCGGCGCCGTGCCCGCCGTCGTGGCGGCGCTCGCGGGGCCCGGGGCCTCCCCCGCCGCGCTCGGGCAGGCCGCCGCCGCCGCGGGGAGCTTCGCGTGCGGCGTCGACGACGGCGTGCGGGCTGTGCTCGCCGCCGGGGCCGTGGCCCACCTGACGCGGCTCCTCGCCCACCCGACGAGAAGGTAGCCGGTCGCTTGCTTGCTCACTTCTATGGATTTCCGATTTGTATCGGGCGTGAAATCTTCTTTCTCGCCTAGCAGAAATTGTTTCCCTTTTTGTGGATTAATTATTCGTTTCGGAGAAGATCTGTTGCCTAGAGGAGACTTGCTGAACTAAGCAGACAGCAACAACTGGTTCTTGCTTGATTTCTTGGGAATCATATGGTGTATAATTTGGGTTATGTTTGCAATTTGGGGACAGGAAAATTGGATGGCAACTGAATTGATGCTATGAAGAATTGGTGATTAGATTGGTTAACGATTTTTCTTTACTGCTCTATTGTAATTAGGGTGAGAAAAATTTACTGTGCGATGTGAAAATATATGCTTACTAGTCCAATTTGCCATGAATGCTTTTTTTTTTTACTGTGCATCAATGTGTTTGGTAATTAAGGTTTTGAGGTGAGTAAGAATGAAAAAATGTAGTAATTCGATAGTTGCTTGTGAATTGGTTGGAAAGAAAATTTTGTTTGGGTTTTGCTTGGAATGAGGGGAATTATTTGATCTGAACTATAGGCTAATCTGTCGTTTAGCTAAGATGAGAGTACTGGTGGTTGTCATTTCTTTTTCCTTTTCTTTTTTAATGTCCTTTCTCTCTATTTTATTTTAATTTTTTTGATTAAAGTACTGAGGTATTGTTCAATTTATGCTTGAAATGTGGCAGAGTTGGTAGTGGGTCAATGGTTTAGTGTAGTGGTGGGGATGAATGTGCTGGAAAGTTGTCTGTTTGTGTTAGTTTCATGATGAATTTGTCTGAACTGATAACTGAATTGGCTTTACAGATGTAAGCATGAAATAAGATGTTTAAATAGCTTCCTCTGGGTCATGGTAAACTGTAGCTCATACTACATGCTTGAACTAAGAGTTTGGCAGTAGTTGGTGTTTTGTTGCAATGGTTTCTTGGTAGGGAAAGTTTGTGGTGAAATCCTTATTGGTTTGCTGTGTGAACTGGAAGTTCTTGATTGCCAGGTAGGATATGGTGCCCTTTTATTTGAGATTTGAAATTGACAGTTGAAGGTAACTTTAAGGAAGAAATCTTAACGCTAAACAAAGTCATGAGACAATCAAACTTGTGATCCTTCCATAACACTGAATATCCTGAATCACTAAAGCCTTGTTTGATGAGCTAGAATAGATACTTGTATCATCCTAACACAATCCACATGGACTTAACTCGTAACTTGCATAGTGGTTGCTGAAAATTGGTTACCCAGGTATATCTCCTAGCAACTTTACTGGTATAGAAGTACATATTGCTTAAGGATATGGTGACAAGTCCATGTACAAAAACTTTGGGGAGGTATACTTACATTGTTGTTCAGCTACTCAGATCAGCTCCAGTATTTTGAGGATACAGCCATGCATACCTCAAACCATATGCTCATTGTGCCTTTATCCCCCCAATCCCTACCTCCTCCATCCCTCCCTATTCAATTGTTACTGACCTATCAAGTTAGCCACTATTACCACCACATCCCACTGCCTCCTTCCCCATGTTGCTGTCGCCTCCCTTCAGTCCCTCCCTTTGTTGCATCTTCAAGGTGGAGGAAGTGATGATGAGCATAGGGCAGCTGTTTGTGTTACAGAAGACAATTAGAAAGGGTGCAAAACATGGAAGATGTGTTGCGATAAGAAAAAAGAGACGAAACAAGTCAAGATACTTTGGTAGCTCTCTATTGTCCGTCTCAACATCCCCTGACCACTCCTGTCGAGTAGCCGGTATTAATTCTTTCAAGATTAGCTATAGCACTGCTCTAAAAGCGTTAGGCATAGACATGCAGCAGTGGTGTGTCTAGTTCCTACACTGATTAGTCAGACTAAACAAATATTAGGTGCTAACCAGTATGGTGATGCCTGGGGCCTTTTAGAACAGTGATAGTGGCATGCCAATCGCTCCTTATATTGTCTAGTATTGATATTTGAAAAAAAAACTGCACATTCATATTAAGGACAAAAATAACCAGGATAGGCTACAATATACTGTTATTCAAAGCAGGGATACTCGCTGCTTTTGATTAACCAGTTTGCTTCTGAGTTTCAACTTCTCTTTTGGGAATATTTATAGTAACTAAATGCTATCTTAAGCATCTAGTTTATACTGTTGAACTTGTAACAATACATGAATGCATAAGAGTTCATATCCAAGCACCCTCTTCATTGAAACATGGTGTTTTGGTGCTGTTCTGATATGCTGATTATTCATGTTATATCGAATTGTTTATAACCATTAATGCATACTATGAACAAGAATAATATGGTTGACCCGAGGTTATATTCTGATTACAGGTTGTTGATGCTAGTGCACGTGCTCTGAGAATGATTTATCAATCGAAACTAGCTCAAAGTTTGATGTCAACAATAATGAGAAAAACATGGAATTTCTTCTTACCCTTTGAACACGAGAATGAAAATGTCACAGAGCTTGCTGCCAATATTATATCTCACTCTTGTGATAGCACTACAGAACAATTAGCACTATGTGCTGCTGGAGTTCCGCAGAGACTCGTTAGCCATTTTGGAGGCTCCATGAATCTACGGGATGCTTGCTTAGATTCTTTGACGCAATCATAAGAAATAACTGGGAAGTTGCTTCAAGATTTGCACTGCTGGACCATGGAAAAGCTTTGCGTTCAATAGTTGCGTTAATACATGATCGGAGCCCACGCACAAGACTACTTGCTTGTTTGTGCTTGATTGCACTTAGCCATGCTTCTCCCTGTCACTTTCAAGACAGACAAATTAAAACCAAGTTGATCCTGGTCTTACTTGAGCTCATCGAGGAACCTGGTCATGTAGAGATGATGCCATTGCATTGACAACCTTGATTAAAGACAGTGTGGAACTGCAGAAGCAAGCACTCTCAACCAACGCAGTTCAGAAGTTAAGCAACCATCTTATAGCAAATTCGTTGGAGTCAAGGCGTGCAGTGACCATATTGCTTGCTTTGGCTGAACTTTGCTCAAAATTGAAGAATCAAGATCTCAACTTATGTCAGTTCAGGTACGTGCAGGACTGTGAATGGTATATTGATCATTGCTGCTCTTTGCCCTTTGAGTAAAATTTGTAGAGTTCATCTACTGTATTGTTAAGCAACTCGTGACAAGAAAAAATACTGACTCCATGGGCTCCTGGCGTGTAGCATGAAAAAAGTGGATTTATTGATTGCCAGTTGATCAAGCATTTGTGGCTAACACATTAATTATTTAACAGGCGTCAACCTTAATCCTTGATGCACTGAAGCATGCTTCTGTTGATATCCGTGTTGCAGCATGTTCATGTCTTAAGAATATCTCTAGGTCATCCAAGTAAGACACATACTCCTTTATGTATATTCAGCGTTATGTGTTCATCTTACATGATTTGAGTTGATATGTTTAATTTCAGGTACTTAGTGCTGGGAAATTATCCTGTGATACATTTATTGCCCCACTAGTCCAGCTTTTGTATGACTCGTCGACGTCAGTTCAGGTAATGTAAAAGTGAAGCAACCTTTAGTATCATTTTTAAGGTGCAATGAATCTGTAATTCAAAGCATGGTTTCAGAAACCACAAGGAACTGGCCAGCTCCTGCTGGACAGCGCATGATTCTATAATTAGGGCTTCTTTTTTAAATGATCTGGCAGACTTGGTGGTATAAGTTGTCTGGAATTAAAAGGTCTTGAGCAATTCAATCAAGTCTAATTAAGTTCTAACTTGGTCAGATTTGACCAGTAAGCGATAATCTGTCCATGTCCAAGAAATTTTCAAAAAACAAATTTTGAAACCCTGCTTGGAATTGCCTTCCTTCTTTGTAGAGGGTTGGTCAATGGGTTTTTGAAAGGAAAATCTTGGAAGCATGGTAGCTTCATCCTTTCCTGATTTCTCTGCAATTTTACCTTCTTTCTACCCATCATGGGCTCTACTGTAATTCTTCAAAAGCGTCATGTTGTACTAACTGTTTTCATGTTAGATTGTAAACCTACATATCACTAAGTAATCAACTGTATTAATGACTTAAAAAGAAAGATGTTAACTTAGGAGAAACTCTTTTGGTCGTTGATACCTACCATGGACTCATTTTATTTGAGCAACCTTTCCACTTAAGGAACACTACATTAGCTATATTATGATTGTGAAACGTCATTATTTTAGGTCTTTAATCCCTTGGGACTTTGTAGAATATCTAATAAATGTCTGTGTTCACGAAATGGTATTACAGGTTGCTGCCCTTGGTGCTATTTGCAATATTGCTGTGAATTTAACACCCAGGAAATCGATTCTTCTTCAATCTGGGGCTGTCTCCCAGCTTGTTCATTTGTCCAAGTCTATGGATCCAACATTAAGATTAAAAGCTGTGTGGGCTCTTAGGAATATTATGTTCCTTTTGAATCCAAAGGATAAAGACTTTATTCTCAAGGAACTAACTTTATCTACTCTTTCAAGCCTCATATGTGGTAAGTCTAAACGTGCAGCTATGATATTAGGTCATTGCTGAATCAGCCACACTACTAATTGCAACATTTCTTGCAGATTCTGAACATTTTGTCCAGGAACAAACTTTGGCACTGGTGCACAATCTTGTTGATGGATATGTGAACTCTGTTAATTATGTCATTGGTGAAGATGGCATGATTTTAAATGCTATTTCAAGACAACTGAATAATGCGCCTGCCCCAGGAGTATGCATACAGGTCAGTATGTCCTAAACTACATTATACTGAGTTACCTTATCTAGATTTGTTACTTTTGTTATTTCACATGCTACCAAACTATGAAGGGCAAAAGGAACATCTTGTCTGACAAAACTATGTAATTTTAGTGTCACATTCTTTATCGGGATACTATTTATTATCATAGTTAATCATTGGCATTTCTGTTACCTCTCTTCAGGGTATGTTTGTGCTTGCAAATGTTGCAGCTGGGGGCGAATTAAACAAGGAGGCTGTGATGAATATTCTTGTACCTCGTCGAGCAGATCGTGTCAAACAATCTTTTATAGTTAACTTTCTGCTGAGCAAGGACAAACAATTGAGAGTTGCAACCTTGTGGTGTGTTCTGAACTTGATTTATCCAAAATGCGAGGCCTCTTCTGTTCGAGTTGTCAAACTCCAAAATGCTGGGGTAATTTCACAAGTAAAAGGCATGATAAATGATCCCTGCTTGGATTGCAAGGTACTTCTTTGTTCTTCTTTCATTTATTGAGCTTGAAAGAACACACGATTGTCAATCAGCGTCACATTAGCATATTTATTACTGCTGTTAGATATTTATGGTCCACCCATCCTTGCTGCTCCTGTCACATTAGCATGCATGAGTACTTTTGTTGCTCAGTTCGTAGCTTTATCTAGCCTAGCCTGATGTTGCCCACTAAATTGTATATTCTTGATTGGGCAAAGAAAATGTCATTTTACCTTTACTATGAACAAGCATTTGGCGTTAGCAAATTTACACATATTGAAATACTCTATAGGAAAACGCATAGTTAAAATCTACTCCTGCAAAATTCTAAGCACACAAGTACTCGATGGCCTCAAACGGGTTTATATATAAGGATGTTGATTAAAACCAATAAAATATAAATAATGGAAGATGACAAACATGTCTGCTAGTTGGTTAGCATTTGTCGGCATATGTTCTTGAACCTTAAAACCTTGGTTTGTGCTTAAACTAACATCCCAAGCTGTCCCTTGTGCAGCTTAGAGTACGCATGGTGCTTGAACACTGCTTGGACAATGCCGACGATGGTTTCATGTGAGCAGCCGCCATTGCACCCCGGGCCATTGAAGCTTGCAGAATCAAACACTGCTTGAGCAAAGAGAAGATGGAAGATTGATCTCTTCGCATCAGCAATCCGCGCCATGAACTGTGAACAATGATCATCCAGTAAAAAAAGCCTTCACCGACATCTTCTCGTCGCCTCCAAGCCTGTCGTTGTAAATTTGGTGAACTCCATGAGGACCATGACTGGTTTCTCTTGCAGAAACAAGCAAGAAACCTTGTTGTAACCATGCCACGTCAGAAAACCTGAGCTGATTTCCTCCGAAACGGAAAAAGGTTTTAGGTGCTAGCTCTGGAGAAATTTCATTCCTTAGCATGACCAAAAACCTAGTGCTTGTGCTGTGACGATGAGTGGTGAGTGTATAATTGAGGGAGATATGCTACTGCTGCTGTAAATTGTACTACTCTCTTGGGCTATGTTTTTCACGTTCGGCCATGGGACGGTGCCCCAGCAAGCAGTGTGTAATGGTTTTGCCGCTTGCTTTTGCTTCTCAATAAAGATACTACTCTTGACATGCTTCTGGGTATTCCTGATCACAATCTTGCTCTCGTCGTGTGGCCTTATATCTAACCAAAATTTAGTTTCTGAAAGTTGATGTATCGTAGTATATTTTTTAGCCTTTTGGCTTTGAAACAGCTAATGATACATACTCCTTTCATTTCATATTATAATTCATTTTTACTCTTCTCTAATAAAACTTTATTAAGTTTGATTAAGTTTATAGAAAAGATTAGCAACATTTTAACATCAAATTAGTTTAATTAAATCTAGCATTGAATATATTTTGATAAAATGTTTGTTTTGTGTTAAAAATACTACTATATTTTTCTATACACTTAGTCAAATGTAAAGAAGTTTGACTAAAAAAATAGTTAAAACAACTTATAATAAAAGGGGGGGAGTATATCTATAAGTTTTCTGGTAAATTATTTTATGCACGTCGGGGGAAAAAAATCTTATTGCTCACGACATGCTTGACCCAAAGATTCTAAAGCCACAACATGCCATGTCAAGCCAAATTTTGTCAAGTCAAATTTGGTCAGCGATCTAGTGGCATTACCCAAAGATTTAATTTATGGCATTGTCAAAATTTAATTTTCTTACACAAAAAATGATTTAGTAAATATCAGGGTTTTCTTTTTTGCGTGTGCTAGTTATATGGTCCTGTACGTTCCGATTGCCATTAGTTATCGAGTCCAACAGGTAAAAGTAAAACTCCCAAGAAAGCTATACATGTGGCCGCCTGTCAGAGTACAAGATTCCGGCAACACGATGACGCAGGTGAACAGAGGGACGGCACCATCGCCGGAGAGCGGAAAAGACGAGGAGGGACAATCCCTTCTCCGGTGACCCCGACGATGTTGGCCGCCTCAACCATGTGCACAACGACGGCGAGGAAGAGGTTAAAGTATATGATAACGACGAAGACGATGGGGAGGTGGTCGACATCGACAACGATGACGACGACTGCAGCGAGGAAGAGGAGGACTACGAGGTGGTGGATGTCGATGATGGTGGTGTCGGCAAGGACGACGGCGACGAGGATGAGGACGATGGCTTTGGGGTGTTGGTTGTAGAGTGGGTAGGGTATTGCAAGCTGTAATACTTATGATGTAAACACACTTTTATAATGTTGCGCTTTTAGTTGATTATAAAATATTTTTATAAAGAAGTTGAGTGGTCAAATTTCATAAATAGGCAGTATTTGTGCAAATACTCCTTCTGTTCAAAGATATAGGGCATATTTTGACTTTTAGAAAACAAGCTTATCATTACACATAGTTTGTATTCTGATGTAAAAAGATTTGACTGTAAAAAGCTTTGATGTATTTTGCCTACTTTTACAAAATCAATCACAACAAAGTACTCTCTCCGTTTTAGGTTATAAATATTTTGACTTTAGTTAAAGTCAGTCTGGTAATATTGTACTAACTGTTAATTACTCCCTCCGTCCCATATTTAACGCCGTTGACTTTTTTAAATATGTTTGACCGTTCGTCTTATTTAAAAACTTTTGTGAAATATATAAAACTATATATATACATAAAAATATATTTAACGGTGAATCAAATAATAGAAAAAGAATTAATAATTACTTAAATTTTTTAAATAAGACGAACGATCAAACATGTTTTAAAAAGTCAACGACGTTAAATAGTTAAGGATCAAACATGTTTTAAAAAGTCAATGACGTTAAATATTTAGGGACGGAGGGAGTATATTAGTCAGCTTAAATTGGAAAGTCAAGATATACCATTTTCTAGATGGATGGACTATAGTAGTATACTCACAACTGAAATCCATTGACTCGTTGACCAATGGAGAAGAGCTGTCATTATCTCGCCGGCTCGCCGGAGAAGGTCGGAAAAAACGGCGGCGTAGACGATAGATCCAATAGGCGCGCCCGGCCATCGTCCTCACTCACCGCCTGCCCGACGCCGCACCTCCGCGCGCCGGCATCGGAGGACACATCTCCGGCCGCCGGCGAACCCTCCTTCGCTCTCCCACGACCACCCAAGGTAATCGATTATCCCTTTGCGGCCCTGACTTGGTTCGTGGATGGATGGTATAATGGATAGATGGGAGAAGGATTGGTTGCATTTGTTGCTGTAGTCTTGTAGACGAATCGATGGATGGTAAAAAAAAAAAAAGGGTGTCTGTGACTGTGAATCTTGTGTTAAATGGATGATTTCTTATTTAATATGTTTCTAATATGTTCATTGACTGGAATGTGAAGCTTGTGTCACTGTCAAATGGATGGATAATAAGTCATAAGATCACCAACCTCGGTGCATAATTTCGTTTCTGATATGACCGCAATTTGCTTGTGTCACTGTCAAATGTATGGATAATTAGTCATAAGCTCAACAACTGTGGGAAGGGGTGGTACAATCCGATATTCATTCTACCAACCAAACAAAAAAGACTAGATCATCCCATCGGTATTCATTCTACCAACGAAACAAAGCTCGATAGCCCGATTCATCTGACCAAAGAAGTAAGTTGATGGCCTCTCTTATATGATTCTTGTGTTTTTCATGTGCTCTATTCAAACAGCTATTTGTTGTGCAGTTCTTCTATGTTTTCAACGCTCCGTAGGAGTTGGAGCACTCTAATCCTTTTCTATTCATATGCCTCGAGAATCATGGGTTCCAGCGAGGTCTTAAATATCTGTAGATTGATGATTCAATTAACATCACAGTCTATGGGATCTTAATGCTTATGGCTACCCATGGCAACTTCAAAACATATACTGGAGGTCTGTTTTTTTTTCCTGGAGTTTTGAACCTAGCATATGCCGCAGGACCGCGGGAGATGTCAGGACCAAGTTTCCTGGAATCTATGCAACTATTTTCTTTGTTGTTTGGTGAGAAAAAAACTTGTGGGCCCATGTGTAAGTGGAGCAATGGAGGTTAGGGAGAATTAGATGGGAAAATAATGAGATTATACGAGTTCAGTTCTAGGTCCTCTTTTAGAGGGGTTGTGATGTGATGTTAACCATATATTATTGTAGATGAAAAGGAAAATGAGGCATCGTTATAAAGTGATACAGCGTTAGTGATTAGACTCTTATACTCCACTTTCTTTTTGGGGAAAAAAAAGAGAATAGTTTACTTTTATCCTTTACTTGCTGCTGGGCAGGTATCAGATGAATGACATCTTTTCTTGATTCCTTAACCCTCTGGGAGGCATTGCATCAGATTTTGCATGCATGTTGATATATTTGTGTGTGGCACTTAACTATGCATGAATTGCATTCATCCCCTCAAACATATCAAACTGGCTAATCCCTGACCATATATAACTTGTCTGTCAAACTGAAGATTATCATCGATCACTTCTCCACCCATTCAGTTATCGTGTGTAAGTTTCTCTATTCACATAGCTAGCTTCTGTGTAATATGTGTTTACTGCAGGAGGTATTTCATCCAATATTACCCTTGTTAGAAAAATGCATGTCCGATAAATTTTAATTGTGGTGCATAGATAATAATCATGCTGTTAAAAGACGGAGATTTCCGCATGCGCTTCCCAACTAGATCAACATACAACTTCACATAAGTACATGCAACACAAGATTCATTTATCACATCAGTAGCCAAAAAAACTGGGAGATTTTTGTAGCTCTCACTTAATACGACTTCATTGCTATCAAGTTTTTCCGCTTGGCCACATTGTTTAAGACTGTTCCTGAATTTGTGCCACCTGATGCATTGCTAATTCTTTTGTAAATCAGATTGACATTGCCTTGGCTCTAATATCACTTATTATGTTTATATATCCTGAATACAGTATGTATTTGGCTTGCCATATATGCCATGAGCCAGCTCAGGGCCTCAGGTGATGGTAAGAATGAAGCAAATGAAAACTGAAATAATAGCAATGAAACAACTGACGTATAAGAGAAAAGTATTTGGGAAGTCAATCACAAATTCTTTAAGCACACAACCCCTAAAGAGTCTGATGCATTCTCAGTGGCTTCTTTGGATGTACACAATAGCCTTAATTACAATGATTCTAATAGAAGTTCTCATGGCAATGTGAATGCTTAGGCTGAAATAGGGTATGAGTCTGCTTTTACAACAATTATACTGATAGTAGTTTTTTTTTTTTTGTGGAAAAGGGAGCTTTATTACTCTCATTATTACAGCTAGCTAATACAAGTACAACCACACAAAAGTTTACTCACAACCTCTCTGCATAATAAAGATGTACACAACCACAATTAAAGAAACAACAACCCGGAACATGTGATACGGAACAAGGGAAAGTCCAACAGAATGGAAGCACACCCCCTCAGCTGTCATTATTCTGCTTGGGCTTGGATGCTGAGTTTAGAACTTGAGATTGCCATCAGAATTAGGTTTGATAGTGTTGATAAACTAAAAAGAAATATTATGTAGTTTTGACTTATGTCAATTGATTGGTGTATACATTTCAGATGTTAAGGTGGAGAAATCGATGGCAGGAGCAGAGGCTGTGAGCGCTGCATGGAAAGAATGGGCTCTCCAAGCACTGGTGCTTCTCAGCCTCATGGTCCAAGTCACACTCCTCATCTTGGCAGAATTCCGCCGGTACATTGACTCTGGCATGCTAAGGGCCTTTATATGGTCCGCATACATGCTGGCCGACGGGACAGCGATCTACGTGCTTGGCCACCTCTCTGTTACCAGCAGGTCACCAGAGCATGAGCTGTTGGCACTCTGGGCACCGTTCCTGCTGCTGCACCTTGGTGGGCAGGACAAAATCACTGCCTACGCCATTGACGACAACCGGCTGTGGCTGCGCCACCTGCAGACGCTTGTTGTGCAGGTGGCCGCAGCTGCCTATGTCATCTATGGGTCCTCCATAGTCATTGTTGGCGACAGCCGGACCTTGCTTCTCCTGTCAGCCACCATCCTCATGTTAATGGTAGGTGTTGCCAAGTATGGGGAGCGTGTCTGGGCGCTCAGATGTGCCGGTAGTAGCCCAACTGGAAAGTACGAGAGTGATATAGCGAGAAGAAGATTTTCTCAAATGGTGCCTGAGTCATTCATACGTCGCTTGGATCCAGCAGAAACCCTGCTATTAAATGCTCACCTATTGTTGGATTTTGCCAAGGATAGGTTTAAGGGGCCATTACCTCGTCTGTTTTTGTGTGGCCCCATGAATGAAGGATCACGATTGCAAGGGGAGGACGAGTTGTACAAGGTGGCTGAGATGCAACTCTCCCTCCTCCACGACGTCTTCTACACCAAGTCTGAGATTACACACACTTGGTATGGCCTTTGCATCCGAGTGCTTTCGTCACTGGCCACCACCGTTGCATTCTTTCTGTTTAATATACTACTAGTCTTGGGAAATCATCATCAGCATAAGCTGAATGGTTACAGCAGAGCAGATGTCATTGTTACATATGTCCTCTTTGTTGGAGCCGTCGTCCTGGAGACTATGTCACTTTTGAGGGCCATGTTCTCGAGCTGGACATGTGCACTCCTGGTAAAGAAGGGATCGGAAGGAAGTAATGTGTGTAATTTTCTTGCTCACATACCCGCCTGTCTCCGCCGGCTGGTCCGTGCGGCATATTGGAGGAGGAGGCGCAGCTGGTCACGCTCCATGGGGCAGCTCAACCTGATTCAGTTGTGCGTGCACAGCAGGGCCAGCCGATGCAGCAAGATTGCGAGGTGGATGGGAGTTGAGGACTGGTGGAACAGGTTGGCTTACTCGGGCCCGTCCATCCCCATCTCGGCGTGTACCAAGCAGCTGCTGCTGGAGACCATGAAGGCGAAGCAATGGGGTCAGGAGGAATTTGAAAGCAGAGGATTGTACAGGGACCCAGCCTGGGTTGCTGAGTCCAAGATGGAGCAGAGGATCCTCATCTGGCACATCGCCACTGAGATCTACCTGTGCTGGTACAAGGATCAGGAGAAGAAGCAAGCAGAGGCCTCCAGTGGTTCAGGTTCAGCTGCTGAAGAGGAGCAAGCAGCGGCCACCGGTGGTTCAGGTTCAGCTGCTGAAGAAGGGCAAGCAGAGGCTGCCAGTGGTTCAAGTTCAACTGCTGAAGAGGATCAAGGAAAGGCCGTCGGTGGTTCAGTTTCAGCTGCTGAAGGGGAGCAAGGAGAGGTTGCCAATGGCTCAAGTTCAGCTGCTGGAGAGGAGCAACCAGAGGTAGTCCATGGTTCAGGTTCAGCTGCTGACCTTACGGAAACGGCTCAGGCGCTGTCCAATTACATGCTTTTCCTGCTTGCATCACGCCCCCACATGCTGCCTCCCGATGCCAGCCGCAATGATTATCTTGTGCTGTGCTATGCTATCACTCGTCACCTGAGGTACAGCACAGCTGAGGATGTGCTCCACTTGCTACAACTTAACGCAGATGCATTGAGGACGAATAGCTCTAAACCAAAGTTTAAATTAACTTGTACAAATACTAATAGACTTGGGGACAAGATGTTGAGGGGAGGATGCTCGCTTGGTGCATTCCTCATCGACCGGCAAGACTCGCCTGTTGATGGCACTGGCACGCTAGAGATGATCTGCCAGGTGTGGGCACAGATGCTGTGCTGCTGTGGGGAACAATGCAGCACAGATTCCCATGTCAAGCAGCTCAGCAGTGGCGGTGAGCTTGTTACCGTCACTGCCCTTGTCGCAAAATACATGAGGTCTAGGATGTTGTCTTGGCACTTTCAGATAGATTCACATGAGCGTTTGAGCGAATGGTGAAATAGTAGGGTGAAGAGGTTCAGCAGCAGCAGCAAAATTTTGTTGAAGGATATGTGGACACCATTAATTATGTTATTGGTGAAGATGGCATGATTTTAAATGCTATTTCAAGACAGCTGAGTAATGCACATATGCCTCAGGAGTGTGCATACAGGTCAGTATTCCTTAAACTACAGTATACTGACTTACCTTATCTAGACTTTTTTTTTCATATGCGTTTTTAAACTATGGAGGGCAAAAGGGGAAATATTTCTGATAAAACAGTGTAATTTTGTATGACATTTTTTTATATATATATATTTTACGTATGCATGCTTCTTAACTGTGATACTATTTATTATCTGAAAAAAAGAATGCAAAAATCATAGTTAGTCATTGGCCTTTCTGTTTCCTCTCTTCAGGGTATGTTTGTGCTTACAAATGTTGCAGTTGGTGGTGAATTAAACAAGAAGGCTGTGATAAATGTTCTTGTACCTCATCGAGTTGATCGTATCAAACCATCTTTTGTGGTTAACTTTCTACAGAGCAAGGATTAACAATTGTGAGTTGCAACCTTATGTGTGCTCTGAACTTGATTGGTCCAAAATTTGAGGCCTTTTCTGTTCGGGAGTTGTCAGACTTCAAATTGCTGGGGTAATTTCACAAGTAAAGGGCCTGATAAACGACCTCTGCTTGGATTGCAAGGTACTACCTTCTTCTTTTCAATTTAAGTACATACTTGTCAATCAGCGTCATTAGTCATGATCACCTCATTGCTACTGTTCAGATATTTATGTTCCATGCATACTGCTTCTGTCACATTAGCATGCATGAGTACTATGTTGCTCAGTTCGTAGCTTTATCTAGCCTGGTCTGACGTTTTCCAATAAAATGGATTCTAGTTGTGCTAGAGACAGAATGTAGCTTATTTTTTCCTATTAACAAACACTTGATATTAGCAAACATACCATATAAAGTTATTTTTTTAGCACAGAAGCATTCGGTGGCCTCAAAGTCTGTTTTAGCTATGAGTACCTTGTGCAAATGTCTGTCCCTTGTTTTAGCTATGAGTACCTCAAGCATGGTGATTGAACGCAGCTTGGACAATGCAGAGGATGGTTTCATGAGAGCAGCCACCATTGAACTTCGGCCATTGAAGCTTGCAGACAGCTTGAGGAAAGAGAAGATGGAGATTGCAATCACATCTGTGGACGATGATAATCAGTAAAAAGCCCTCACTGACATCTTCTCATCGCCCCAAGCCTGTCATTGTAATTTTCGAGAACTCAAGCCACATCTTTCAAGGCTGCTCCTATACCCAGGAGGTGTGGAGCGATGTTAGGGGGCGGTTGGGCCTTCGTTGTTCTTTGCCGGCAGTGAATTTCCCTTCTTGGTGGTGTGATGCTCGCAAAACAATCACGAAGCGGGATAGGAGAGCGTTCGATGCAGGCGTGATCTTGGTGACTTGGCTGATTTGGAAAGAGCGGAATGCCCGTATCTTTGAGGGGCGTGCAGTGTTGCCGGTGAGCCTTTGTGCTGCCATTGAGGATGAGTGGAAGTCGTGGCAAGAAGCGGGCTTGACCGCATCTGTCACAGGTGTTTCGTGAGTTCAGGGTGCCGGCTGGCGCCCGCTTTGTAAATAGTTGTAAATTCTTCCTTCCATCTTAATATACTCCGGTCGGCTGTTTGCCGACCCGGCGAAAAAACATTTCTAGTATTTTTTAATGAATACGCTAAATAACATTTCTATTTCATTTAGCGAATATGCTAAGCTTCAGGTGATGAATACGTGATTACAATTTACAAGCGCTTCCCCAAATGATACCTGTTGGAATGAAGAAGGCGAAGCATGATAAACATCTGAATATGTCAGGTGACTCTTGCCCTTGTCTTTCAGGTACAGTCTGATTTGAAGTATTAGCAGAAGGTTCTGCAATCTGTGTTTTCTTTGGTGGTTCATCACGTGATGTCTGTCTTACTGTCCTTTTTCTCTTCCGCAGAATCACCCTTCGAGTTATGCATGAGTTGCAATTGGGACAGAACAGGTCATGAGTTTCTTGCTCATCAAGAATTTACGCATATTAGTATGTTGCCGTGCTGCCTGAGATTGTACTATTACAAATGCTCCAGTCAATTGAGCAATAACACAGTATAGAACATTGAAAGATTAAGGTGATCAAAACATTATTTCAAAACTAGGACCAGGAGGATAACATAAATTACACCCAGAAATTAAATATATATTCCCTCCGTCCCAAAATATATACCAACTTAGGACTAAATGAGACACGTTCTAGTCTTACGAATCTAGGCTGGATGAGACACAATTTTGAGTACTTTTAGGGTTTAGAAAATTAATTTACAATAATACATGATGTCTGCATCTCCGAGAGATATCCAAACATGTTCCTAAAAATCTAATTTTGGAATTTTAAGTTTAAAACAAGTCTCCAACAGATACCCAAACTTGGTCCTAAAAATTAGTCATGCCTAATCCAGACCCTAAACTAAACTAGATTTGGGCAGCTGAAGCTCTGCCGATTCCGGTTGGGAATATCGGCAGGGGCAGGCTCTGACTCCGATTGCGAACTGGAGCTACCAACCAATAAATATGCTGCAAGCAGATGAATCGAGGTCAGGTTTTTTCATAACCAAATCACACGACAATCGATCGCAGGGTGCGCTTCCTGTCATCTGGATTTGCGAGCCAGCGATCATGTCAAGCTCTTCCGATCAAGGCAAGAAGAAAGCAACGGCGGCATCAGCAGCAGAGAAGGAAGGGAAAAAGCCGACGACCATGGCAGGCAGTTCGTCGGAAGGGAAGAAGAAGAAGAAGAAGAAGACGGCGACCAAGAAGAAGGAGCTGATGTCTCAAGCCGAGATTGATAGCCACATCCGGTACCAAACCGTGGAGTTTCGTGAGGAGGACATGGTTAAGGCTGGGGATCATATGGACGAATACTTTGCTAAGATCATCCGTGATATAAACCGGATTGAATCAAGGCATATGAGAGCGAGAGACAATGTTCTGAAACAATACTATGAGAAAGGCTATGTGGAGAAAGATGCTTATCAGAAAGGCTACGAAGCTGCCGGTGAAGATGAAGAATGTGAAGATGAAGAATCCTTACCTGCTGCAGGTGAAGATGGAGAAGAATCCTTACCTGCTGCTGGCGATCAAGAATCCTCTCCTGCAGGAGCTGAAGATTTACCTGCTCCTCATCCTGGTCGGAAAAGTTAACAAGCTGAATTAGCTACTGAGCGATGTGCTGATACAATTCGCTGATTAACAGTCGAGTTGTTCTTTTTTTAGATTTACCTACTAGTTGTCGGTAGTATCTTCCTGTGTTGGATTATGGAACTCAATCTCAATTATCAGTTTTTGGTTTAATATTTACTTCAGATCAAAAGTTTTTCTCTTAATGTTTACTTCGGATTAAGGTGTTGTTTAGCATAACAGATCAGCATTAGCAGCAACACAGTTAAAATAACACAATATCTGAACGAAAACATCCTTTTCAATATAAAATACACGTTTTATCAGGCGCCTCAAGCCGTAGATTATCACCGTTTGTCATGATATAGCTTGGCTATATCATTTCTATAAGCCTAAAGATTTAATAGGATGCAAATCGGTTAAATCCGTTCCTAAGGAAGAAAAAAGTTGTCAACTCTAGCAATAGTTTGTTATTCTTCTACCAGATACAACTAAATAATATAATAAGTGCTACTGATTTTGATGTTATTATCTCCTACGTCTACCTCATGTTTAAAGTACTAGTTTCCTAGAGAAAACATACCTAGGACAAATATCTTTAGCTCTCTCTGTCTTCTGGAGTTTACCCCACAGTGACAACGGTGGTCTGCCCCAGGTTTTTTTTTTTCTTCCTGAAATTACCTGCAACTCAGCGTGTGCTACTACTATTCTGATCAGTTCTTTGGAGGACACGAACGATAGAAGCAGATAATGTAGCTATGTCTAATTATTCGTATTCAAATGAAAGCACCCACCTGTTTACTTATAGTATAGAAGTAACCAATGATATATACTCTTAGCCATTTGGTCGACATTTTGCTGGTCATCATCATCATTGGTGAAGAAGGCATCTTCCTCCTCATCATCATCATCGGACACGGGGTCATCTTCTTCGATCTTCACTATCAGTGTGGATAACTTCCCTCTAGCTATGGAGGAAACCATAGCCAAAATTCTCAATCTGTTGCCGGATCATTGCCTGGTCCATGAGCATATCCTCGTCAAATGTCTCAAGTTCATCGTCCTCGTATGATAAGATAAAGTCCTGTTTGTCGTGAATTGGTGAACAGAAGATTGTTGACTATATCATGATTTTTTATGGTGTCTAGAAGATTGTTACAAGTGAACATAAGTAGTCAACAATGGAGTTGATGGCACCCATTCAGTGCCACTTATTAGGAAACTGAGCTTGCTTCTTGGAGCTGATCATGGTTCCTTGTGTTTTGCTTTCAAAAGGAAGTGAACAGGAAAGAAAAAGGGCAATCGCAATCCTGTTTGTCGTGAATTGGTGATGATATATGACAACGGCAATGTATTTATAGGGGAGATATGTGATAGGGATCGTGTACAATATACGTACTCTCAAACTATTTAACATAATTTTACCCCGTGTGCATATATTTTTATTGTCCCGTCGCAGCGCACGGGCACCATACTAGTAAGTGATAACTACTCTATGGGGAATAAAATGCCAGTTAATAAGTTGTATAACTACTCTATGGGGACCAACTCAGACCTGGTATATTAATGGAGTATTACTCTATGGGGGGATCCAACTCAATGAATGCGAAGCTAAACTGAAAATATTATGTCTGAATGTCTCAAGCACACTGCCTGCCTGACTCATCCATTTACGGTGTTGATCCTAGTTGCATTGGCATTTGGAGAAACAGATGGTAACAGGGTGCCATTCTCATATGACAATGTCAAAAAGTTTAGTCCATTGGAATCCTTATCATGCATTCATGCAACTCTGAATAATGTAGGAGAAAGCATGTCAACAGAGACCAGCTTAGCTTCTGTAAATTAGGCCTAACATATTTCAGGCGAGCTTTTTGCAAGGGGTTCCAAATTATAACCTAACATTTTTCAGGTGTCCAAAAGAAAGCAGTCAACAGAACTACTACTGAAATTATCTCAGGGAGAGCAGTCAACAAAACTACTGATCTGTGACTTTCAGATTCCCTGAACCAAGATGATAGATCAATGCTGACCAAGACTAAAACATAGCACGACTAGAATCAAACCGTAGCAGGAATCTAAAAGAGAACTAGAGTCAAACCACAGAGTAGCACAGCTGTTATTATTATACTGATAAATGAAGGAGAAACTATAATTCCCCCTACACTACAACTAAAGATGGATATGGACCAACACTGAACATGATCATTCAGTTTATATCTTTCTAATGTTTCCTCCTGACTGATTCTTCTTCACGGCTACCCCATTGCGGAACCTTCTGCGGCGGCCAGGGGGAGCAACTCGAGCAGGAACTTTATTATCTTCACTACACCAATTTAACACGAGCTCTACACAACGAAGTTAGGAACACCAAACATCCCAGCACAACATAGAGTTCTACTACTACAAGTACTCAGAAACAAATACATCTTCAAGGCCAGAAATGATTATACTGGTACTTTTCTCATCATCATACTGTACCAAGAATTCACAAGGTACCAGGCAAGCAACAATAGACAATGGCACTACACCTAAAAGCAGCTTTACACAAAATCGAATACAAACTGCACTGGTCATCAAACATCTGTTGCACCTAAAAACAGAAGAACCAACACAAAGAGAAGATTGTACACACAAGAGGGAAATAGAAAATATGAAGATCTCACAGGTCTTTAAGGAAGGAGACTGAGCATCTATCATTGTTTTCTATTCCAAATCAAAGCTGAAGAGCATTCCCAGGACTACTTCCAATCATAAGGAGCTACCTAGCTAGCAGAATCTAATGACATTGGATCATTGATAGGCCTGCCATTGTTTTTGATTATTATCAGCCGGAGTTTGTAACCTGCAGTACAAAGACGTCCCAGCAAACGGTTCAATTTCACAGCAAGGTTAGCAAAAAATACTTGTCATCTTTCTGCGCCTGGTCAATTAAATCAAGGACACCAAAATCTTCCTGACTCTGAGCATTCTTCAACATCTTTGCAGGAATGGTATTCCTCTTGGAGTTTGACATGTTTGCGTAAAACTCACACAATTCAATCATTTCTGCAATCTTGAGTGCTGTCTGGTAAACAGTTAACAAATGATTGTTTAACTCGGTAACAAAGTCATCCTGTTTTTGAATTTCACAGGACTACAGTCCTTTCCATCTTTTCCCAACTGAAAAAAAAAAACAAAAGACCAGTTTTAATAACTTACACAAACGGCGTTAAATTGTCACATCAGTGTAGATCATCTAAGCAGAACAATGCTTCCCAGTTTTGTAGGATTGGAGAAAAGCAAAATCAAATCATTACTATTACAAATCGGTTGGATGCCACTCTACTATTCTAAAATTGGAACAAGTCATTCCGTCACGGTTTCTGTCAACCCATGACGGAGTGGTACGGTTCCAATTGTAGAAGAGCAGAGTGGCATCCGACTGATTCGATGGATAGTAATGGTGTTTTTCTAAATAGGCAATTTGTAATGGCATGTGTCCAGTTAACCTAAAAAAATAGCCTAGTGGTTACAAGAGTCTTAGTAGCACATGAGGTCCTGGTTTCGACTCACCATGGGAGCGAATTTTCCAGGATATATATATCGGCGTTGTGCTTTCAGTGGTAGGCGACGTACCCGTCGACAGCGAGGCGCCTGCGGTGACTTCGTTAATCTCTCCAGGATTTCCCGGCCCAGTCTTCGAAGATGCTCATAGGGGTAGGGTTTGCGTGCGTGTGTTCATAGGGGTGATCTGAGTGCGTGCGTTGTGAGTGTCTACGTTATACTGTGTAATTCTCAAAAAAAAAATTAAATTATCATGATATCCTTATAATACCTATTTATTGAAACAATTTCATCAGCAACCATAAACAGAAAAGAGCAGAATATCCGTATAGCACTATTTTTCCAGATAAGGCTCTTCTGTTGCAGGGAATTTTTTTTTTATTTTTACGTGTGGACGATATAAGCATCTGTATAAAAAATTTGTTATTTTTGACCCGCACCTTTTTTACGGCCCCACCAATCAGTAGGGCTTAATAACACTTTTTGCTTTACTATTTTTATATACCAACAATTGTTCCCCGAATTGTTTTTGTCCGTCTTAATTAATTATCTCCAAATTAAATAATACTAATAGGTTTAGTGGTACAAATTAAGAAAATATACTAAGGCAGTGTTTACTAGTTTATTTCAAAACTTCCAAAAACTCCGTCCCATCAAATGTTTGATGCATGGATAGAGCATTAAATGTGGATAAAAAAAACCAATTGCACAGTTTGCATATAAATTGCGAGGCGAATCTTTTGAGCCTAATTATGCCATGATTTGACAATATGATGCTATAGTAAACATTCGCTAATGATAAATTAATTAGACTTAATAAATTCATCTCGCAGTTTACATACGGAATCTATAATTTGTTTTGTTATTAGTCTACGTTTAATATTTCAAATATGTGTTTGTGTACTTAAAAAATTTTTGACCGAGGAACTAAGCACAGCCTAAACTAGCTGCATCCTGAGGCGATGAGGTGGGAGCAGGAAGCACATTAAATGAAGAACCGATGCAAAATACCAAATCAGTGGAACTAAACGGAGTAGTATATTAGAAACAGATCACTAGCTGCATTCTCATGCAGAACTAACTTGTATTCATCAATGAGTATTTGTCAGTTGTCACATCCATGGTGTTTAAATCGTCCTAGTTAGGGTGTCTGGCGATAGAGATATCTTCGTCGTCGTCACTTAAGATATCGCATCCTTCCTCGTCCTCATCATCGGTGAGGATGACTTCCTTCACACCATGGATAAAGGCATAGCCAAAATTCTCGATCTGCCGCTGGAACATTTCTTGATCCTTTAGCATGAGCTCATTGCTTTTCTCGAAAAGGAAGCTAAGTTCATCTTCCTCATATGATAAGGTAAACTCCAAGTCATCACCATCAATGACAAACTCCACCATCTTCTTCACACATTTTCTTTTCTTTTTCAAGTTCTCCTCTTCCTTCTTGATCACCTTCGTGGCTAGCCCGTTGTGTACGACGGTGGCTGCGTTTTCGACCACCAAAGTATCAACGTCTGCATCAAGCTGCAATTTTTCGGAGCAGCTGAATGTTTCCATCGATTAATCGGTTGGCTTACTCCTGCTGTCTCTTCTTGCAAATCTGAAATTGTCACTGTTCTGACTCTCTCTCTCTCTCTCTCTCTCTTCTCGCTAGGCTGGAGTCTGGAGTAGTCACGGTTCTTGCTTTTGAGATTAGCAGGTACTGATTATGCAGGTAGTATATATTAGACCATCTTTAGATCTAAACAAAACAGAATCAGGTTGGCTTAACTTAACAGAATCAGGATACCTAACCAAACCAGAATCTGATTAGCTCAATAGGACATGATTAAACAATTGATTTGTGATCGGAATCAATTCTCCGTCCGATGTGAGACCGAGCAAACGCAGATGTACAGTCGACTTGAGCTGGAGGGCACCCATTATCATCTGCAAAGTGGGGCCACGAGCACCGTATACTCTACTTTCAGCAAGGGATGAAAACGGTACGGAAATTTTCGATCTGTACTGGTACCGTTTAGATTTAAAAATAAGTATGCTTTATTTTTAAATAAAAATTCACTACCGTAGAAACAATTTTTCCGTACATAAACCCTAATAAGTTGCAGGTGAACCGTAATTGATCGGGTCTAAAAAAGATCTCTATTTTCGGAAACGACTCCTTAAGAGGCCTGTATTTAAAATTTATTTTCGCAAACGGACCTCTTAAGGGGCCATATGCAAAAATGAGCATATTTTCGCTTACAAAAATACCCCTCTTATCCACATTTTTTTCTTCCTTCCTCTCTCTTTTCCCTCTTAACACTTCAATTTTTTTCACTTCCTCTACTCTCCTAATATTATTTTCACCCCCTCCTCTCTTCTCTCTCCTTTCCTCCGAGTAGAAGTGGGTGGCGCCGCAACCGACGAGGAGGCACACCCGGCGCCGCCGTCGCTATCGGGGAGCTAGGGTTTCGAAACTTTTGACAAAAAAAAAATCGGACGCCCGATTTGTAGGCACCTCCAACTTTTGGTATTATTAAAGTGAGCCAAACCTTCCGATGCTATATATAGCAAATTAGGATTAGTAGATGCTATAAACTAATTTATCCAACAGATAAATATCCAATATTGTTATAAATTAGGAGAAAAAGTAAAGAATCACACAAGTTTTTATAAACTGAAGAACAAAATATATCTAGAAGTAAATCAGATCTAGTTATATATACGACAATAAATCAATTGATTTTTTGGGGAATGAATCACTTGAATAACTAAGTTAAGACATGCAATATGTATTGTATTGTAAAAAAAAGTACAAATTGTGATCGTTTTTAGCTTTTTAGCCCCTCAGGCCTCAGCATACATGTTCTTATCCATTTGGTCGACATTTTGCTGGTCATCATCATCATTGGTGAAGAAGGCATCTTCCTCCTCATCATCATCATCGGACACGGGGTCATCTTCTTCTTCACTATCAGTGCAGATAACTTCCCTCCAGCTATGGAGGAAACCATAGCCAAAATTCTCAATCTGTTGCCGGACCATTGCCTGGTCCTTGAGCATATCCTCATCAAATGTCTCAAGTTCATCGTCCTCGTATGACAAGATAAACTCTAGATCCTTCCCACCGAGGACATACTCCGTTTCCACCTTCTTTCTTCTCTTTTGCTCTACGGGCGTCTCGCGGTCGACGGTGCTAGCAGTGTTCTCTATGACCCGAGTCGTATCGACCTTTACGCCCTGCTGCATCTCGTCAGAGCCTGAGGTTTCCATTGCCCAAATCAGTTAACTCGTACGATTTCTCTCTTCCCTGTGCAGACTTAACAAAGCAACCAGAGCGTCGATCTTGGTTTGACAGAGAGGGAGAGAGAGAAGCGAACAAGTGCATTCATTATATAGGGGGCCATCACGCTTGAAGTTAACAGAATCGGAGTCGAAGCGACAGGGGTGTCCGTAAGGGCACCCACAATGGTTATCTATAAGCTCTCTACAAGAGATCCATATCAGTATATTTTTCTACATGGAAGATATTAAATAAAGAGAGAGAACAAAGCTATCTACTAACTTAGAGATAGTCTATAGAGAAAAACGAGGCAATGCATGAGAGAGCTATAGATACCCATGTAGACATACTATTGAGGTGGTTTACTATTAATCTAGTCTATTGCTGAGATGTATATATTTTATAGATAGCACCTTACTTTACCATTGCGGGTGCTCTAACAAATCAAGCAAACGAGACACGGGCACTGAAGACCAAAGTTGTCGGATGATCCTGTGAGGCAATATATCCAATCCGAAACGGTGTCTGTCCACAACCAAACATACTGACATCAATGCATCGAGTTGAAAAAGATTGGACAACTTGTCCGATCCGCGAACAAGAAATTTGTTATGATCACAAAATACAGAAGACTTTACAAATTAAGGCTGTGTTTAGATCCAAAGTTTGGATCCAAACTTCAGTCCTTTTCCATCACATCAACTTGTCATACACACACAACTTTTCAGTCACACAATCTCCAATTTCAACCAAAATCCAAAATTTGCGCTGAACTAAACACAGCCTAAGAGGGCCCGTAAAAAAAATACGGAATTGCTATTCCTCTGTCAACAGATTTTCTTGTGCTGTATCTGTCGTTTTTTGGGCCCTTTGATCTGTTCAAGATTCGTGCTAAGAGATGACTAAGGGCCTTCATATGTGGGCTTTGTTTTTTTTTATGGACTGGATGGGCTGTGTGTTTGGCTTGTTTTTTTGGGCTTTTTGTGGGTCCCACTCGATTTCAGATATCATCTTTTTTTTCTGCGGTGGGTCCCCCATGTACTGTTCAAATTTCGAACTACGCGCCTGCATTGTTTTCTCCGGGCTGTGGGTCCCACTGTAGGATCACGTACTGTACGGTCAATCGATCGAGTCAGTTTCGATTAATATCAATTTGCAAATTTTTCAGGCAATTCGCACACTGGATTTGCAGTGCTTGAGCTGAAATTTGCTCACGAGGGAGCTCGGGCAACGTCTCGATCGGCGCACGATTCATCGAAACAAAATGACAAATGTACAAAAAAAAAAAAGAAACAAAATGTGCGATGTACGTGACGTCGAAGGCGGGAGCAGAAACCACGCCAAATGACAAGGTGGGGAATTTTGCATACCGTAATAACTGAATCTTTTCTTTTTCACAAGTATATTTTTTTTTAAGATAATGAATGGAAGTATATATACATAACTTTAACCTATGGACCAATCAAGAATGCCTACAGTAATCTTATATACGGGGTTTACCTGAGGATGAATATCGGGATTTGAACGCTGATAAATGAAGTAATTTTGCACTCATTATTTCACTATCACACTCGACACCACCATATAGCAAATCCATTGAAGAACTAAACTGAAAATATACTACTCCATTTTTTTATATTATAAGTCATTTTGAATTTTGTTTCTCTATTTAAACTTTTTTAAAGTGTAAATAAGTTTGTAAAATATTAGTAATATTTTTAACACAAAATAAATATATTATCAAATTATATTCAATGTTACATCTAATGAAACTAATTTAAAATTATAGATATTGTTAAAAAAATTATAAACTTGATCAAACTTAAATAAATTTAACGAGAAAAAAAATATCAAAACGACTTATAATATGAAACGGATAGTGTAAGTGTGTAACTAAAATGCATAGATGCTTTACTCGATCACTTGTTATTTTTTAGCCTTCTGAACCCTTTTCAATCATGTTGTTAGCCCCTTTGTCGTTGTCTTAATTACTAATCATCCTCATCATCGTCGTCGATAACGATATCATCTTCCTCCTCAACATAGGTGACAATTTCGCCTTCTTCTTGATCCTCATCATCGGTGAGGATGACTTCCCTCATGACATGGATGAACGCATAGCCCAAATTCTCGATTTGGTGACGGAATGTTTCCTGATCCTCGAGCATGCTCTCATTTAACAAACATTTTTCGTCGTTCTCGTACGATAAGACCAGGTCTAGATCCCCACCATCGATAACATGCTCCACCATCTTCGTCACCTTCTTCCTCTTGTTCCGCTCCAGACCTGATGCCTGGGGCGGATCTAGAATTGATTGAGAGGGGGAACTCCTGCGGTTTATCTTCTCGCAAGTCGTTTGTGACGTACGCTCGCGTCGATCTTGCTTTCAGGGGGCAGCGACCAGCAAGCAATAAGTAGTAGTAGTATAAAGAACTTGAGACTGGGCGGAACAGAATCGGAATTAAATTAATCCACTACTAACTAATTTAATCGATCTTTCTCACCAGTACGACATAATTCGGAGGAACAGTGGAACAGAAAAGCCGAAGTCCAAAGCATAATCCGATTTGAATATATAGTCCGAAGCCTATAGCAATTCACTGATTGAGTATGAATCCACAAACTGATCTGAACACATGCAGGGTTTTAAATTTTGAAACCTGGTTTCCTGCCAGAGGTGAGCGAAAGAACAGAAATTTCAGAAATTTTGGACTTTTTTTTCATACGAAATTATTTGAAATTTTGACTTATTTCGAATGATTTTGAATAAAATTTGACCAAATTCACAAAAATTTACAAAGAAACCGAAAATTTCGGGAAAGATGTGAGCATTTCGGTGGGGGGCGAAATTTCAAACCCTGAACACATGACCAAGAGAACCAATTTAACACGAGCTCTACACTACGAAGTTAGGACCACCAAACCAACAGTGAACAGCATTCCCAGCACAACATATAGAGTTCTACTACTACAAGTACTCAGAAACAAATACATCTTCAAGGCCAGAAATGATTATACTGGTATTTTCTCATCATCATACCGTACCAAGAATTCACAAGGTACCAGACAAGCAACAATAGTCAATGGCACTACACCTAAAAGCAGCTTTACAAAAAATCGAATACAAACTGCAGTGGTCAATCATCTGTTGCACTCGTATGTAACAGAAGTTCCAACACAATGAGAAGATTGTACACATAAGGAAATAGAACGTATGAAGATCTCACAGGTCTTTAAGGAAGGAGCCTGAGCATCTATCATTGTTTTCCATTCCAAGTCAAAGCTGACAAGCATTCCCAGGACTTTCAATCATAAGGAGCTACCTAGCAGAATCTAATGACATTGGATCATTGATAGGCCTGCCATTGTTTTTTATTATTATCAGCCGGAGTTTGTAACCTGCAGTACGAAGACGTCCCAGCAAACGCTTCAATTTCACAGCAAGGTTGGCAAAAAACTTGTCATATTTCTGTGTCTGGTCAATTAAATCAAGGACACCAAAATCTTCCTGACAGTGAGTATTCTTCAGCATCTTTGCAAGAATGGCATTCCTCTTGGAGTTTGACATATCTGCGTAAAACTCACACAATTCAATCATTTCTCTAATCTTGAGCGCTGTCTGGTAAACAGTTACCAAATGATTATTCAACTCGGTAACAAAGTCATCCTGTTTTTGAATCTTCACAGGACTACAGTCCTTTCCATCTTTTCCCAACTGAAAAAAAAAACAAAAGAAAAGTTTTAATAACTTATACAACACAGCGTTAAATTTGTCACATCAGTGTAGATTATCAAAGCAGAACAATGCTTCCAGTTTTGTAGGATTGGAAAAAAAGCAAAATCAAATCATCTGTTCCAGGGGAAGTTTAGTAGACATCTGCAGAGAACAATATCCATATAGTACAATTCTTTCCTGACCGTTAGGTAAACAGAACAACAGAATTTCTTTTGCTTTGTACAGCAATTCGAACAGCTCTCCTATTCCAGTAAATGTAATAGCAGATATTTTCCCAAAAAAATCTTTCAATAACAGAAGAATGATGTTATTTCTGAAACATCAGGTTGATTCAGAGCAAAGTATCACATGTTAAAGATTTTAGAAACACTAATGGATTCTAGAGCAGCAGATTGTGGATTGTAAGTTTGTAACAGAACAACAATCGGCAGCCAACACACATTGGGTTGTTCCAGAGTTCATCAGCGATTATGGACTATAGCCAAGCGAGTTTTAGAAATCCTAGTGGAACAAGAAACCTACTCCAATACAATTCGAACACGATTCAATGTGATTCAACGAACTGCAGTGCCAAGAAAGATAAAGAAGATTATGGACTGCAATCTCGCCACAAAACTAAGAACAGAGCCAAAGAACAATAAACAGAGCCCATGAACAAGATGAAAGAAATCAAATAAACTCACCGCATTAATTCCTTTGTCTCGTTGATTTTTGGGATGCCGACGTTTCGGGTTGTGGCGAGGAGGTCGATCGACGAAGCCGAAATTTGGACGGCAAACGCCAAGTTCCGAATCGTTCAACGCATAATCCGCACGGGAGGAGGCACCGTTCGCCCGCTCGGAGGGGACCTCTCCCCGCACCTCGCCTCTGCCGTCATGGGCGGCATCCATCGCCGCCACCGCCTCCTCCTTCTCTCCAGCAACCACTTCCGGCGGCTCGAAGGGGACCTCTACCCACACCTCGCCGCGGCCGTCCTGGGCGGCATCCATCGCCGCCACCGGCGGCTCGACGGGGAGCTCCTCCGCCGCATCATCCTCGCACGGGTGCGAAGTCGATAAGAGAAACCCCAACCATCCGAACGAACCCCCCATTCCTGCGAAGAAATCAACAAGAAGAATGGAATCAAAACACAGCGCAACACAACGGGGGAAAACAAGAAGAAGGATGGGGACGGGACGCGACGCACCGTTCTGGCGGTGGCGGTGGCCGGAACCCTAGCCCTGCTCCGGCGCGGCGATCGGCGTTGGCCCCGCTCGTCGGAGTTGGAAGAGAGGAGAGGCGGGAGAGGCGAAAATTGGGGGAGACCGTTGGGCGAGCCGGTGCGGTGCGGGTCCCAGTTGCCAGGGAGAGTTCATCAGAAGAAGAAGGCGTTGGCGTGGCCGGGAAGCCGCCACCGCGCCGTATAGCTACGGCCCACGGGTGATGGGCCTTCCCCATTGGGCCCAAATTAATGGGCCGTCGGCCTCGCCACCGAGACGAAGCGGCCGAGGAAACCCCACCCCCGCCGCCGCCGCCGCCGCCGCCGGCGACACGACAAGCCATCACGGCGGCGGAGCTATGGACGGATCGACGGCGGCATGGCCTGCTCGTCGTCCGCCGGAGGAAGGAACAGGTCTTCCGCGGCAGCCACCGGCGGGCAAGCGCGGCGGAGAAGGTGCCGTGCTCTCCGGTCGGCCGGCGGCGGAGACGGTGCATCTTCGCCGTGGTGTCGGAGATGGGGAAAGTGAAAGGGAGGGGGAGTGGAACGCATTGTGAAATCGAGAGGGGGTTAATGGGTTATATATACGGGAGGGTAAGGGTGCGTGTGGGGTCAGGGTGTCAGTGACCACAATTCCAACGGGAGGTGGAAAATATTTGGTCAAAAGAATCATTGGATAATTTCCATCGAACTAGGCCTAATTTCGGGGAGAACGAGGCGCCACGCGTTGCCTCGGGAGATTGAGCTGAGCTGGATCGTTCGAGATGTCGAGGGCGGTCGGTCGGTATGGTGCACGAAGCGGTCACTGGAGTATTCGAGGTGAATATTCAAATATTTCCAAATAAAAAGGTAAATTAAATCAATTGAAATGAATTTTGAACTTGGGGAGTTGTGGCGTCAGTGGGGTAGAACGGTCTGGGAATCAACACTCAACAAAGGTCTGGGTGTGCACCGCGTGGCCGGGAGGCTTTCGATCCATGCAACCCGGCCACGTCGACGTGGAGGGCACCATTGCCCACTGCCGAGTGGGCCCACGAGCATCGTACTCTACGCTCACACACCTCACAGCACCTCGCATCCATTTTCACTCGGGTTCATTTTCACTCGTGTCTCTTCGTATAAGAGCAGGTACAATAGCAGGCTATAAGCTAGCTGCAAACATATTTTAAGTAGATAAATAAGAAGATAGAAGAGCAGCGGGCTATAGATTTGTAGCCAGCTGTAGCACGAACTCCAAGACGTAGTGTGCATATGACAGGTAGGGCCAGATATTAATAGTATAGTATCTAACTATTGTATGAATGAGCTATTAGATTAACTATATATGAATTGGAGCTAGTTGTTGGCTATCTTATTAAACTTGCTCTAACTATCATTTTTTTTAACACGTATAACCATCATTGACTGCTGGACCCTTCTCACGAAGGGTTCCACCAAGCACTTACTCACTCCAGCCCTAAGAGCAGGTACAGTAGCAGGCTATAAGCCAGCTACAAACATATTTTAATAAGATAAATAAGGGGAGAGAAGAGAAGCGGGCTACAGATTTGTAGCCAGCTATAGCACGGACTCCAAGACGCAGTGTGTGTATGGCAGGTGGGACCGCGTATTAATAGTGTAGTATGTAACTATTGTATGAATAAGCTATTAGATTGACTATAGATGAATTGGAGCTAATAGTTGGCTATACTATTGAACTTGCTCTAAAGAGTACTCCCTCCGTCCCAAAAAAAAGCAAACCCTGGAATTGTTTTTGTCCGTCTTAATTAATTATCTCCAAATTAAATAATACTAATAGGTTTAGTGGTACAAATTAAGAAAATATACTAAGGCAGTGTTTACTAGTTTATTTCAAAACTTCCAAAAACTCCGTCCCATCAAATGTTTGATGCATGGATAGAGCATTAAATGTGGATAAAAAAAACCAATTGCACAGTTTGCATATAAATTGCGAGGCGAATCTTTTGAGCCTAATTATGCCATGATTTGACAATATGATGCTATAGTAAACATTCGCTAATGATAAATTAATTAGACTTAATAAATTCATCTCGCAGTTTACATACGGAATTTATAATTTGTTTTTGTTATTAGTCTACGTTTAATATTTCAAATGTGTGTCCGTGTACTTAAAAAAAAATTTGACCTAGGAACTAAGCACAGCCTAAACTAGCTGCATCCTGAGGCGATGAGTTGTACGCTAGTATAATCGGAGGTGGGAGCAGGAAGCACATTAAATGAAGAACCGATGCAAAATACCAAATCAGTGGAACTAAACGGAGTAGTATATTAGAGCACCCGCAATGGTAAAATAAGGTGCTATCTATAAAACATGTACATCTCAGCAATAGACTAGATTAATAGTAAACCATCACAATAGTATGTCTACATGGATATCTATAGCTCTCTAATACATTGCCTCGTTTTTCTCTATAGACTATCTCCAGGTTAGTAGATAGCTTTGCTCTCTCTCTTCATTTAATCTCTTCCAAGTAGGAAAATATGCTGACATGGATCTCTTATAGAGAGTCTATAGATAACCATTGTGGGTGCCCTTAGAAACATATCACTAGCTACATTCTCATGCAGAACTAACTTGTATTCATCAATGAGTATTTGTCAGTTGTCACATCCATGGTGTTTAAATCGTCTTAGGCTGTGTTTAGATCCAAAGTTTGGATCCAAACTTCAGTCATTTTCCATCACATCAACCTATCATATACACACAACTTTTCAGTCACATCATCTCTAATTTCAACCAAAATTCAAACTTTGCGCTGAACTAAAGACAGCCCTAGTTAGGGTGTCTGGTGATGGAGATATCTTCGTCGTCGTCACTTAAGATATCGCATCCTTCCTCGTCCTCATCATCGGTGAGGATGACTTCCTTCATACCATGGATAAAGGCATAGCCAAAATTCTCGATCTACCGCTGGAACATTTCTTGATCCTTTAGCATAAGCTCATTGCTTTTCTCGAAAAGGAAGCTAAGTTCATCTTCCTCATATGATAAGGTAAACTCCAAGTCATCACCATCAATGACAAACTCCACCATCTTCTTCACACATTTTCTTTTCCTTTTCAAGTTCTCCTCTTCCTTCTTGATCACCTTCGTGGCTAGCCCGTTGTGTACGACGGTGGCTGCGTTTTCGACCACCAAAGTATCAACGTCTGCATCAAGCTGCAATTTTTCGGAGCAGCTGAATGTTTCCATCGATTAATCGGTTGGCTTACTCCTGCTGTCTCTTCTTGCAAATCTGAAATTGTCACTGTTCTGACTCTGTCTCTCTCTCTCTCTCTCTCTTCTCGCTAGGCTGGAGTCTGGAGTAGTCACGGTTCTTGCTTTTGAGATTAGCAGGTACTGATTATGCAGGTAGTATATATTAGACCATCTTTAGATCTAAACAAAACAGAATCAGGTTGGCTTAACTTAACAGAATCAGGATACCTAACCAAACCAGAATCTGATTAGCTCAATAGGACATGATTAAACAATTGATTTGTGATCGGAATCAATTCTCCGTCCGATGTGAGACCGAGCAAACGCAGATGTACAGTCGACTTGAGCTGGAGGGCACCCATTATCATCTGCAAAGTGGGCCCATGAGCATCTTATACTTTACTTTCAGCCAGGGATGAAAACGGTACGGAAATCTTCTGACCGTACCGGTACTGTTTAGATTTAA
Source organism: Oryza longistaminata (assembly GCA_009805545.1). NCBI lineage: Eukaryota > Viridiplantae > Streptophyta > Magnoliopsida > Poales > Poaceae > Oryza > Oryza longistaminata. Next base: position 18,602,985 of record CM020188.1, on the reverse strand, counting down.
AAATAAGTATTGGTATGCTTTATTTTTAAAATTAAAAATTCACTATTGTAGAAACGATTTTTCCGTACATAAACCCTAATAAGTTGCAGGTGAACCGTAATTGATCGGGTCTAAAAAAGATCTCTATTTTCGGAAACGACTCCTTAAGAGGCCTGTATTTAAAATTTATTTTCGCAAACGGACCTCTTAAGGGGCCATATGCAAAAATGAGCATATTTTCGCTTACAAAAATACCCCTCTTATCCACATTTTTTTTCTTCCTTCCTCTCTCTTTTCCCTCTTAACACTTCAATTTTTTTTCACTTCCTCTACTCTCCTAATATTATTTTCACCCCCTCCTCTCTTCTCTCTCCTTTCCTCCGAGTAGAAGTGGGTGGCGCCGCAACCGACGAGGAGGCACACCCGGCGCCGCCGTCGCTATCGGGGAGCTAGGGTTTCGAAACTTTTGACAAAAAAAAAATCGGACGCCCGATTTGTAGGCACCTCCAACTTTTGGTATTATTAAAGTGAGCCAAACCTTCCGATGCTATATATAGCAAATTAGGATTAGTAGATGCTATAAACTAATTTATCCAACAGATAAATATCCAATATTGTTATAAATTAGGAGAAAAAGTAAAGAATCACACAAGTTTTTATAAACTGAAGAACAAAATATATCTAGAAGTAAATCAGATCTAGTTATATATACGACAATAAATCAATTGATTTTTTGGGGAATGAATCACTTGAATAACTAAGTTAAGACATGCAATATGTATTGTATTGTAAAAAAAAGTACAAATTGTGATCGTTTTTAGCTTTTTAGCCCCTCAGGCCTCAGCATACATGTTCTTATCCATTTGGTCGACATTTTGCTGGTCATCATCATCATCATTGGTGAAGAAGTCATCTTGTTCATCATCATCATCATCATCGGACACGGGGTCATCTTCTTCTTCACTATCAGTGCAGATAACTTCCCTCCAGCTATGGAGGAAACCATAGCCAAAATTCTCAATCTGTTGCCGGACCATTGCCTGGTCCTTGAGCATATCCTCATCAAATGTCTCAAGTTCATCGTCCTCGTATGACAAGATAAACTCTAGATCCTTCCCACCGAGGACATACTCCGTTTCCACCTTCTTTCTTCTCTTTTGCTCTACGGGCGTCTCGCTGTCGACGGTGCTAGCAGTGTTCTCTATGACCCGAGTCGTATCGACCTTTACGCCCTGCTGCATCTCGTCAGAGCCTGAGGTTTCCATTGCCCAAATCAGTTAACTCGTACGATTTCTCTCCTCTGTGCAGACTTAACAAAGCAACCAGAGCGTCGATCTTGGTTTGACAGAGAGGGAGAGAGAGAAGCGAACAAGTGCATTCATTATATAGGGGGCCATCACGCTTGAAGTTAACAGAATCGGAGTCGAAGCGACAGGGGTGTCCGAAACAAACCAAGCAAACGAGACACGGGCACTGAAGACCAAAGTTGTCGGATGATCCTGTGAGGCAATATATCCAATCCGAAACGGTGTCTGTCCACAACCAAACATACTGACATCAATGCATCGAGTTGAAAAAGATTGGACAACTTGTCCGATCCGCGAACAAGAAATTTGTTATGATCACAAAATACAGAAGACTTTACAAATTAAGAGGGCCCTTAAAAAAAAATATCCGAAGGCTTATTACATTTCAAAATTATAGAAAAATAGAAACAGAAACAAAAAAGTCATCAGATATTTATAATCCAAGAATAACCAGGACAATTTCAACAATTTCACAAGCAGTGATGCCGAGAATTTAAAACATAAAGTGAAATATCAACAAGAACAGGAAGTTTCATATTCACCACTCTCTGTGCTAATTCATACTACCTCCGTTTTTTAATAGATGACGCCGTTGACTTTTTCTCACATGTTTGACCCTTCGTCTTATTCAAAAAATTTACGTAATTATAATTTATTTTGTTATGAGTTGTTTTATCATTCATAGTACTTTAAGTGTGATTTATATCTTACACATTTGCATAAAATTTTTGAATAAGACGAATGGTCAAACATGTAAGAAAAAGTCAACGGCGTCATCTATTAAAAAACGGGGGGAGTATACAACGAGCATATTGCCACAGCTGGGCACCAGCTCTCCATAGGATGCATATGTCCATCCAGGTATACAACCATACAAAGCATTTCAGATTGGATACATGTCTATATACAGGACCACAGCTGACCGTTTCACATTCAGCCTGTTAGCGGATTACATTTAGCACAAAACAATTACGACCACCACAAGCCAAAGTGCAAAATATGTGGTAATCAGGAGCATATGTCTAAAGGATTCCAGAACAACATCCCATATTGGAGGTGGTTCAAGGGCCCAGAAACAAAAAGTTCAAGGAGAATCTTTGGAAAGTGGATCATTGATGGGTGTACCACCAATTCTCAATATCTCATTCCTTATCTTCCATGCCTGGGTCCGGCAAAAATTGAATTGGCTCTTCAGATACCTTAATAGCCTCACAATGAAACCATCTACCTTTAGGGCCTGAAACACTATATCTGCAACAGCATCATCAGAATCTTTACAAGCTTTTTTCATTGCCTTTTGAAGGAACACCTCACTCTGGATCTTATCAGCTTGGCCACAAAGCTCCATTAGCTCTTTTAAATCGAACAGCAGCTGATACAACTGCAGCAAAAGATTATTGTATTCACCAACCAAGCAACCCTGACTAGGAAGCTTATCATCACTGCAGATATTTCCCTCTCGATCCAACTGAAAAACAAAAGATCAAACATTAGTTTCATGATGAATGGTAATCAATCCCATAGTAAAACAGATGAACCAAATAAATTCAGATTAACTGAATATCATTTTTTTGGACGCAATAACTGAATATCAATAATACGTACAAACACATCTAATACAAACAAACGCAGATTAACCAATAGATGACTCATTATTTAACAATAGTACCAAATTATTCAAAGCATATTCAACAAGCAAACATTTATTTGGCTCGAAACCTGTACAACAAACGTTGAGGGATTAAGAACTAAGCCTAACAACCACAAGGGAAAGGTATGACTGCACCATTGGGCCGTATGAATGCATTGTGCCAAAGCAAGCAGTGTCCAGGACTAGCAAAAAGACATGGGTACAAGGCAGCACATATAAACATCAGAAAAGCAAAGCTCAGTGAATTTAAATCAACGAAATCAGTTGCCTACTTGCCTTAATCTTCACTGTTTATATACAATACTATTGACAGTATTAATCAACCAGTAAAAGCTCTGATGGAATTTAATCCCTACAATAATATGGCAAAGCATGCACGAACTATATTTGTTACAAGATTGTCTTGTGTTAGTTTTGTTTCAGAGCCACCATCTATATTAGTTAAGATATAGAGCAAAAACACGAATCGCATTGAAAAATATAAAGCTAATATCTTAGTTAAGTCTGGTGTTAAGGAAAAAATCAATTAGGCTTACAGCACAAATCTTGCTTACACCATTGATAATTCATACTAGGTCAGAGATGAAGAAAAAAATGAATTAACAATTAAAGATTAACCACTACAAAACACAATACCACAAAATATTAATTTAATTAAAACACAATGACAATATAAATTATCAATGGCTGTTACACATGTAGAGTAACCTAAGAAAACAGAGAAAACAAAAATAAATATTAAAAAATGCCTACACCAAATAACATGTATATTAAAGTTAATAATAACCATCTAGACATAATAACATGTCTATTAAAGTTGACAATCTCCATCAAAACAGAATAACATGTCTATGAAAGTTGACAATCTCCATCAAGACAGAATAACATATATCTACTAAATATAACAATCTCCATCAAGAAAAATTATCTGGAATACAAGATATAAGTGAAAACAGTAAGAACAAGAAGACTTAGCCTGAAACATCAATAATGAAATCAGTATAAATTCCATGTCCAAAAAGAAGGCAGACAGATACAAATAGTGTTGGCTTTAAACATCTTACCAAGTTAATCCCCATAGCCCGCTTGTTCTTGGGGTGCCGTTTCTTGGGAGTGTGTTGCTGTGGTCGTGTAACAAAACCAAAGTTTGGTCGACAAATCAAGAACTCAGCATCATCGTCTTTCTTTGTCACCTTTGTCACCGATGAATACTGCGCCAAGATTGACGCGTCTGCCTCAGAGATGACCTCATCAGGAAGGAGAGTGGCCTCCTGCTGCTGCTCCTCCTGGAGGTCGACAAGCTTCGGGTTAATCTCATGGCTGCAATCCTCCGTCCCCGCCAACAACTCCCACCGGGCAACAGAGGAGGCCTCTGCTATCTCGATCATCTTAATCTCGGGCGAGCCCACCATCGCCGGTTTAAGGGAGGGCTCCTCCCCCAGCTTGATGCCGTCGTAATCACCGTTCGCCCGCTCGAAGGGGAGCTTTCCCCGCACCTCGCCTCGGCCGTCATGGGCGGCATCCATCGCCGCCACCGCCTCCTCCTTCTCTCCAGCAACCACTTCCGGCGGCTCGAAGGGGACCTCTACCCACACCTCGCCGCGGCCGTCCTGGGCGGCATCCATCGCCGCCACCGGCGGCTCGACGGGGAGCTCCTCCGCCGCATCATCCTCGCACGGGTGCGAAGTCGATAAGAGAAACCCCAACCATCCGAACGAACCCCCCATTCCTGCGAAGAAATCAACAAGAAGAATGGAATCAAAACACAGCGCAACACAACGGGGGAAAACAAGAAGAAGGATGGGGACGGGACGCGACGCACCGTTCTGGCGGTGGCGGTGGCCGGAACCCTAGCCCTGCTCCGGCGCGGCGATCGGCGTTGGCCCCGCTCGTCGGAGTTGGAAGAGAGGAGAGGCGGGAGAGGCGAAAATTGGGGGAGACCGTTGGGCGAGCCGGTGCGGTGCGGGTCCCAGTTGCCAGGGAGAGTTCATCAGAAGAAGAAGGCGTTGGCGTGGCCGGGAAGCCGCCACCGCGCCGTATAGCTACGGCCCACGGGTGATGGGCCTTCCCCATTGGGCCCAAATTAATGGGCCGTCGGCCTCGCCACCGAGACGAAGCGGCCGAGGAAACCCCACCCCCGCCGCCGCCGCCGCCGCCGCCGGCGACACGACAAGCCATCACGGCGGCGGAGCTATGGACGGATCGACGGCGGCATGGCCTGCTCGTCGTCCGCCGGAGGAAGGAACAGGTCTTCCGCGGCAGCCACCGGCGGGCAAGCGCGGCGGAGAAGGTGCCGTGCTCTCCGGTCGGCCGGCGGCGGAGACGGTGCATCTTCGCCGTGGTGTTAGGAGATGGGGAAAGTGAAAGGGAGGGGGAGGGGAACGTATGGTGAAATCGAGAGGGGGTATATATACAGGAGGGGTAAGGGTGCGTGTGGGGTCAGGGTGTCAGTGACTGCAATTCCAACGGACGGTGGAAAATATTTGGTCAAAAGAATCGTAGGAGTAGTAAGAGCAGGTACAATAGCAGGCTATAAGCCAGCTATAAATATATTTTAAAGAGATAAAGGAAGAGAGAGAGGAGGAGCGGGCTACAGATTTGTAGCCAGCTACAGCACGGACTCCAAAACGTAATGTGTGTATGACAGGTGGGACCAGGTATTAATAGTATAGTAAGCAACTATTGTATGAATTGGCTATTACATTGGCTATAGACGATTTGGAGCTGGTAGTGGGCTGCACTATTGACCTTGCTCTAATACGAGTAGGCGTAATTTCGGGGAGAACGAGGCGCCATGCGTTGCCTCGGGAGATTGAGCTGAGCTGGATCGTTCGAGATGTCGAGGCGGTCGGTATGGTGCACGAAGCGGTCACTGGAGTATTCGAGGTGAATATTTAAATATTTCCAAATAAAAAGGTAAATTAAATCAATTGAAATGAATTTCTAAACCCTAACGTCTCTACCTTTTGAGGGCGTTATCGTGCCGCCCCTTCACCTCTAGTGGGGCTACCGAGTGAAAACCCGGTCTCGGCTCTCTTTGAGACCTTGACGGACGACGACAGTGGTGTATCCTTTGCTCCTCTCCTTGGAGACGTTATCTAGGCAGCCCCTTGCCGAATCCTTCCAGACAACTGGTGCAAGCTTGCACTAGATGTATGTCCCCTTGTGTCAGTTCTCTAGCTTATGCAAGGTGGACATGACGAAGGGCTAGGGGGAAGAGCGGTTCCAGCATTCTCTCTCACCCTCTCTCCCTCAATCCCAAGAGGTGGCTAGAGTGGGCCTGGTGTCAGTTGTTAGGGTTAGATTTTGGATGTTCTCAGATATAGTTCCTTTGTTGGCCTAGCGGCGACCGGTCACGCATAGCGACAACCAGTTCGGTGCTAGCCTTTTCTCATGGGTTTGTTGGGTTGGAGCTGTCGGTGTGTGGGTGTGGGTTATTTTTTTTTCCTGGTTATGACCTCCCAGGGTTGTAATTTTATATTATTTTTCTTACTCTATCAATATGAATATGAACTTTGCATTGTTGCGAGATGTTCAAAAAAAATGTGGAGGCACCAATGTGGCAAATTCCGGTACGCAATAATGCAATATACTACTATCTCCATTTCAGGTTACAAGACGTTTCGATTTTGGTTAAAGTCAAACTGCTTTAAGTTTGACTAAGTTTGTAGTAAAAGATAATAACATTTTCAACCCAAGACAAATTTATTATGAAAATATATTCAATTATTATTTAATGAAACTAATTTGGTATTATAATTATTACTATATTTGTCTATAAACTTAGTTAGATTTGAAGTAATTTGGTTTTGACCAAAGTTAAAATGTTTTATAACCTGAAACAGAGAGAGAGAGTACTGTTCAGTATTCGTCCAAGGCACAAGCAAATGTCAGAACACCAAACGTGGCAACTTGCTGGTCATCCTAGACATCCAAGGATACAAAACTTATACTAGCACCATGTAGTCACAACACCTAGTAGATGACCTCCAGTCCTAGTACTCGTCCACTACATATACAATTTGTACTCTCTTTTTACCGGCAGTCTTGACCTCTTGGGAAAAAATGCAGGCAAAGCATTCTGTATTCTCTCCCTTTTTCCGCTCTCAAGAAAGGAAAAGCATGTGTAACTCATGTGGCTAACGCCATTCTGCTTGGGATTACTGAGCTCTGCAAGCTGTTGTCTGCAGATTTACCTGCCAAGAACAGATGGAGTAATTAGTATGACAATTCTATTTAACCTCATCATCATATGACTTATAACAGCAGGTATGGTAGAGCACAAAACATTACTCCTAATATGAAATTCATAGCGGTGTTGGATATACCCAGATCAATTAAATAGTTTTTCTATATGTTCTATCATCACATGATATTTTGTATTCTTATTACTTTGGTCAACTACCTTGATGCTACAAGCCTCAGCAGATATTAGCATTATATTTGTTCTAATACAAGGACCAAGGTCCTTAACCTATCATGTGCACGGTACACCTACATATATCATAGAAATTGGTGAAATCAAATATAATGGGACTGCAAAAATCTCTCTTGCTGATAGCACAATATTTGTTCCTTCTGTGTTTTTTCACTTATCTAGCATTGTCGTTCTGTCTGTTTCAATGATTCAATCACAAAATAATCTTTTCTAATTCTATGCATGCAGGTATGATAGTAGAAAAATTATTCAGTTAAAATCATTGAGATTATGCAAGTGGGCACTTTGATATCGACTCACCTTTTTTATCTGGTCTCTTCCTGCTACGCCACAATAAACGAATAGGGGTTCCTGGGAATCCAGCATCAGAGCGAAGCTTCTTTTCCATGTAACGACGGTATGTCTCGGGGAAAAGTTTTGCATCGTTAACAAAGAAAACAAACGTTGGCGGACGAATGGCAGCCTGCAGGTTAAGAATAAGCTTCCTTTGGTGCGAAAATAAAAGGAAAGCATGAAAACATTTCCCCAAGGTGAACTTTACAAATCTAAAAGCAGTACGGATTTCAAAGGGCCCTGATAATATTGCAGAATGCATATTACTACTCTATCTTAGGACAGTGAGTGTATCAAATATACTTTGAAGTGGGTAACCAGTGGATCCTTTGCTGACTTTGAAATACTTCTTTAAGGGATCCAGTTTCAATCAATCATATATCTTCAGATACTTAAAAATGAATTAAGGAGCTGTATTTGATTTAAGGACTTCACTTGACATACAAGGAAGTGAAAATTTAGTTGTAGTAGAGATCAAGAGAACGCTAGTGACCTTTACGACTTACTTGAAAGATGAGACCATAAACTTGTTGGCTTAAGAGGAATAAACAGAATGGTTCAATAAGAAGTTAGAAGCTACCTGTGTTGTGTAATAAACACGACCTCTTTTACCACCTCTTGTTCGTGGTGGTGGTTTGAATGCTATAGCTTCTCTAACAACTTGATTAAGAATAGACGTACCAAGTCTTCTAGACCTTTCCTTTTCAACTAGTGCAGCAGCAGAAATTATCCTGAGGAATATTTGTGTATAAAGAATAATTACAATGCCAATACAGAAAAACATATCTAGTGAAGTTAACAATCTCCTACATGCAATGCAATTAGTTGGATTACAAGAAATTGGGAGATAACAGAGGAACATGAAGATTCAGCATGAAACATTAGTTAATGCCTTAATGACATCAGCTTAAATTTCAGGTCTGGTATGCAGGAAAATAGACAATAACACCGACAAGCTACAAATAGCCTAGGTTAAACCATCAAATGCTATAGTAGTGAAGTACCAAATGCTTATTGCGGAGTAAAAAATAAAGTTAAGGGATTAACTTGTCAACGCTGCTGCCATGTGTTGCAGAACAATAAACAATAGGAGCCCAGTCGAGTATGCGAAGCTTCTCTCTTACATCTTGCTCATAATATGTTGTACTCTGATGGTTCTTGTTTGGGATTGTGTCCCATTTGTTCACAACAATTACACATGCTTTTCCTTCTTTCTCAATTCTTTCTGCTATTTTATAGTCCTTGGTACCACAGAAATTCACCATGTTAGAAAAGATTGGTAAGACAACATCTCTTTGAATTGTTTGGGGGTGCACATGTGCATGTGATGGGGTAGAGATACCTGCTCCGTAATGCAGGCCATTGCTTCAACAACAAGGGCAACCACATCAGACCGGCGGATTGCACGAAATGCACGTTTTACTGAAAGTGTTTCCGTTGTGCTGCCAGCAGAAGCAACTGCTGCCCTTCGTCGGATGCCAGCTGTGTCAATGAGCTTGTACTTCTGCAGCATATTGCAATATCAGCAAATTAGAATTACTTTCCTATGAGATGTAAATTTCTTTCTTCCAATTCAAATTGTGTTTTGCTACAAAGATGAAAGATACATGAAAAGTGGACATAGCTAGGGTCAATAATGAAATAATGATGCTGCTCTTGGTCACTTAAACTTTCATAAGCATTCTGAACAAACCTGCCCATCTTCTGTGGTGAACTCGGTATCTATGGCATCACGGGTTGTCCCACTAACAGGGCTCACAATAGTTCTATCTTCTCCAACTAAAGCATTGAGAATACTACTTTTCCCGACATTAGGTCTTCCGACAATGGCAATAGCAGGAATATAGTTTCCATCTTCTTCAACTCCATCCAGTTCCTGTAAAACATTTTGTGAGGTAATGGACAAAATATTTCCATATATGAATCAAAATTGGAAAGGAGAAGGCTATTTTAAAGAACTACTGAAAAGACAAACACCACAACTTATGATTCAAGGTTCTGGATCTAGAAGCTCAATGGGTAGGCTGGATATAACAAGGTGTCACCACACCACGTGTTTCTAGCAGTATTCATCTAGGTTTGTAGGACTGGAGGAAAGAGAGTGAAATATTCCACTAAGTTAGCATATCCATTTGTCAGAAGCAATACTTGAGTTGTTTCCGCAGCCAAGAGTAACATTTTAGTGTTGCAACAAAAAATTATAATAATGATTCCATTACCAACCATAAACAGAAAAGGGTATCAAGCATGCATATAGACATACACAATTAAACATTCCCTGGCCTCTGGGCAAACTAAGCAAGTTCAGTACCTCAAAATTACTTAGCTCTGAACACACCATATCAAGGAGCTCTCCAGTTCCAGTGCCAGTAATGGCAGATATTGGCAGAGGAGAAAATCTAGAAGGAAGCAACAGAACGATGAGTTGAGCAGCCAATAGGCATTCTGTTCTTATGAAGTTGAGTGGTGAACAATAAAAGAAATGAGGTAATCGTTAACACATTGGGTTGTTTCAGAGTCAGAGCACAAGTAAAGCATTGCAGAATGCAGATTATGTATACTAAAAGCACATTTAACTTGTAGCGATGCTAGTGAAATGAGTTTAGAGATCTTGCATGTGGAACCACTAAAAGCTCAGAAACTAGTTGTCCATTATTTATATTTCGCATCTAACAATGGGCTTTAGTAACGTTTTTACCTAATATCATCAAGTCTGTGGCCTCTCACATTTAATCAGCACAAGAATATGTCAGACCTAATACAAACTGTACGTAAAATGTAAAAAAAGAAAAATCAACAGAACATCATTTAATATTTATTAATTGCAAATGAACTGAGTGTTGTGTAATTACAGCAAGGGGTCACTGCGTGTTGAACTTACCCTAATGACCAAAAATCTAAAGCTTGCATTTGCCCTTTCCGTGGAGACTCGCACTTGTTTACAGCAAGTATAATGCGCTTGTCAGAGTAGTTGCGACGTAACCAATCAGCAATTTCTATATCAGCTGCCACAAGGCCATCCTGAAAGATTTTTGATACCCATTCCGTTAGATAAGACACTACATAACATTAATTCAATCAACAGTACCGAAAAACAACAATAGGGAATTACAGCTACAAGTAATGCAAATCCATGTAAGAATGAACTTAGTCAGGGGCATGAAGCAACAAAGGCACTAGACAAAACAAAAATTTCAGCACCAGGAGGTTTATCAAATCTAGCAACTATAAACACACATTCAATCTTTCTACGTATGAGCTAGGTTAAATAAGAATCCATATACGTAAGTCTGCTTCCAGGTAGAAAATAACCAGAAGCTTAAAAAGTTTAATAGATCAGCATGCAGAAGTTGGAAAAGGAATGCTTCAATACCCAATAGAAGATTCAGACAGAAATCACACAAAGAGAATGAGACAAGAAACATGCTAACAGGAATATCTAATATTTTTCTCTAGATGCCTTTGTTTACCACATGTACAAAAACTACCATACTACAAGACATTATTGGAGCAATTGTAAATGTGGTGGATTTTAGTATGTAATCAACAGTCCATCACTTGACAGGACCAGGTGCTAAAATTGATTCCTTCATATTACAGTAGAAAGGCAATGATACGCAAAACTTTTGTGTATTCCTGAAAAAACTATTGCAGTAGAAAGTGTTGCTAAAAATCAGAACTACCAAATATAACAGAAGAATCCAGAAAATGAAATGATCAAATTAAAAAAAGGGTAATTGTCTGAACCTGCCTGACCATCCACGATGAATAGTATCACAGCTGCTTCGTCAACAGCAGCAACTGCTTGCTTTTCAATCATTGATGGCATCCTAGCAATAGCAGCTTCTCTAGAGGCAAGAGGAATCCCATCCATACCAACAGTAGTTGTAATAGCAAGCTCTTCCATCACACCTGCTTGAGATTTTGATAGAGTAATCACTCCCCCAGTGTCAATAACCATAAACTCTCGATCCCCCCAGTAAGATCGTCCATACAAACGATCTCTAGTCACACCAGGTTCATCAACAACAATAGCCCTGTTGCCCTGTGAGACACCAGAATTCAATACACCATAGCAGCCTCTGCATTCAGCTAAAAATTACACACAATGCTGACTCTTCGCTCAAGTAATATTTGTAGCTGTAAATAGCTTACCCCAACAAGACGATTGAATAATGCAGATTTACCAACATTGGGCCTTCCAATTATTGCCACCCTTGGAAGAAGATTATCCGGTATCTGAATCACGGACCCAATAGTAAAGAAAATAGAAGTTGTTTACATTTGCACTTTCTTAACCAGCCTGTCAACTAGGGTTACAATTTACAAGAATACGAAGATATACTTACATGTTTAGATGCTGATGTCTTATCCCTGATGATTCTTCTTTTATCCCGAACATCGTCATCTGAAGACACAACGCATTTAGCCCATGAACTAAACAAAGTCAATGTAAGTATGTAACAGGCTTCTAAAGGAGAAAACTGAAGAAATACTGTACTTGAAAAACTTTGCGACGCTAGGCACTAACAACTAAACTTTCAAATATAGAAATACAGGGAACTGCAATTCCCAAACTCATACATCATGCTCCAAGGCAAAGTATCAATTGATCTGCATCATCATGATTCTCGGCACAACAATCAGTTCATCATCAACAAGCAGCATATCCATCTGATCTTATACGAACATCCCCGCCACGACCAGAGTACGGAACTACGGATTGACTCAAAATTCCACACAGGATTGTTCTACTACACTAGATTATGCACTTTAGGCTAAATGCTACTATCTCATCAAGCACTGACTAGTTTCCTACTTTCCTGGCCATCTCAGAGGTAGCGAATCGAAGCTGAAACCCCCCACTCACCGATGCGGAGCTCGCGGCTGAGCCGCGCGGAGAGGTCGGCGACGGCGCCGAGGGCCTCCTCCTCCATCGCCTCGACGTCCATCTCCTCCCCCTCCTCCGCATCATCATCCTCCTCCCAATCCCCCTCCTCATCCCCATCATCATAATACTCCTCCTCCTCCATCTCCCCATCCTCCCCGTCTCCCTCTTCCCCACCACCACCACCACCGTACAGGCCCCTCGCTGCGGCGCGGCGGGCGAGGCGGGCGCGGGGCGCGGGCGGAGGCGGAGTGTAGAAAAGTTTTGATGTGATGGAAAAGATGGAAGTTCGAAGAAAACTTTTGCAACTAAACACGGCCCCAACATTTGAACTTTGAACCCAAAAACTATGCTGCTATGACTAGGGGTGGACCCGAACCTCAAGGCTATTTGGATCGTTGCATAAAGTATATGACCAGAGGCTCATTAGGATGAATATTTTTTCTTTACTATGTACTAGGGATTAATTCTTTTCAGTTGGTTTGAGATTTGGGTTAATTGTGTCCACAATTATGATATAGTGTATGGTACCATCAAATGATGATTATCTCTGTGTCAGACCTTCGTTCTCCTTTCAACCCTCCTCTCACCGCGCACAACGCATTTGTACACTACGCTCCGTGTAACATAACCATCATATCGAATACTTTATATCCTTATTAATCACCATTTCTTAGCCCATATGGACCTGGCCCATTATAATATATTGGTACATACTGAAATAGTAGTAATGTAAAGGTACAGTTATCCTCCTCCATCATCGCACTTTTCAAAGTAAAAGAACAACCTTAAAAAAAAAAAGAAACCATGTTCTAGAAAAAAACAGCCTCCAATAAAAAAAAAGAAAATAAAAGCCAAACCTACAAAACATTCTTTGTATTTCTCTAGTTTCCGTTGCCATCAAACATATCGTAAAAGTCAAAGTGGTGGTTAAACCTCAGTTCTATGACACCATCAAATAGTGATTCACTGATTAATGGAACATCTTTGGTAGGTCATGTCTTGGAATATGACCTTGGTTGACACAATCAGTAAGCTCTTAGTTGAACCACCTGATACTGATTGATAGCAACAAACGTGCATGAGAGCCCTTTTGCAAATGCCACATTCAAGGAACATTTGCACAAAGAACCTTGTTTAATTCACCTTGTGTGATTTTAATGTGAGATGCCAAAGTAGATACTCCTAGCAGCTCAATTTTTGGGCTCACCAACAAATACCTACACCTAATTTATGGAGAGATAAAAGCGACATTCAATTCACTCACATCTAAAAGCAACCTTTTTGTCCTCTACATAGGTGATGACTAATAGCATTGTTCCCCCTTGGGCATTCATGTACTTTGACAACTGTTTTTCTTTTATCTTGGTAAAAAAAAGAATCTGAAATCCTCTAGCATGTTACTGATGTGAGAAAATGTACTTCATATGAACTGTTTTAACCAATGATATATACTATTATTATTTTTACAGACGACGACGTTAGCTTTTAGCATGGCATTAGATCATTTATCTTATTTAAACGTGTATGTATAAAAAAACAGTCATATTGAAATTTATTTGATGATAACATAAGTCATAACAAAATAAATAATACCTATATACTTTATTTTAGTAAAACGAATAGTCAAATGTTAGGATAAAAGTTAAGGCATCATATATTAAATAAACGGAGGGAGTATATGCATATGAATCGGAGAAAAAGACTCACTGTCAACAGGGAACGCATTCTAGAGGTGTTCTTTATGTGAGCTCAAGTTAATATTGTTTTTTATTATGATCCAAGCGTATCATGTGGTCTTCTTGTCCATTGTAATGCCACTTTTATATCTTACTCACAACTAAATGTAACATATGTACAACTAAAACAAAACTAAAGAAACTTTTTTTTTTTGCGAGGCAAAACTAAAAATACTGACATCATGCAAATAACGTTTAAAAAGGTGAACTAGTAAAGTTGAGAAACTGCAGTATATATGTTGCTTGTATTTTGCTTTCTGTTAGTGTCGTTTTCACATCGTAGATCAGCTTACACGTAAGTTTGCTTGGAAACCCAATGATTAGCATAACACGTAACGGTGTCTTTGATTACTAAGGGTCGCAAATTTGAGAGTTTTAGACGTCTCATCTGAGAATTGTTTGACCAAATTGTGGGAAACACTAATCCATTTGCTGCTTTCCTTTTTCCAACCATACAACGAGTGTAACGTAACATGTTTCTCACACTTGCTACCACAAAGTTTCTCATGTTCTCATACCACTCGCCCACTTTTTCTGGATAGTATTTAATTAAATAAATTGGTTTGATTCAGGTTCACAATTTCACGAGATATTGCTCGAAATTCAGGTCTTGCAGTGCATTTCGGGCTATTGGTTCAAAATTTGTTGATTTTCTTTCAAAATGTATCGAACTATGCCCAAGGGTTACTGAAGAAAAATCGATGTCTTGCCGGGTCTCGAATTTTACTGGCCAAACGATATTGTAAACCCTTATTTAAATATACGAGATGCACTCTATTATTTACAATTGCAATATTTTCTGAATACACAAGATGCACGATATGATTTATAACCGAAGATGCACAATATACACAAGATGTATGATTTTATTTACTGGTGCATATTTCCCCGTCCGTTTCTGATTAAGATATAAATTCATATATAAATTATACCTCGGTTCCGTTAGCATATTTTTTTAATTGCTAAATGGTGTATTTCGTGCAAAATCTTTTTATATAGAAGTTAATTTAAAATACTCCATCCGTTTTAGGTTATAAGACATTTTGATTTTGGTTAAAGTTAAATTGTTTTAAGTTTGATAAGTTTGTAGAAAAAAGTAATAACATTTTCAACCCAAGACAAATTTGTTATGAAAATATATTCTATTATTGATTTGATGAAACTAATTTAGTATCACAAAACCCCAAGTTCTACTATTTGTTTCAAGAAACCCCATGTTTTGGAGCAAAATATTTCAAGAGACCCCATATTTACTCAAATACTCATAATTTAAATATTATATATGATTATTTAGTATATGTTTACATTAGTAGGTTTCAAAAACACATCCCATCCTATGTAATTTATCTTTTTCTCACTCTTGAGTTGCACAAATGATAAAAACGCAACATAACCTCATTAATAATAACACATTAACCTATTATTTACAGGTATAAACAAACATACTACCAATGACCTATATTCATTAAAATGAGGCTAACATTTATATATACTCAAAAATATCTCGTATTATTATTTTTGCAATTATTATGCATAAATATATTAGCCAAAAACGATGATATAAGCTTAAACATGTGGTTTCTTGAAACATTTTGACCCAAAACTTAGGGTTCTTTAAAACAAATCGTAATACCTGAGGTTTCGTGTTATAGGTGCCCCAAAACCTGGGGTTTCTGAAATTCACTCTAAATATTACTATATTTATCTATAAACTTAGTCAAACTTGAAATAATTTAATTTTGACCAAACTTAAAATGTCTTATAACCTGAAATGGAGGGAATACCGTATAAATCTAATTTTAATTTTTTTTAATAACGAAAACATAATTAATTATACTAATAGGGTTTCTAGTTTTTCATACCTTTATTTCATCATCAATCATCATATTAAGTTAAATCTATCTCAAACACCATTGTAAGAGTAGCTTCGAAAAAATTGGGAAGAAAAAAAGCGATCATTATCCGAGGTGTCACACCATCCATCCTCTTCTTCTCCTGGTGAGGGGGAACCATGGGCGCACACGCTTCACTGCGTCTTTTTCCATCCAACCCCCTATAAAATCTCCAAATCCAACACCCCACCTCACCTCTTCCTCCTCGTCTCGTCTCGTCTCTTCTCTTCTCGTCGCCGGTGGATTCGCCGCCGCCTCCGCCGCCGCCGCCGGAGGAGGAGGACGAGGAGAGGGCGCTCCCTCGGGGGTGAGCATCCAGCCACCTCGGCCCGTTGCCTCCTCTTCGCATCTCGGCCCCGCGAGATTGGAAGTGAGGGCAGGGCAGGGCGGCAGGGGCCATGGCGGTCCCACTCGTGCTCGTCGTGCTCCCGCTCGGCCTCCTCTTCCTCCTCTCCGGCCTCATCATCAACGCCATCCAGGTGCGCCCGAATCCTCAGCTAGATTGGTGGCGAAATCTTTTCTTTTCTGTTCTTCCCTTGTGTATCTCAGGCGATCTGATGCGGCCTTGGGCGCAAGATTTGGTTTCTTCTTTTTTTCCTTTCTGTTTGTGCAAATCATTTCGTCGATTGTTTGTAGCCTCTTTCTTGGATTAATAAATTATTGTAGCTGGGATTTCTGGGTTAATTTTGTACTGTTTTAGGCAAAGATTTAGCATTTGTACAGTTCTATGGACAGATTAGTATGGACCCCTGATCTTTCTTCTCGGAATTTTTTTTTCGTGGAGATCCAAGATGCAAGAGACTGGTTTTGCAAATTTGTTTTTGTGGAATTATTTTCACTTAAAAAAAAACTGTCTGTCACTGGGCGAAACTGTAACGAGAAATCATCAAACTTTGCTTCATTTGATCTGCTAATCTGCACGCAACTATGCAGCAAGATCAGCATGCGGCATTACCTGATCTGCTCGTATGCTCGTGAAAAACTGCAGGCCGTCCTGTTTCTCTCGATAAGGCCGTTCTCGAAGAGCTTGTACCGGCGGATCAACAGGTTCTTGGCCGAGCTGCTGTGGCTTCAGCTGTGTTCTGCTTTTGCTAGAAATCTGATGGAGAAGCAGCCTATCGGGCTCAGTTCTTTGTAATTACTGGAGATCCATAACCTAATGTAATGTGCACTAGTATCTCAGTGATGCAGACACACAGACATGCGAAGCATTCAGTTATCTATCTTCTGATATAGTACTTAGCGGTTTTGATTGCATGCAGACATGCTCAATGTTTTGATTGCATTTTGCAGGTTATTGGCTGGTCCATGTGGTTTGCAGAATACCTCTTTTTGGAAAGGAGCTGGGCAAAGGATGAAAAGACATTGAAAGTAACTTTTTTACCTCATCTACACACATAATTCTATTGTTTGTTCTTTAACTTAGTGGTCTTGCTATGCTTATAGTGGGGCCTCCAAAGGTTGAAGGACTTCCCCAGACCATTTTGGCTAGCCCTTTTTGTTGAGGGCACTCGCTTTACTCCGGCAAAGCTTCTAGCAGCTCAGGAGTATGCTGTTTCACAGGGTTTGCCAGCACCCAGAAATGTATTGATTCCACGTACAAAGGTATGTTATTTTTTCTAGCTGAAATGATTTCTTGTATCTGGTATTCCTGTATTCTTGCATCAGAATTCACAAATATAAATCTCTTCTCCCAAGTTTTACCCTTGTAATAGTTCTGATATGAAAGAAATGAAAACATCATATTATATACACTAGACACTAGTAAACTACAGATTTCAGATGGGTAATTCTAAATGTAATAATCTTCACATATCGAGAACTGCATATTCTGTGCTACGGTTAAATTAGAGTATTTCTGTTGCATATGTTCACAGTGTGTATCTATTAAACATATGCAACTTCATAGGTGATTAGGATGCAGAATCTGTCCTTCAAACGTAGATAAATGTTACTTGTGTTTGAAATCTCTTAGAACAATACAAAGAAGGTCGAAACACTTGAATGTAAGATACATGTGTAACAACTTGCCTCGTGTAACAATGTGGGTCCTGTGCTCTACTGCCAAAATTTACATGTAATGTCTGTTGCCTGCCTAATTTGTACCTATAGTTGCTATCCGGTATGCAGTGTTATGTTTTTAGATTTTGATTGACATGAGGTCAACCTTTTCAAACTTTGATAGTTAAAATGTAGTTTATAGAACGAGACAATGAGTAATTTCATAATGATGAAAACCACCATAGCCAAAATCATGCATTGAAGACTGAGATGTCAGACACTACTACTCGTAATATTGATGGATTATGGATAAGAGTACAAAAGAGAAATAGGGGGACTCTGAAAATTCTTTTGTACTGGCTGATGGTTTCTATTCCGAAATAAACATGTGTACAGGTGTTTCAACATAGTAATATGATGATGCCTGCCTGTTTATTACCTTCCTGAAAAAGAATACCTAATACGCTAAATTTCAAGATAAATTCTTGAACTTATATGAAAAAGATTTTTACTGGTCAATTGGACATTCACAAATTGTTTTAAAGAAATAAACAAAAGCAACTAACTGAAAGATATAACTGTAATACTTCCAGTAAAATTAAAGCTTAATTGAAGTTCTAAAATGACAATTTGAAACATCATTTTTTTATAATATATGACTGTAATACTTTCAGTACAACAGTTACTTCTTTAATCTGTTTATGGAGTGGCTGAGTGATCAGCTCCTTACAGTTATTAAGAATACATGGTTATGTCATGCATTTGGCCATGTAGTTATTTCGTATTGCAGCATTAAATCTATTTACTGATACCTCTTGTGAAAAAAATGAAAATTTCCAGGGATTTGTATCAGCTGTAACTATTATGCGGGATTTTGTTCCAGCTATTTATGATACAACAGTAATTATTCCAAAAGATTCACCTCAACCAACAATGCTGCGGATTTTGAAAGGGCAATCTTCAGTGGTATGTTTGCTAACTTCTTGGATATCTAATGGCAGACCAATCAAGAGAGTGTTGCAGAACTAAATATTGAAATTTGATGGGTTTCTTTTCACTGTTGAAGTCTTGCAAATAAATATAGATACATAGTCATAATAAATTGATTTGATTTGAAACAAATTTCCAGCCCCACTGTTTCTCTAGGTACATGTTCGCATGAAACGTCATGCAATGAGTGAGATGCCAAAGTCAGAAGACGATGTTTCAAAATGGTGCAAAGACATCTTTGTAGCAAAGGTGCTGAGCTATATATATTTTTTATTTAGACATCTTACAGTTAAAATGCCAAATGCATTGGTCGATCAATTAATTCTGAAGTAAATGTTGTATGTTCCTTTATTCTTAACTACAGGATGCATTACTGGATAAGCATTTGGCGACAGGCACTTTTGATGAGGAGATTAGACCAATTGGCCGCCCAGTAAAATCATTGCTGGTAAAATCTCAATACCGGAGCATTTTACTTAATTGCATAAAAGATACAGTCTCTAGGTTAGAACCTAGGGCTAATGGCAGTGTGCAGACATACCAGTACGGTCTGTGAGTGTGAACAGGCAAATAAAAACATAGAAATGGCCCTTTTGACCATGGTTGTGATATATTTGCTCACAACTGGAGATGCATAGTGTGAGGGGCAATTTGGAGTGAGCAGAAGACAAATTTCAGTGAGCATGGCTAGCTAGTGGCAGTATTTGCAGCTGTACCAACTGTGAATATTTTTGGGTTAGCTCAAAGTCTGTTGGTCCATGCTCAACAAGTCAAAATAAAAAAAAAAAAACAGTTTAATTTTATAGAAAACATCTTTTTTAAAATTCGAAATCAGGCTGTTTGGGGTTTGTCTGGTCTGAAACTGAAAACTTGGGTCGAAGCCCCTTCCTTTGTCAGGGCCAAGTCAGAGGATCAGGGGAGGTGTTTTGCTGGGACTACCGTAAGAACACACTGTTGGTGATAGAAATGCAAAACTCAAGTACTTGCTGCAAGCCTGCATAGAACTGTTCCTTGTTTGGTCCAATACAATTACTGTAGCAACTTCCATAGGACGTCTTGTATGTATATGCTGCTAGTGTTTGGTTAGTTACTAACTTTCTTATTCTGCTTATGTAACAGGTGACTTTGTTTTGGTCATGTCTCCTTTTATATGGCGCCGTCAAGCTCTTCCTATGGACTCAACTCCTGTCGACATGGAAAGGAGTCGGGTTTACGGGCCTTGGGCTCGCACTGGTGACGGCGGTCATGCATGTCTTCATCATGTTCTCGCAGTCAGAGCGATCGAGCTCAGCCAAGGCGGCTCGGAACCGTGTCAAGAAAGATTGAAAGAGATGAAGATAGAGTCTGCAGCTTATCAATGGGAGCTACCAATTAATTGGGTATTGAATTCATGTAGGCAACAAAATTGAGGGCCTAATCTTTCCTGTATAATGCACCAAAAGGGTTCTTACAGAACTGAATGCCTGAATAGAGAGATTCTAGGAGATTTGGTGAACTAGCAACTCTGAGCTCTGTTGTGCTGTATTTTCAGAGAATGTTTTTTTTGGCAGAACAGGAATTGTACTACTTGTATTTATTGGAACTTCTACATCAGTCTGGATTTGTTCAGAAGACCTTTAGTGATTTATGTATCAGTGAAACTTATATCCTGTCTCCACCATTTGCATGATTTCTCAAAAAGTCACAACCATGATCATTCACGGTAGAAAGAATGCCATGATCATGTCTTCCTTTATCTGTCAGAGCTAAACAAATTTAGCACTTTATCTGTCAGACCTAAACAGATTTAGCTAGTTCCCTTTAAGTATGAAAGGGTTAAGTGGTTCAATTTAACTGAACTCCCTTTGGATCCATAATTCTTCAATTCTTTGGTTCGGTCGGTTCTATAATTCTTGATGCTTCCGATAACGTTGAGGCCAAACTTTTATAACTTTAACTATAAATAATTTCTAATTTAATCTAATTTTTAATTTAAAGACACTAGAACAACGTATATAGATTCGTTTTACTAAGTATTATAATAAAATGAAAAATTATTTATTGCATATATTATAATAGAAAAACATACAATAAGAGTCAACCATGCAAGAAACAATTCCTTTATGTCCCAGTTATTATATTATGTAAGTTTCTTCATTCGTGTGAGTCAGAATTATGTTTTTTTTTGCTTAAAATATACTAAATGTAGAACCCCGTGAGATACAATATTATCTTTAAATTCAGTTAACTATTCCAGCTTTCTATCAAGTTGGTACTTACAATGTTTTCAATTGAGATAGAAGACCGATCTCTGTTGCCAAAGTCCCAGAAAGATTCATCTTAAATAACTGCCTGCATCCAGAGTATTGCTAAGTTTCCTTCAAAATCTACATGCAATGAACCAATCTATAGGAATTTTATAGGATTTGGAAAGCTCCAATCCTTTATATCAAAGGACCAAATATATTTTTAATAGAATTTAAATCTTATCAAATTCCTTCATAAATTGTTTGATTCAAAGGGCCCTAAGTGACAGTTTCTTCCCATCATAACAATTACTTCCTTTGCTTTAATAGAAGATGCTATTGACGGTTATATATACATTTGATTATTTATCTTATTTAAAAATTTATACAAATATGTAAAATGCAAGTTATGGTTAAAGTAGTTTTAATGATAAATCAAGTCACAATAAAATAAATGACAATTACATGCTGCCTCTGCCCCATGTTATGTTTTGGCACAATATGTTTTGAGACGGAGGTAGTAATTTCTTTTAATAAGATGAGTGGTCAAAATGTATATCGAAAAATCAATAGCATCAACTATTAAAAATCAGATTGCTATATAATTTCTAAAGAATTGTCTATTAATAGCAGTGGTCCAGTTAGGAAAGCACCTTTGTTTTGCTTGCATGGATCGATTTCTACACCCAAAAAAAAAAAAAAAATCTACCACCTAATTCTCTACCTCTATGGGCAAATGAATTATGACGACACAATTCTGTCTTGGGTCATGTATTTTTGTTTAAAAAAACTTGGGGTAATCTTCCTTTTCAAATGGAGCAATTGACTTTGCAAAATGCCTTTTCAAGTTGGTTGGAATTATGGAAAAGATGTAGTTCTCTAATGGGCCATGATTATTTTTTTTTAAAAAAAAGGAAACTTGCATTGGGGCATAACTTCTTTTCAACTGCTTCACTCTGAATTTGTAAAACTTCTTTGGCGAGCACGCTGTTTCACATCATGCAAGAGCTAAGTGACTGTTTTCATTCTGACAAGCTACATTCAGTAAGCGATCTATGGAGAATTCTGCTGTAAGAAATTGTTCATAATTTTTTTTAACTGCTCATCAGTTGAAGCAACTTCATTAACACTAGAAGAATTGAAAGCTGATACCAAACCGTTGATTAAGCATGAAAAATTAGGTTGGGCTGCATATGAAAATCAATAATTAAGAGTTAAAAGATCAGGCACCTATCACATACGGAGTAAACAGGTACTCCATCTATTCTAAAATATAAGCATTTTTAGCATAGTGACAAGTCAAACATTTTTAATTTTAACTATTAATAACAAAAATATAAAAAAGATCAATCATGTAAAATTGATTTTACTAGATTTATTATTAAACAAAATATCATAATATGCAACTTTTTTTTTATTTAAAACATCTTAGTTTTATAGATATTGTTGGTCAAAGTAGTATCTCGGAGACCGTGTTAGAGTAAAAAATGCTTATATTTTGAGACGAGGAGAGTAGTTCCTAATTCTCATGACAGGTTGCTGATTTTCTAATCTATTAATAACTTCAACTACTTAATTTCTAATCTATTCACAAATCACAAACTCAACTGTCTATGACTCTCCAACAAAATTCTGGAGCTTATCAGAAGGAATAGTGATTGACATATCAATTACCGAATCCCTTGCATTTGGGGTTTTAAAAAAAAAAAGTTGGTAATTTACTGTACATCACAAGATGAAGATATTATTATATGTTAACATCACAATCCTCAAGCATGGCTGCAGCCTGCAGAGCCATCATCCATGTAGCCCAGCCATCAAAAGGCACATGAAGAGATGGTACAATAGCAACATTATACAAGGTAAATTATGCATGGTAGAAGAACCAGGCATCACCCACTGACCACTAGACAGACCCAGAAGAGAAGATGCAAAAGCAGCACAAAGGCAAATTGCAAAGAGCATCAGAATGTACAGATGTTCCAGCAGGGTACATACAAATAATATATAGCCTTAGAAAGCCTCAAAATGAATTAGAATATAATGTAGCATTATTATTCTTTGAGACCCAGAAGGGGCATCCCTCAAAAGTTCCACTAGGAAAAACACAGACCAGCAAGATCTCTGGTACATACACTTCAGTAAGATAAAAACCAAGAAGGGGAAAAAAAATTATCATCCTGATAACAACAGCTAGCACACAATTTGCAAAACGCTAGAGCAGTTTCTACTATAAGAACAAAAACCCAAAAAGGGGGGCCTATATGGGGGCAGCGCCGCCGTACAACTGAACACTCTTCAGATATATATATCCCGCAATCTTACTTCACATCTCAACCAAGAAAAAACACAAGGTTGCCAAAACCTAAACTTGCTGTAGAAATCCGAAACCACAATCTCAAACCTTACATAAAATGGAAATACGTTTAAATGGTTCTCTGAGGATATATATCTGATCTCATTGACCAACTCCCTGGTGGTTAGCTCTATTAACTAACCCATTTCTGTAAATCATGTGAGGTTCAAAATTTGCACCTGATGCACCTGTGGTTCTCTCCTCAACCTATTTTGACAAATGTTGTATGTGAAAAAGATTCCTAGGCGGCGACATTGCTGCACAGGGGAACATAAAAGTTAGAGAGTATATATAGTGTTGTGCAATGCATGCAGAAAAACAAAGAGCACAAAAAATAAGGTTTAGTTTCAGTAATGTCCTTAGCAGTGTAATATAACGAAGATGAAAAGCATACATTCAAAATAAGATGAGTACAAGCATGTTGTAATAATTGATCTTTTTTTTTTAACAAAAATCAACTTGAAGAATGCTTTGACAAAAAAATTATTACACCAGTGCCTCTAAGAAGTTCATTCTCTAAAATAAAATACTCAGGTCAGGCTTAAGTTTCCAAAATCTTATTAGGCCATTTATATTTATCTAAGATGCGAAGTTGTCTACCGTATGACTGAAGACTCAAGCTACCAAACATCCAAGGACTACCATAATTAATATTTGCATTGCGTAAACAAGCAAAATGTTATGTCATGGTTAGTTGTGGTAAGAGCAATGAATTCAGAATACTGAATTTCTGATAAGAACTGAAACATATCATTTGCAACGAAATTTCAAGTTACTGAAGCACTTCAGAATTATTCTGAATCTAAAATATATGTTTGCACCATATTTCAGAAGCTAATCATAAATAAGATTAGTTTGTTGAGTTAATGATTTCCAGCTTTGAGACTGGAATCAATGAAAAAACTAGTTATTAAAGGGACACAGTTTTCCTAAGTACCTTATAATTCTTAGCAGATACTTTAAGTTTGGTGAGTTGGTGACATAACCTAACAACTAGAAAGCTAAGAACATCCAAAAAGACTAAACAGCTAGCTGAACCCATGACCCTAGTATACCTAATCATACTCATTTAGCTATAGACAACAAGTATAAATGCACACCAACAAAATGGAGAATTGGGATAATATCAAAGATTCAAAGTGGCCATCTTCGCTCATTTTGGTTCAGCCAGAGAAGAGCAACAGGGCCATAAAAAAGCAAACTTTTTTTTTGTTCTAGAGGGTGGTAGCCAAACATGGAACAAATGTATACTTTTGAACTATATATTGGATATATCACAGGCATGTTAATGTCTAAATATAACACCGTCATGAATATGTTAACTAGAATCTCCAGCTTGATGGGACGCTACACACATAACACATTAAGCACTGACAGAAAGTTCAATAATTGGAGAAGGGAATAAAGTTTCTACACCAAGCAAGTGTTACTATCTATTAAGAACCACAGGTCAAAACTGGACGCATAGCTTCTGCTTTTCACAGCTACAAATTTAATTGTTGTACTACTTGGACAGCATGCCTAAACGTTGATGGGTGAATCATCCAAACAAATTGATGTCTAGTTCATAAATAATGCAATAACCAACCAAAGAATGAAATATTCAGAGAATCATCATACGCATTTTAACGTAACAGTTGCAACATTGAGTAAATATCTAACATACTCCAGAAGCAGTAAAAGAACACACTTGTTTTTCTAGAAAAGGCTAAACTGCCAAGTGGTGTTACCACGCTTGAATGATCAGTGTCATCCAGTATTTTCCTAGGACAACTAACACTAGCATTATATTTGCAATGGTAAAAATATTTCCTATATAAGCATTGAATATGCATGGGTTCATCTAGCGATATTGTTTCAGCAGAATGAATATTCAATATTTAAAGACACTGTTTTCACATTGCTACCATCATAGCGGCACCACATGAAGGTAATGGTTGAAACACTAGCCAGCAACAAAATGGAACTTTAGATAAACAGAACATAAGCATTAAGAATATATCTAACCTCTATTTGTTAATGCCCCATGTAACCTGCTGAGTTCTTTGCTGTAACATCTGAAGCTGCATTCCCAAGCCCATAGCCAAATGGGCTGGTTCCATCAAGCTCAGAAGATCCGGATCTCCAAGTTGTGTCTCCATAGATGGAGCCACCGCCACCACCGCCACCTCCTCCTGATGAATCTCCAAAGTTCCTTCCATACCCATTGGTTGATTGATTGAATGTATTAACAACACCAGATCCAGCATTCCTTCCATAAGCATTGGTACCGAGACCAAAGTTGGTTTCACTGGATCCATAACCGAAGTTCCCACTGCCATAGCCTGAGCCAGCATTAGCACCTTGTGCAGGCACAGGAGGGTTTCCCCAATTCACATTGTTGTTCCCAATTCCACCAAGGCCCCCATTGGCAGATGACATGAAGGAATTAGAGCTTGCAGAGTTGGAAGAGTAACTAAGACCTGAATTACCCCATAAATTACGAGCCAGCGAGTTGAACACTGACCCAGTACTGTCATTGACTCCACCATAGCTAACATTGCTATTGTATCTACCAGAATTTCCACTGTAGTATGGATTAAGCTGCCTTCCATACTGGAGACTGTTGTTGAAGCTTGAGCTTCCCCCAATAGCAGGGTTCATCCCTGGATCAAAATTCATACCGACTCCATAACCACCACCAAAAGAAGGATAACTACTACGGCCACCCGATAGAAGCCCAAACCTTGCATCCATCCTCATTCCATAGCCACCGACTGGGCTCGGATTATAACCCTGGGTGTATCCATTGAGGAAGTTATTGGCTCTGTTCACGGCATAGTTGAATCCACCGACAGGAGAACGCATGCTAGGCCCAGGTGATAGTTCCTTAGGAACCGCGCGCTTGACCTCAACCATCTTACCGTTCAGTTCATGGAAGGTCTTGAACAATGCCTTGTCCACAGCATCCTCCGAATCGTACGTAATGAACCCAAAACCTCTGGGACGCTGTGTGTTGTGATCATACATCACCACGACGTCGGTGATCGTCCCGAACTGCTCAAAGTACTTCCTGAAGTCCGCCTCCGTCACGGTGGACGCTAGTCCCCCAACGAATATCTTCTTGGTGCGGCTGGGCCCCGGCGATCCATGAGCGCTCCCGCCGCTCTTGCTAAGAGCGTGCTGATCGTCCCTGGGAACAGCTTTCTTCGCCTCCACCTAAAACAAAACAAAACAAAAATCCCAAAAAACATTCTGAATTCCTCAAAACGACAACGATCAGTAACACCTACAAACCACCATTACATACCACCATGGATGGATCTAGCACACCATCATCATCATCATGAATCTTAACACAAACATGTTGATGTAAGCAAACAAAGTTGATTTTAATTACCATGCGGCCATCGATCATGTGCTTCTCCATAATGACCCGCTCGGCGACGGCGGGGTCGGCGAAGACGATGAAGCCGAATCCCCGGGCGCGGCCGGTGGCGCGGTCGCGCATGATGACGGCCTCCACCACCTCGCCGTACTTGTCGAAGTACTCGCGGAGGCGGTCCTCGTTGGTGTCCCACGAGATGCCGCCGATGAACAGCTTCCCGGCGTCCGCCTCCATCCCCTCCTCCTCCTTCCCCGCCCCTGCATCAAAACAAACAACAACCACCGATCCCCCACCGGATCGAATCAGATCCCGATCCTCGCCCCGGCGATCCCCGGTCGGGCGGCAGATCTAGCAAGAACCGATCAAGAACCCGCCCCCAATTCGGCACCGAAATGGGGAATGAATGAATGAACGAACGAAATGAATTTACCGATTGATGATCGGGTTGGATCGATCCCGAGGGAGGGAGATGGTGGGAAGAAGATTCTTGCGAGCGAGGTGAGGTTGTGGGGATGCGTTCTAGGATCTTGGGGGAGGCATGGCAACCTCGCGAGAGGAGGGAGGGGAAGGAGGCCACACACCACCACCACCACCACCTCTTCTTCCTCTCCTTTCCTTCTCTTCTTTCTCTCTTTCTCTTGTTGTTGTTGGTGTTGTTGGTGTTTGTGTGTCTCTCTCTATTCTATCTCTCTCTCTCTCCTTCCTTCCCTTCCTTTGCTTTTTATTATTTATTTATTTTCTTTTCTTTTCTTTCTCTCTGCTATTCTCTCCTCTGCTTTTCTTTTCTTTTTTTTTTTCTTCTCCTTCCATGTCCTGCAGAGCTTTATATATAGCTGTGTGTGGTGTTCTTTTTTTTGGACTTATTTTCCTTTATTTATTTTTTTTCTGTTTGGTGTTTGGCTTCGTGTAACGTTTGTGATCGTTGTTGTTGATACATTTATTTCTTCAGGATCTTTCTTGATCAGGTTATATTGTGTGTCTTCTTTATGATTTAAATCATGATGATATTTTGCATATATTGCGATTTTGATTTGATCTCTATTGATTTAATATCTACTTGTCGCTAGGATTGTGTCATATTTTTAATGTACCTTAGCCCTTAACTATGATGTTGAAATACTTTGCATTGTTTTTAAATTGAAAATTTAGAATTTTTTTTTCTTATCTTCATGGTGCATTTTATTTAAAAATATGGCTGCAAATCGAATCAATCGTTCCTTTTGGTCTTTTTCCGAGCTGCAAATGTTCTTCTCGTGTAATGTGGCTTGTTTTCTACGCTATTACTCATGCCATCTCACCACATTGTTTTCCTTCGATGCTCACGGTATTGTTTCATGCTCATAGCTTTTCTCCTCCACTCCCACATTCTCCACGTACTCTAACGTGTAACGCGCGGTGTATTGTCCGTTTCGCGCGAAAGTAACTGCATAGTTTTGTTTGTTTCCATATAAAGAGATAATCATATCTTTTTCCACCTCACCATATATTTGGCTTCTACGCGATGTGCACTGGTAACGTTTTAATCAATTATTTTTATATGCAAAATCAATTACATACATTTATTCGCTTCAAATCATCTTCACGCGTGTTTCAGCCCATACACGAGAACCATGAGTATAGGGGAGGACAGTGGCAGAAAGTAGTCACGAGAATGGTAGATGGCATAATAGAGATACATTCGTCTTTCATTGCCATGCATTCTACTTGTACTTGTGAGGGGTAAAAACGTCATATCGCGTACGTGGCTGTCAATAGCGACCAAGGCGGACGGAAAACGATTGAGAATTGACAAAAGTGTTAAAAATGGGAACGGGGTGAACTTTGGGTGCTATTAAAGTGAGCCGGTCTACGCAAAGTCAGTCTTGTAATTCATGGTACAAATATACTATCAAATCTCATCGACAAATGTTTGTGTACTCCTTGTGTTTGTCTTTTCTTAGGGCCATTTCTACGGAATCTAAATGTTCGTTAATGTTCTTGACACGTCAAGCGCACACCTCCGGATACAAAATACTTATCACCAATCGTCCATTGTCTACTCATTTTCTTCCAAATCCACTCCTATCTAAGAACACATATATGACCTTTACAATGTTTACATCCACCTAGAAATTGTTAGGAACACAAGAAACCGACCTCTTGATGTCTTTCTATTGAACAGGAATATGTGTGTCTCCAAAATTTTGTTGGCATTTATCTAAATCTAGGACTAAAACTCCAGTTAGTACTTAGCTGAGAGAATGTCCACCTATCTAAGACATTTTTCTTTTATCACCAAGAACAAGGAGTAATTTACTCATCCCTCATGTAACAAAATCAAGAAATATA
Source organism: Oryza longistaminata (assembly GCA_009805545.1). NCBI lineage: Eukaryota > Viridiplantae > Streptophyta > Magnoliopsida > Poales > Poaceae > Oryza > Oryza longistaminata. The sequence goes on along the minus strand of CM020188.1, from coordinate 18,573,491 downwards.
TGCATGCATGCAACTAATGATTATTAAGATGGCTATTTGGATTCCAGTCAACAATTTAATTTAGCACATGGATAGTACAAATATGACCATCCTCATTTAGAAAAACTAAAAAAAATGGAATATGCTTAACACTTTTGGATAGAGGCGGGAGTATATAGCTTTCCACCAATTTGCATGGACTATGGATTGGCATATTGTCAATCTCCATTCTTCCACCCTAGATTGTTGCATGAGATGCTAAGACTAACATGTAAATGAAAAGGACCATCTAAAATTTCTTAAGAATAACCATACAGCTAGCAGGAGATCTATGTATTTATATCTTTACAACATATTTGATGTTTTACAAAAAAATTATGCCACGCCCTTAGAGAAAAAAATTCAAGATGAAAACAATCCAGAAGAAAGATATACATATTAAAATATCAATTTACTATATCGTCTTATATTTTAGTCTTCATTTCAACTGAAAAACCATGTTTATTTTGAGCCCATTTTTCTTTCTGTTTTATATTATTTTTTACACACATTTCATCATGTAATTCATTCATGTACTGTTAATTTGTACTGCCGTTTCTTCTTGGGGTTTCACTATTTTCAGTACCATCTCATCCTAACGACCAAGCTGTAGATACTAGATGTGCATATGTTTTTTTTTTACGGGTAGATGTGGATCTCTGATGAGATCTTCAGTGTGGAATAGTATGCAACTTTGGTATTTTCTTCTTGTTGTTTTCTTTATGGGTTCAAGTGCAAATAGGAGTTGAAACGTTGGATACAACTCATGGGCATTTTCGGCACTTTCAATTTGGCATGACAACATCACCATGTGGAGGTTAATGATACATCTCCCATAGCTATTAGTAGGGTGTTTATGTTAAGATCACACGTCATTTTCTTGGAGGGAATGATGGGTAAATTACTTTTTAAATTACTGGTACAATTTATTTAGGTACAAGCAAATTTCTATATATGTATCATGCATATGCAAGTTTTAGCCTTCGAGTAGGCATTAATTAAGGAGAGGGGTCAAAATATATGGTCTCATCTTTTCACTTATGCTTATACTTATCGGCTAAAATTTAAATTTTCAACCTCAAATTTGAAGTTGATTTTAAGGTTTTTTTCATCGTAGTTTATTTTTAGCTGTTGCTTTTAGATCGTTAAGAACACATATATAAAAGTTTTACTCAAATTATTTTTCGTTTGTAAATATATCGTCTTCTTAGAGTGAGTAAGATATAGGTCTAGACTAGTTAGGACTATAATAAAGCTAAAAGATAATAGGGGTAGTATGGAAAGTTAATTTAATGGTAAAAATCAAATTTATAAGTACTAGGTTATTATATTTGGGATAAATTTTAAACTCTATAAATTGTTGTATTTTTTTAGAAGGAGTGAGTAGAAACTTTTTTTTTTTTGCTTATGTACTCTTAAAAAAATTCGCATTTTTTTTGGTATTTGATTTGTAATGTTATTGGGGATAGTTATCAACAACTAGCTAGAAGGTTAAACTTTTTTATATAATGGGAATGGATAAGATTATCTCCCTGCAAATATGAATAGTACATTATATTTTATATTAACTCTATATTGGGGTGTTTCTCCATTCCAAGATATATCTCCCTTTTCCAGGTCTATCTTGATGTAGTCACTGACATATATGCTAATTAAGGTCTCGGTTATTTGACGCCATCCGTATCCTAAGCTAAGACTAGGCAATTAGCTACCTATTCTTTATGATTGTGACATGAGATTTGTATATGTAAAACCTGATTAATTAGAGCCACTACTTCATGATGAGAATTGCCTAGAAGCGTAAGCCGTTAATTTTTTTGTACTTTGGACCTTGATGGATTTCTTATTGGAGGCCAACAGGGGCAAAAAAGGAGACACTCATGCCTCTGCATGGGGTGTGCTTTTCAACAGCTTCTTTGAGAAGTTTATGCTCACACTGTATAAAGGGCTTTTGATGTGTAGAAAAGTTGCTACAGATGATCTAGAGAGCACTAAGCATGGAGTAAACATATATTGCTAAAAGAAGATGCTACAATATCTGCATACCAAAAAAAAAAAAAAACTAAGTCTGCAAAATGACCATGAGCTGAAAAATACAAGTCCATGATGAAACTTTTAGAATTACTTTTCTCCTTTTCCATAAACCCCATACAAAGAGGGATATAGTATTGTATATATGTATGTGCCTATATTATATTAGAACAGAATGGGATCGAGTTCAAATATGTTATGAATTATTCTCACACATGTTACTTGCTAGTTTGACTTCTGAATTTTTGTCTAACATTTTTTTTTGGAACAAATTAAATGTCTAACAGATATATGTATGTGTTAGATAATTTTTAAGTGTACCCACATGTATACTTGTACTAGGTGTATTATTGATCAATTCAGATACTTAGCTAGCTGTCCTATCGCTAGTTAGAAGTTTGCATGAGTTGACTTTGGATGAGTCTAATTAGACTTTGATCTCTGGCTAGTTTGTTAGTTTTGGTTGTGCTCATGCCAGAGGCAGCTAGCCCTCTTATTTCCAGCCGCAAATTGAGAGGCTCATGTTTTTTTTTAATCTTTTGAAGAAGGAGGAGATAGAGAAGATTGGGAAGATACGCAAAACGAGGTAAGCCATTAGTACATGATTAATTGAGTATTAACTATTTTAAACTTCAAAAATGAATTAATATGATTTTTTTAAGCAACTTTCCTATAGAAACTTTTTGCAAAAAATACACCATTTAGTAGTTTGGGAAGCGTGCGCGCGGAAAACGAAACAAACAAACTCCCTAACTACCCAGAACGAACGCAGCCTTAAGAGTTAAGAGTGATTCATGTGGCTCAGCACCAATAGTACAACACAGCAGAAGAAGTGTTATTCTGACCCTTTTAGCAACTTAAACTTCTTGATAATCATTTTTTCTCAGTTTTCAAGCATAATCACACAGTGAGATAACATTTCATTAAATTGGTTAATATATTTGCATCTGATATAGATAATTAATAAATATAAAATACTAACATAGCTGTGACACAGCAAAAAGAAATCGCGCCTACAGAATAAGAGTAGTATGACAATTGTACATTCTCAAATATAAGTAATAGTGACAGGAGAATTACATGAGACATGCTTGCAAGATGATTATTATTTTTACAATGTCGCATCTGAATTTTCGATATGCATTTCGGTCATTATATATAAGAGAAGAATCAAGTGCTAGTAAGTGGTCCTACGGCATTTGCTTTCTAATAAGCTGATTAACCAACCTTGCTAGCAAAGTATCACCAAACGTTGGCAGCCATAAAAACGTAACCAGAGAAACAAAATGAAATACAGATTTAATTAAATCGAACTCTAGAAAATTAAGATGGATAAATGGATGGAATGGTTATGCTGGGCCTTTACTGGGCTCACTTATCAACGACATGGGCTTCATCTATATGTCCACTATTCCCTGCTGCAGTATTTCTTTCAAAAGAGAAAGAAAAAAAAAAGAAAGAGAAACTGTGATCTGCAGTACATAAGGAAGACAGGGATCAGAGCAATTCAATATAAGTCCATGCAATTCATATGCTTATCACCTTGTAATTAGTTTTTTTAATAATGGTAATGGTTTACATATCTGGCTTCTGCCTACAAGCACATAACCAATGTGTTTTAGAATTGAAAATGAAAGGAAAAAAAAAGAGTGATGGGACAAGTTCCCAACTCCTCTAAAAAGATGATTACCAGAATTAAAAGCTCTATAGGTGCTATTCCATCCAAAATGGTACAAAAGACTCCTAGCTACCAATTTCAACAGTGTAGCACCACTGCACATAGTATTCCGCTTATCCTGTGATAGCATCAAACACTAAGTATAGAACCAACCGGTAGACATTAAGATAACATGTATAGGATTAGCCATTTTTTATTATAAAAACTTTATCATTTCAACATCGCCAAATTAATTAACATAGAGCATTGGTCCCAAATAAACCTTTTCTTCGGTACCTGGGCACCCCCATAAGCGAAAATATAATTAGTTAGTTTTCAAACAGATGATGAATTAAAAATCTAAAATTAATCCCCTTAATAAAAGAAGGGAAGGCAAATGGGACCAGGCTATTTTTCCCAGAGTACAGCTAGGAGTACTAGATCACTACTACTGCAAGTGCAAATGCAATTATGCAATGCAACATAAATTAGCTCATGACACAGAGTGTCATGAATATATATGATCATGCAGGGGAGGGTTGCAAATTGCTATGACTTGGTAATTTGATAGGAGCAGAGCAACTAGAGAGGTCCCACATGGCAGGGAGTAGTGGGCAGTGGGCACTGAACATGTTGATATGATACAGCTAGGTAGGGTTCAATGGGCCATACATATATAGATACACTGAAACACAAGTGTGAGATTGAGAGTGAGTGAGAGGGTTGGATGTTGATGGAATAAAACCTTGTGGCCCCCAATGATTGAGATGTACTACCATTTGCTCAACCAAACAGATCAGTAAGCAAGGCATGCATCTGCATATAGCAGCTGAACAGCATTATTTTCCCTTCAAAATACGGTTATTATATTAATTACATGTGTACCTAGTCATATGCATAAACTCGACGTCCTGATCAGCTATGTGCTTTCATATCTCTGAAGCATGCAGTCTACTCCAGCTTGCAGTTGCAGAAGATCTCAGTGCCATGCTGCTAGCAAGCTACCCCGTGTTTAGTTCCAAAATAATTATTCAAACTTTCAACTTTTTCATGACATCAAAACTTTCCTACACTCACAAACTTCCAACTTTTCCATCACATCATTCCGATTTTAGTATGAACTAAACACAGCCCTAATTGTAGGGGTCCTGAGCAAATATATGAAATGCAGGAGTGGTGGTGATCTGTGCTGTGTCTCTTGATTGAAGCTGTGGTCCTAGCTAAGATAATCTTCATTCTTCAGCTAGCTGTAGACATGCATGCAGTGGCAAATTTAACTTCCTAGGAAATTACTGAGCAGAAACATGCATGCAGTGCCCATGCTTGATGAGCTTGCATGTATAGTGTTAAGAAAAAAAAATGATGACAAATTAATCAAAATGGGTCAGATTCTGAATAAATCTAGAGCTGATGAGCGGTTAGATGTATATGAAACTGCAACACTCTCAGCAAGTCAGCATTACATTGCCCAGCCCTTAGAGCCTTGGAAAATTAAATGTGCTTTTATTTTTCAGAGGACGAAGTATATGCCTGTTTGGATGTCCCTGTTCTTTTGTAGAAACAGATGGATTAACGGGCACGCCCATAAAGCTCTTAAATGGCACGATTTTTACAACAGAAAAACTTTTGATATGTTAATTTATTAATTAAAATATTATTTTAAATCTATTTTCAACTTTATAACAATTCATTCATTCATTTATACCCTAAAATGCTGATACTAGACATATATACCATCCCTTTTGCATCTCCAGAACTTTGTGTTCCCGGTATATCAACATCAGTACATACATAGATTTTCCTAGTTAGTTGTATCTCTTGCGATTTAACTTTTAAGTACATATATGTGATGGCATGATTTTGAATGAATTTAAGTATGTGCAAATGCAAATGTAACTACTCCATCTATTCCATCTATTTCATGTTACAAATCATTTGACTTTTTTCTTAGTCAATGGTCAATAGGTTTGATCAAGTTTATAAAAAAATTAACATCTACAGTACCAAAATAGTTATATTAAATTTAACACTAAATATATTTCGATAATATATATGTTTTGTACTTAAAAATTATTAGCATATTTTTTTTACAAATCTAAACCAACTTAAAAAAGTTTGACTTAAAGACTATGTTCGCAGACACGGTTGGAAACTAATCCTTGGCGCACGCAAAATGGAGCAGCTCATTAGCATATGATTAATTAAATATTAACTATTTTTAAAAAATAGATTAATATAATTTCTAAAATAATTTTTGTATAGAAAACTTTTATAAAAAATATATCATTTAATAGCTTGGAAAACGTGCGCGTAAAAAGAAGAGAGATGAACTGGGAAAGGAGAGGGAATAACTGAGCAAGTACTCTACAACTGAGCGTGTGCAGCCGCAGTAGTGACGGGGGAGATGAAAGTACTCCATCCGTCCAAAAAGACTTAATTCTTGGGTTTCCATGTCCAATGTTTGACCGTCCGTCTTATATAAATTTTTTTTATGATTAGTATTTTCATTATTGTTAGATGATAAAACATAAATAATACATTATGCATGATTTATCTTTTTAATTTTTTTTTCATATTTTTTAAAATAAGACGGATGGTCAAACGTTAAACACAGAAACCTAGTTTCGCGCGAAAGTAACTGCATAGTTTTGTTTGTTTCCATATAAAGAGATAATCATATCTTTTTCCACCTCACCATATATTTGGCTTCTACGCGATGTGCACTGGTAACGTTTTAATCAATTATTTTTATATGCAAAATCAATTACATACATTTATTCGCTTCAAATCATCTTCACACGTGTTTCGGCCCATACACGAGAACCATGAGTATAGGGGAGGACCAGTGGCAGAAAGTTAGTCACGAGAATGGTAGATGTCATAATAGAGATACATTCGTCTTTCATTGCCATGCATTCTAATTGTACTTGTGAGGGGTAAAAACGTCATATCGCGTACGTGGCTGTCAATAGCGACCAAGGCGGACGGAAAACGATTGAGAATTGACAAAAGTATTAAAAATGGGAACGGGGTGAACTTTGGGTGCTATTAAAGTGAATCAGTCTACGCAAAGTCAGTCTTGTAATTCATGGTACAAATATACTATCAAATCTCATCGACAAATGTTTGTGTACTCCTTGTGTTTGTCTTTTCTTAGGGCCATTTCTACGGAATCTAAATGTTCGTTAATGTTCTTGATGCGTCAAGCGCACACCTCCGGATACAAAATACTTATCACCAATCGTCCATTGTCTACTCATTTTCTTCCAAATCCACTCCTATCTAAGAACACATATATGACCTTTACAATGTTTACATCCACCTAGAAATTGTTAGGAACACAAGAAACCGACCTCTTGATGTCTTTCTATTGAACAGGAATATGTGTGTCTCCAAAATTTTGTTGGCATTTATCTAAATCTAGGACTAAAACTCCAGTTAGTACTTAGCTAAGAGAATGTCCACCTATCTAAGACATTTTTCTTTTATCACCAAGAACAAGGAGTAATTTACTCATCCCTCATGTAACAAAATCAAGAAATATATGCATGCATGCAACTAATGATTATTAAGATGGCTATTTGGATTCCAGTCAACAATTTAATTTAGCACATGGAGAATACAAATGTGACCATCCTCATTTAGAAAAACTAAAAAAATAGAATATGCTTAACACTTTTGGATAGAGGGAGTATATAGCTTTCCACCAATTTGCATGGACTATGGATTGGCATATTGTCAATCTCCATTCTTCCACCCTAGATTGTTGCATGAGATGCTAAGACTAACATGTAAATGAAAAGGACCATCTAAAATTTCTTAAGAATAACCATACAGCTAGCAGGAGATCTATGTATTTATATCTTTACAACATATTTGATGTTTTACAAAAAAATTATGCCACGCCCTTAGAGAAAAAAATTCAAGATGAAAACAATCCAGAAGAAAGATATACATATTAAAATATCAATTTACTATATCATCGTCTTATATTTTAGTCTTCATTTCAACTGAAAAACCATGTTTATTTTGAGCCCATTTTTCTTTCTGTTTTATATTATTTTTTACACACATTTCATCATGTAATTCATTCATGTACTGTTAATTTGTACTGCCGTTTCTTCTTGGGGTTTCACTATTTTCAGTACCATCTCATCCTAACGACCAAGCTGTAGATACTAGATGTGCATATGTTTTTTTTTTACGGGTAGATGTGGATCTCTGATGAGATCTTCAGTGTGGAATAGTATGCAACTTTGGTATTTTCTTCTTGTTGTTTTCTTTATGGGTTCAAGTGCAAATAGGAGTTGAAACGTTGGATACAACTCATGGGCATTTTCGGCACTTTCAATTTGGCATGACAACATCACCATGTGGAGGTTAATGATACATCTCCCATAGCTATTAGTAGGGTGTTTATGTTAAGATCACACGTCATTTTCTTGGAGGGAATGATGGGTAAATTACTTTTTAAATTACTGGTACAATTTATTTAGGTACAAGCAAATTTCTATATATGTATCATGCATATGCAAGTTTTAGCCTTCGAGTAGGCATTAATTAAGGAGAGGGGTCAAAATATATGGTCTCATCTTTTCGTTTATGCTTATACTTACCGGCTAAAATTTAAATTTTCAACCTCAAATTTGAAGTTGATTTTAAGGTTTTTTTCATCGTAGTTTATTTTTAGCCGTTGCTTTTAGATCGTTAAGAACACATATATAAAAGTTTTACTCAAATTATTTTTCGTTTGTAAATATATCGTCTTCTTAGAGTGAGTAAGATATAGGTCTAGACTAGTTAGGACTATAATAAAGCTAAAAGATAATAGGGGTAGTATGGAAAGTTAATTTAATGGTAAAAATCAAATTTATAAGTACTAGGTTATTATATTTGGGATAAATTTTAAACTCTATAAATTGTTGTATATTTTTAGAAGGAGTGAGTAGAAACTTTTTTTTTTTTTGCTTATGTACTCTTAAAAAAAATCGCATTTTTTTTGGTATTTGATTTGTAATGTTATTGGGGATAATTATCAACAACTAGCTAGAAGGTTAAACTTTTTTATATAATGGGAATGGATAAGATTATCTCCCTGCAAATATGAATAGTACATTATATTTTATATTAACTCTATATTGGGGTGTTTCTCCATTCCAAGATATATCTCCCTTTTCCAGGTCTATCTTGATGTAGTCACTGACATATATGCTAATTAAGGTCTCGGTTATTTGACGCCATCCGTATCCTAAGCTAGCTAAGACTAGGCAATTAGCTACCTATTCTTTATGATTGTGACATGAGATTTGTATATGTAAAACCTGATTAATTAGAGCCACTACTTCATGATGAGAATTGCCTAGAAGCGTAAGCCGTTAATTTTTTTGTACTTTGGACCTTGATGGATTTTCTTATTGGAGGCCAACAGGGGCAAAAAAGGAGACACTCATGCCTCTGCATGGGGTGTGCTTTTCAACAGCTTCTTTGAGAAGTTTATGCTCACACTGTATAAAGGGCTTTTGATGTGTAGAAAAGTTGCTACAGATGATCTAGAGAGCACTAAGCATGGAGTAAACATATATTGCTAAAAGAAGATGCTACAATATCTGCATACCAAAAAAAAAAAAAAACTAAGTCTGCAAAATGACCATGAGCTGAAAAATACAAGTCCATGATGAAACTTTTAGAATTACTTTTCTCCTTTTCCATAAACCCCATACAAAGAGGGATATAGTATTGTATATATGTATGTGCCTATATTATATTAGAACAGAATAGGATCGAGTTCAAATATGTTATGAATTATTCTCACACATGTTACTTGCTAGTTTGACTTCTGAATTTTTGTCTAACATTTTTTTTTTGGAAGAAATCAAATGTCTAAAAAATATATGTATGTGTTAGATAATTTTTAAGTGTACCCACATGTATACTTGTACTAGGTGTATTATTGATCAATTCAGATACTTAGCTAGCTGTCCTATCGCTAGTTAGAAGTTTGCATGAGTTGACTTTGGATGAGTCTAATTAGACTTTGATCTCTGGCTAGTTTGTTAGTTTTGGTTGTGCTCATGCCAGAGGCAGCTAGCCCTCTTATTTCCAGCCGCAAATTGAGAGGCTCATGTTTTTTTTTAATCTTTTGAAGAAGGAGGAGATAGAGAAGATTGGGAAGATACGCAAAACGAGGTAAGCCATTAGTACATGATTAATTGAGTATTAACTATTTTAAACTTCAAAAATGAATTAATATGATTTTTTTAAGCAACTTTCCTATAGAAACTTTTTGCAAAAAATACACCATTTAGTAGTTTGGGAAGCGTGCGCGCGGAAAACGAAACAAACAAACTCCCTAACTACCCAGAACGAACGCAGCCTTAAGAGTTAAGAGTGATTCATGTGGCTCAGCACCAATAGTACAACACAGCAGAAGAAGTGTTATTCTGACCCTTTTAGCAACTTAAACTTCTTGATAATCATTTTTGCTCAGTTTTCAAGCATAATCACACAGTGAGATAACATTTCATTAAATTGGTTAATATATTTGCATCTGATATAGATAATTAATAAATATAAAATACTAACATAGCTGTGACACAGCAAAAAGAAATCGCGCCTACAGAATAAGAGTAGTATGACAATTGTACATTCTCAAATATAAGTAATAGTGACAGGAGAATTACATGAGACATGCTTGCAAGATGATTATTATTTTTACAATGTCGCATCTGAATTTTCGATATGCATTTCGGTCATTATATATAAGAGAAGAATCAAGTGCTAGTAAGTGGTCCTACGGCATTTGCTTTCTAATAAGCTGATTAACCAACCTTACTAGCAAAGTATCACCAAACGTTGGCAGCCATAAAAACGTAACCAGAGAAACAAAATGAAATACAGATTTAATTAAATCGAACTCTAGAAAATTAAGATGGATAAATGGATGGAATGGTTATGCTGGGCCTTTACTGGGCTCACTTATCAACGACATGGGCTTCATCTATATGTCCACTATTCCCTGCTGCAGTATTTCTTTCAAAAGAGAAAGAAAAAAAAAAGAAAGAGAAACTGTGATCTGCAGTACATAAGGAAGACAGGGATCAGAGCAATTCAATATAAGTCCATGCAATTCATATGCTTATCACCTTGTAATTAGTTTTTTTAATAATGGTAATGGTTTACATATCTGGCTTCTGCCTACAAGCACATAACCAATGTGTTTTAGAATTGAAAATGAAAGGAAAAAAAAAGAGTGATGGGACAAGTTCCCAACTCCTCTAAAAAGATGATTACCAGAATTAAAAGCTCTATAGGTGCTATTCCATCCAAAATGGTACAAAAGACTCTTAGCTACCAATTTCAACAGTGTAGCACCACTGTACATAGTATTCCGCTTCTCCTGTGATAGCATCAAACACTAAGTATAGAACCAACCGGTAGACATTAAGATAACATGTATAGGATTAGCCATTTTTTATTATAAAAACTTTATCATTTCAACATCGCCAAATTAATTAACATAGAGCATTGGTCCCAAATAAACCTTTTCTTCGGTACCTGGGCACCCCCATAAGCGAAAATATAATTAGTTAGTTTTCAAACAGATGATGAATTAAAAATCTAAAATTAATCCCCTTAATAAAAGAAGGGAAGGCAAATGGGACCAGGCTATTTTTCCCAGAGTACAGCTAGGAGTACTAGATCACTACTACTGCAAGTGCAAATGCAATTATGCAATGCAACACGCGGTGTCCAAGGTGCATGAGCTGCTGCGCGAGGCCCTGAGCATGCCGCGCAGCTCCGGCTGCCCCGCCGCCGCCGCCGCCGTCGACGACGACCCGCGGCAGATGATGATGCTGAAGGAGATCTATGACATGGTGATCGGCATGACGAAGACGACGACGAAATGATCATCCGACGAACATGTTTGTCACCTCACATGTATGTGATCAATTGCTAGCTCGATCCATCCATCCATCCATGCATGAATGTTGAATGGTAACCCATCTCTCTGCACTCTCTGCACCGTGAACACACACACAAAAAAAAAAAACTTTCCAGAATCCATGTAGTGTGTGAGTAAAATGGTAAGTCGATCTGTGTAGACTGTAGTGTTTACCAATTTTACCTGTATGTACTGCAGCTCATCGATCAGCCAAACACCCAACCTGTATGTACTGTTTAATGCTTAATTACTGCGTTTTACTGATATTGCATTAGTTATTAGTTGTTGAATTGTTGTATTAGAGAGAAATTTATCCATGTCGAGACAAGGTGAGCTGGATGCACGGGTGCGTGCCCGTGGGCGCCGTGCGCGCGCTGGCGTGCACGGCCGGTCGATCGCTCGACCGCGACAGATCGCGACGCCGGGAGCGCGCCCGGCGCGCCGCGGCGACGTGGATCTGGTCGGCGGCGTGGCGTGCCAAAGTCGTCGCCGTGAACAAGTCAACGGGGGCATCGTGGAAACGAAGACCCAGGAGGAGGAAGAGCACGCCAAGTCAAAACCTGACAGCTCAATCTAATACCTCGTCGGTGCACCATGCCCATGAACCGAGGCCTGTATGCACGAATCTCGAGGAGATATTTGACGGATGGGATCATCCCGTTGCAGGGATCGGGGTGGTGGACTCGGACCACACCTCCCTCCCACGGTTGGTTTGGTTCACGCGGGAGAAGAGAGAGAGAGAGAGAGCGCGAATTTTTCTATAAAAGCCCCTCTGCTTGTCCCAAATCGCCACGCCTCGATCCACACCTTCTCCATCCATCTCGTCGCCACCGCTGCTGCTTCTCCCCCTCTCTCTCCGGCGAGATCACCGGCGGCGCCAGCAGGCCACGCGACCGGGCGGAGATGGTAAGCGAGCCTGAATTCCTCAACACTTCTGCTTCTAGGCTTCGGTTACTGTGGGAGCGTACTACTGTAGCTTCCTCTCCTGTTGGGTGGAAGGGCGCGGGTACGGATCGGGATCGGGATCTGGGTGAGGAAAGGATCTCGTTTTTTATCGTCGAGTTGGGAAAAATTTTGGTACAAAGAGATGCTGGCTTTCGCGGATCCGTGCGGTTGATGTGTTGTTTTCGCCAGATCTGGTGGTTTTTTCGGGTATTCTTAATTGCTGGGGTTATAGAATTTGGTGAGATTTTTAGTTGAGATAGGCAGTTTTTTTTTTTTTTGTCAATCAGTCTTGAACTGGAGTAGTGATTAGCAAATACTCCTATTTTTTTTTCCATTCTTCAATTGATCCTTCCTTTGTGAAAAATAGAGCAGTAGCTAGTTCTGATTGTTTCTGACAGACATAATTAGTTCTTAAAATTTATAAGCCTCTCTCTTCTTGTATTCTAGTGTCGATATCGATGATTATCCATTTAGAAATTATTTTTAGGTTACATAACAGAATAGCTTTCGTACTTGAATTTGGAGTGGTAAGCATTAGGAGCATGGTTAGGCATGTTAGTATCATCAAGGATTGGTCTTAGCCTCTTACGTAAAGCGAGGTAAATTGCATAGGTTCTTTAACAAAATATGGGTGATCCATGTTTGACTTGTGGTTTTAACAATGTTCACTGGGAAAGTAGGGAGGCATCTACCCATTGAATATAGCTTTTTTTACATTTAACAACTAAAATAATCCAAAGAGTCAGTCTGAGTCAGAGTTGACTTGGTCTAGAAAGGAACCGTGTTTCAAAAACCTGTAGTTGCAACTTGTTATCTGATTCATGGTAGGTTTTTATACACTAATTGGGAGTTGAAAGTGCTTCTTGTGGAATATTCTGAATGGTGTCTGAACCACCGTTGCATGGTTTAGGTTGTGCTTTTAGGAGAGGTGTAGGTCAAGGTTAAGTTTTGCCAACTTTTATGTTTACCTTTTTTTTTTGCAGTAAGCTGCATTGCAACCAATGTTCTGGTTTCCATTATTTTAATTTTACAACTTTTAGGCATAAATCGGATATGGGAAGAATAGCGAATCTTTGATGTTTAAAGTAATGAATAGTAATATCTAAACTGGTAGCTGAGCAGCATTTGGTTCAGTTAGAGCATGGTGTGATACAGATTTTGCACTTTTCTGGATTATGACTTGGCATAGTAAGGGCCATTATCTACTTATAAGTACCAGAAAGAAGTGATCTTCACTTTGTTTGATGGACCATGAGTTGGTCTCCAACTTGTTAGTACATGGATCTGCCATTTATTTTAAACCTGGCAGATGTAAAGTAGTTGGAAAACTGAGTATGACTATTTGTGTATGCTGAATGGTTGGTTGTTTTGCACGACCAGACTACTTCAAGGCGCCTTGCTGACAGGAAGACTGCAAAGTTCCAGAAGAACATCACCAAGAGGGGTTCAGTGCCTGAAACTACTGTGAAGAAGGGGAACGACTATCCAGTTGGACCTCTTGTGCTTGGATTCTTCATATTTGTGGTCATTGGATCATGTATGCCTTCCAACCTTATCTTTATCCTCTGTTGATTTTATTTCACTGACACTTGTGCTGTGTTCCTTTAGAACGCGCCGATGCATAGCTTATTGTTGTCTCTTCTTTTGCTTTCAAAAGATAATGACAAATGAATTCCGTCACATTAGCTTTAAGTCTTCACGACAAAGCACTCTTTGGGTTTTGAATTGATACTAGAGTTAAAATGCTGAGTGTCACTCTGCTACACATTCATGATGACCAAGTGAAATAGAGCTGGCTATGTCACTAGAAATTTAAGACTGCGATAGTGCATGTTTTATGAGTGATTTGGTGAATTCTTAATTAGTTATTACAACTCAAATTCTAGGTTATTGTTATTTTTCTGTTGTATATTATACCAACAAATCTAGCTCTTCAGCGCATGCAAGTAGGTCAATGTTTTGATCTTCTGTTGTGTAGCCGTGCAACTTTCTTGCCTATCCATATGGAACTTACAGTTCGGTTGTTCTCTAGGCCACCATGCTCTGTTTCTTCTGCTATTATCGCGCTTTTAACACCATACATTTTTGTGCATCTGCAGCTTTGTTTCAGATAATCAGGACAGCAACTAGCGGCGGGATGGCCTAAAAACAGAGCTGATTCAAGAGATTTGTGATACATTGCATCCAATGCAAGTGGCAGCGGCAGCTAAAATGTTTGGTGTTGTCAGTGTTTTGTATGCATTTACATTTCTGAAGCATCGAGTTGAAGTACAATGTAACAGAATTACCAGTCTTACAATGTTGAATGGATTAGTATAATATTATACCGTTCATCTCCAGTTAACATCTGCTGTTGGAAAAGGTCTCTGCATTATTTTTATTCTCGGTCCCTACTGGTGCTTGTGAATTTTGTCGGTCTGAAATTCTGAATTGCTGGACATGGAGACCTCATATTGTTATCTTCATGTGAACAAATTGTATGCCAAGAAGTATGCTAATTGACAGATAAACAAAAGATAACCATAATCAAGCACCGGCAACACTAGGCACTATTATATCGCGAACCAACCAACAGATCTAACACTGTAGTTTACTTACTCTATACCTTTGTGAGTATCACGTTCAGTTTCTTCAGAGTATTCTTGCTTTTAACACTATACACTTTTTACTTCTCTGTAGTTCTTTTTATTTCACATAATCAGGCATGGATTATATATATCTTGTATTAAAGAGATTTTATCATGCATGCATCATCTAACCCATAAGGCAGCAGCAGCAGCTAAAAGTGTTTGGTGTTGTCAGTGTTCTATATGCATTAACTGTCCTGAAATACTGAATTTCAGCTAATGTCTGAAGAACTGTGAACAGAAATACATACTGAATTTCAGCTAATGTCTGAAGAACTGTGAACAGAAATACAGAATTACCAGTCTTACAATGTGATTTGTGAATTTGTCACTCCACATATTTCATCAACAAAGAAACATTTGACAAGAGGTTGAAACTTCAGCAGCACGAACAAGTGAAGCAACAAAGTTTCACTTGTGGAGTCCTTGTCAGGAAGGACCCTCATGTTAGGTGGTACTCCGTAATAATCACTGCCATTCTCATCAGCTAACTAACTGACAAAAAGAAAGCTACTAATCATGCTACCCTTCACTGATAATCACTGTCATTCTCATGACTAATCAACTCCACTAAGGCACTCACTCACCACTAATCTTGCAAACTTCGTATCTCACTTGGCTTTGCATGCTTGTCACCATCTTCAGAGCTGTTCATTCTGATCACCTGCTGCCACCTGAAGATTGGAACAAGAAGAACATCTGCTTCTTGGTGATTTTTTGTGGAGAATTTCGTACCACTGAGATCGTTCTGTCCTCATCGCCGGCGGCGGGCGACGCGCCATGGCGAGCGGTGGCGACGACGGCGGCGGGCGCGCTCCTCGCCGCGGAAGCACGCGGCGAGCCCGCCGGAACACGTTCGCGTTCGCCTGCGCCACGCTCGCTCCATGACCACCATCCTCATGGGCTACAGTACTGTCCGAGCTTGCGCTTCGAGTGTCGCGTCGCGTCGCGTCGTGGACGCGAGCATGTCGTCGCCGTGTCGTTGATGTCGTCTTGGTGTTTCTTGTAGATCTCGCGCTGATGAGCGGAGCCGAGCTGTTCATCCGGGAGGACCTGGGGCTCGCCGACGAGCAGGTGGAGGTGCTGTCCGGGTCGATGAAGTGTTCATGCTCGCGTCCATCCTCGCCGCCGGCACGGTGGCGGACGCGCGCCGGCGCGCGGCACGCTCGTGCTGGCGAACGCGCTGCTCATGGCCGGCGCGCTTGCGATGTCGCTGGGCGGCAGCTACGCGGCGCTCATGGCGGCGCTTCGTCACCAGCGTCGGCGTCGGGTTCGCCGTCGTCGTGGCGCCGGTGTACGCCGTCGAGATCTCCCCGGCGTCCTCGCGCGGGTTGCTGTCCTCCCTGCCGGAGATATTCATCAACTCGGGATCTCCTCAGCTACGTCTCAACTACGCCCTCGCGCGCTCCCGCTGCGCCTCGGGTGGCGCTCATGTTCGCCGCGGGCGTCGTGCCGCCGTGTTCCTGCCGCGGGCGTGCTCGCCATGCCGGAGTCGCCCCGCTGGCTCGCCATGCGCGGGCGCGACGCCGAGGCGCGCGCCGTGCTCGCGCGCACTCGGACACCCCCGCCGAGGCGGACCTCCGCCTCGATGAGATCACGCGGGCGTCGCGGCGCAGGCGCGGCGTGGCCGGCGGCGTCTGGAGGCAGCTGCTCGTCCGGCCAACGCGACGGTGCGGCGGATCATGACAACGTCTGTCCCTCCACTTCTTCCAGCAAGCGTCCGGCATCGACGTCATCGTGCTCTAACAGCCCGCTGGTGTTCAAGCAGGCGGCATGGCGTCGAACACCTCCGTGCTGGCCGCACCGTCGCCGTGGGCGTCGTCAAGACGTGCTCCATCTCGTCGCCACGCTCCTCTCCGCCGCGTCGGCCGGCGCCCGCTGCTGCTGTGGAGCGCGGCGGGGATGGCCGTGGCGCTGGCTCGGCTGGCGCTGACGCTCTGCGCCGGGCCGGCGCGCCGTCCGGCGGCGTGCGTGGCGTCGGCGGTGGGTACGTGGCGGCGTTCTCGGCGGGGCTCGGGCGGTGGCGCCGTCGTACGGCAGCGAGATCATGCCGCTGCGGCTGCGGGCGCAGGGCGCGGGCGTCGGCGTGGCGGTGAACCGGGTGACGTGCGGCGTGCTGAGCATGACGTTCATCTCGGTCGCCGGCGGCATCACCATGGCCGGGTGCTTCTTCCTGTACGCCGGCGCGGCGGTGGCGGCGTGGATGTTCGTGTACGTGCGGCTGCCGGAGACGAGGGGCCGGAGCTTGGAGGACATGGACGTGCTCTTCGCCAAGTGAAGATGGCTTTATTTGGGCGATCTCGGCCGTGTTTCTTTGTTTGCCTAGCGGCGGTCAGTCATACTTAGCAACGGCCGATCCGGTGCTAGCATTCTCCTGGGCTTGTGTGTTGGCGCTGTCGATGTGTGGGTGGTGGTATATTTTTTTTTCTTCCTTACGACCAATCATAATTGTAATCTTGTAATTTTTTTTCATGCTCTATTAATATAACTTCGCACCGTTTTATGCAAGTCGTTAAGAAAAAAAGAAGATGGCTTTATTTGTGGTATTATTGGTTGTGTTGCAACGATTGTCCAATGCTAAGATTGCGTGGTCCGCAGTTCAATCTTGAAAGAATGGGACTAGAGACGAAGAAATAATTTCTATGCGTATGGTGCCGTAGAAGGACAAAAAAATAAAAATGGAAATGTTAAGCTTGGAAATATTCATGTAATCATCTTCATGATGGTAGATTCAGAAGTACTTTCTTGAATGTAGACTCAGAACTCACAAGTGCACTCAGTTCACCATGAACAATGACAATAATATAACTACGTACCGAAAGATACCAGCTAGCTACCTGAAATTAACCGCGATCAATATCAAGATCATTGTCTTTACCATGATTAATCAGAGTCGAGACCAAAGAGATCAATGTCTTGGTTGGTATTTGTCGATTATAGTAGGGATAAAGAGACCGGCAGCAAGAGCGTCTTGATCTTACTAGCGCACTTGGCAAGCAGGGCGTCGTCAACACCGAAACGCAAGCAGCAGCTGCTCACATCGAGAAGCTCCCAAGGCCACAGTGGTTACAGTGACCTGACTAGTATCCTAAGGTCCTGAGTTCAAATCTCCTATGGAGCGAATTTCAGATTAGGTTGTTTACGAGGCTAAGTTCTCCATCTCAATGGCCGTATATATCAGTTAGATGTAGATGGCAACCATCAACGATGGCCGTCAGTTCATTTCTGCCGATGCGGACGCCGATGCCGCCAAAGGTGAGGCGGCGCCGCAGCTGGTGTAACTCGCCGATCACAAGCAGCGGCTGCTTCTGACCCTACCTGCGGCCAGGAAAGACTACAATATGGCTGAAGGAGATGTCCTCTAGCAGAGGACACTTTTTTGTCAGCTCAGCCAATCCTTCCAAGGACAGCCTGTCATCGAGAGCGAAGCGCTTGAAGGAAACAACCTTCAGAAAAGGTGACCTGCAGGAAAAGCACAACTTAATTAAATTAATATTGGGTTCTTTGTACTATATTCTCATCGGCTGTTTCTTAGAATTGAAAGTTACCACTTATGTACGCTCTATTCGTTCTAAAATATAATCAAAATCTTTAAAATTTGGAAATTTTAAAATCCCTTTAAAAATCAAAATCTTCCTTTGGCTCATTCTGAAAGGCAGTATCTTGACCAAGGATAATCTGTTTAAGAGAGGCTGGAGAAAAGGTGATACTAAATGTCATTTCTGTGATCAACAAGAGACAATCCAGCATCTCTTTTTTGACTGTCCTGTTGCAACGTTGATTTGGAATATCATCTCTTGTGCCTTTGATCTAAAACCTGTTTCTGACAGCAATCAATTGTTTGGTCCTTGGATCTTTGCTTTTGAGAAAAACCTTAAAAATCTAGTTGTTACTGGTGTGGATGCAGTCTTTTGGGCCATTTGGAAAACCAGAACCAAAGCTTGTTTTGACAAAAAGTTGCCTCATGACCCAACTGATGTGATCTTTTTGGTTCGCCATTGGTTGCAAACTTAGACCCCTTTGCAGAGATTGGAGGCAGATCAAAGAAAGCTGCTCTTGGGGGCCAAGCTCATACAAATGACATCTTCAACTCCAGATATGGGTGGAGGACTGTTGCGAGAAGGAATAGATGCTGAAGACTGGATGGTGTTGAAGATACTGGGACTTTGTTATGCTTTTGGGTGGTAGTTTTTTCCTGCATCTGGGTAAAAAAAGAAGAGAGACTTTGTCTTAGACCTAAGCTTAGTTCTGTCTTTTGATGTACGTGTTGCTCAGTTATCTTTCTTTTCAAAACCAGCTATTGTAATAGCTTGTCTCGATGTTCTGTAACTGAACCTTGTAGATTTCTCATTTCTAGTAATGGAAATGGAAATAGGGACTTCTAGCCCTTAATAAAAAAAATTACTTTGCCTTTTTTGCTCTGTATCTAAATAAATATAAACCATGCCAAACATTGGCTCATACATGTGCTGCATCTTATCCTAATTTGTGCCATTGGAAATTTAGAATACTCTCTCCGTACTCGTAAAGGAAGTCGTTTAGGATAGCGACACGGTCCCCAAAACACAAGACTTCTTATTTATATAAAAATATTTATTGAAAAGTGATATATGTATACTTTTATGAAAGTATTTTTCAAGACAAATCTATTCATATAATTTTTACATTTTCAAACTCAACAACTTGAGAGTTATTCATGATTTATATTTTCAATGTTTGACTTAAACATTGTCCTAAACAACTTTCTTTACGAGTACGGAGGGACGGAGGGAGTATTTCCAACTAGGGGTGATGCTACCAGGGTCCGAGGTGCAGGGAACATATATATTTGTAAAACTATGTTCATGCCAAAATAATTTACTAACTTAAGCTAAGGTCACATGATAAGTGTTGAGCGACAGTACGAGTATATAAGATTGATTAGGAAAAATAAATTACTCTGGTTAGCTGTGCCAGGAGGCTTAATTATAAGATGTCAGGACGATGATGTGATGAGCTTGGGATTTTATAGAGAGCACCTTACTTTACCATTGCGGGTGCTCTTAGGCTGATCAGCCAAATAAGACTTTTTCAATGGCAAGCAGCTGGGCGTCGTCGTCGACACACAAATCCCAGCAGCTGCACACATCGAGAAGCTCCAGGCGAGCGCAGCCATCGACGATGGCCGTGAGCTCGTCGTTGCTGACGCCCATGCCCCGGAGAGTGAGCCGCCGCAGGTGGCGCAGCTCCGCCACCGCGAGCGCGAGCCGCGGCAGCGGGGGACGGCGATGGCCGCCGCCGCTGAGGACGATCTCCTCTAGGAGAGGGCACTTCCTCGTCAGCTCGGCGAATCCTTCCGTGGACATCCTGGTTTCGTCGGAGCACCAAACGGAAATAACCTTCAGAGAAGGCGACCTGTACTTGCAAAGTTGCAAGTTTGTAAATTAGATGAATACCGCCGCGGGAAATTAAGTTGTATAATATATACAAATAAGATGAAGTATGAATATTAAAACTAAAAAAATTGATACTTATGAATTTTAAGGCCTAAAAATGATTAAAATTACTTGGTGTTATGAGAGAAGAAAAAAAGAGACAATTTGAACCATAGATCTATCATCCAATGGCTAGAAATAATTGGGGTGATGTGGCTTCATGAGAGAAGAGATAAATAGCATTAACTACACTTACACTTAGTGGGGATGAACTATATAAGTATATTGGATTAAAAGCATTTTTTTTATTAGCATCGATATATATCTCGCCTGTTGTGAGTGGTTCAATTATAAGCTGATCGATCGGCGCAGGCTCATGCTTTGAAATTTCGGCCTCCACCGACTAACACAAATCTCCCCGAAATTTTCGGGTTTTTTCAAATGTGTAAATTTGGTCAAAATTTATTCATATTCAGTCAAAATATGTTAAAAATTTTAAATAATTTAATCCGAAAAACCCAAAAATCACGAAAATTTTAAATTTCCGGCAACCACCAAATTTTCGGTGGCAACTGAAATTGCAAACCCTAGCGCGCGCAGAGGCCAAAACTTTTTTTTTAAAGAAAAAAAACACTTCACGGTGCTAGTATATTACTCCTATATACGGCTAGTATGAGTGATTCGGGATATAAATTAATTTATCTTCCCACTTAAATGGTTTATAATTTAAAACTGTAAAATTATTATGTATTAGCATATAGTGTTCTTTTTTTTAACAGTATATGCTACCGATACATTATACTCCATCCGTCCCAAAATATAGCAACATTATATCACATCCAGTATAAGGTTGTAATATTTTGGGACGGAGTGAGTAACGTACTTATATATAGTTATATAGGCTTCTATAAAATTAAAAAAAATACTTACCTGTCTCCAATATACTCGAGCAGCTCATCGCTAACAAAATCCTCCCCCTTGAACACCTCGAGCCGGCCGCCGGAGCGGTCGACGGCGACCTTCGCCATGGCGCACATCAGGTCCCTGTCCTGCCCGAGGTGGAGGCACCGAACCGCGCCGCGCAGCATGTCCACGGCTCGCCACAGCTCGGGCACCCTCGCCGCGTCGAGCCACGAGCGGAGCACAGCAGCACGGAGGCGCTCGAACGGCGCCACCTGGGCGAACACCCACGACAGCGCGTCCGCCGGCAGCTCCGACCAGTCCTCCGCCGCCGCCGCCGTCTCCGGCGCCGGCAACGGCGGCAGGAGGAGGACATCCATTGTTGTTATTCGTTGGTGGCTGAAAACAAAAATGGATAGTTAGATATATTGCATGTATGTGTTTGCCATTGATTTGATGGTCAGATTGGGATGAGAAGTTGAACTTGTAGTGTTATTAATCCATGCGTTACTTTGCTGATGGTGAAGATGAACACAGTGCAGTTCTTGCGATGGTGTGAGGACGGCCGGCGAGATTTATAGGGGAGATATGGGAGGGATGGAGATTTGATCGGTTTTTTTTTTTTTCATCTCGGTGTGCAAACTCGCTGTCTACACCGGTGCATTGAGAGGCGCTGGAATTACGGGCGCGAGTGCGATTGGCTAAAGTGAGCGGCAGAGCAGCAAGCAAAGCAACATGCGTGCGACGCGACGCGACACGACAGTGTGCGTATTTACTCACTCCTTCCGTTACTCTTCAGATTATAAGTTATTTAAACTTTAATTAAAGTTAAATTGCTTTAAATTTTAATTTGTAAAAAAAAAAGTAGTAATAGGGCTCATCAGCAAGCTAGTATATTCCTTAGGGCACCACAATGGTTTCTATAAGCTCTCTACAAAGAGATCCTGTCAGCATATTTTCCTACTTAGAAATATTAAATAAGAGAGAAAGAAAAGCTATCTACTAACTTAGAGATAGTCTATAGAGAAAAACGAGACAATGTATGAGAGAGCTATAGATACCCATGTAGACATACTATTGAGGTGACTACTGTCTATTTGCATGGAATGTACAATTTATAGAGGGCACCTTACTTTACAATTGCGGGTGCTCTTAGGCTGATCAGCCAAATAAGACTTTTTCAATTCATGCAAATCCATTGCATTGATTGGCTTAATTAGTTAATTGGCTGGACATACAAGGGATCTTCTATTGTGTGTTTAGTTCACACTAAAATTAGAAGTTTGGTTGAAATTGGAACGATGTGACGGAAAAGTTAGAGTTTGTGTGTGCAGGAAAGTTTTGATGGTGTGGAAAAGTTAGAAGTTTGAAGAAAATATTTGGAACTAAACTCGGCCTATGTCTGCTGCTTGTAGTATTGGGATTTTTATTTTCTGTGCATGGCCACCAGAGAGTTCACATAATTAGCCTTCATTGATGATCCAACTTCCTACGGTCTCACTCTGTTTGGCTTGAAAAGCTTCGCCCAAGTCTTAGCCAAACAAGCAGACACAAAATATATTATAAAAATATACAATTATAGATAATAATTAATTTTAGTATTGTAAATATATACTATATTTGCCTATAATCTTAATCATCTTAGAGTAGTTTGACTTTGATCAAAATGTTTTTATATATTAGACACTTAGGCCCCGTTCTAAAGTGGTGGTTAATATGATGTTACCATCCAATGCACTATTCAGACAGCTACCAACTAAAGTGGCAAGTTAATGTGCTGCTATCTACTCCATCCATTCAAAAAAAAATTTAATCCTAGGTTTAAATCTGACATACACTATGTCTAGATCCAACCAGGATTGGTTTTTTTTTTTTTTTTTGACAAAGGGAGTATTATTTAGACTGCTACCATTCAGCTCAACGTAGCCAAATCTGCACATTAGAACGGAGCCTAAAATAAATGTTTGCTCCAAGTCCAACCCAACTAGTCAGCTTCCTCTTCTTTCATGTTAACAAACAAGCCCGAATCCTATCAACCACCTTACTTTCTTTTCATGGGATTTTTGTTGAGCCCTTAGCTTCCTATATCCATATCACTATCACTCATCAGTCACATTCCTTAATCAACTGGTTTTGCTGGTCCAACCAATCCAGTTTAATTAAAACCGGTTCAATTGATTTTATTCCTGTTCGATTGCACACACGTTTTAGTTAGTTACCAGATAGGCCAAGGCCATTTTGTAGGTTTTTTAGGTAGGACCATCTGGTACGATCCTAATAAGTACTATGAATTTGTAAGATTCAAATATATAAGAAAATTTTCATATATGACCATTTGGAACAAATGATTAATTTGTGGCTTGGAGGGGGAGAGAGAGGTGTGTGAGTAGAAAGGTAGTGAGAACATAAAAAAATGAATCTATTGAATCTGACAGTGGCTAACTTAGGGATGGCTTATGGGATGCCATTATATAGTTGGTCTTTAAAAAACCAGAACTTGTACTATCCATCAAACTTCTATGCTTGGATCGTCCTACATGAACTGAACATGCTGCAGGTAGCATCTTTAATTGCAGCACTCGTGTTAGGTGATAACCAATTGTCATTACACGAGGAAAAAATGCAGAGGACAAAGACAAAAGCTAATAACCACTGGTTTAGTACACATCTGATGATAATCTCACTAAAAGTGATCGACAAGACAACCAAGTGATTGGCCTTCATGGTCGTCGCTCTGCAAACGGACATATCTCACTTGACATTGTCCATGTGGATCTGTTAGCATCATGGAATCGATCTACCTGCATCTCTGATCTGAGATACTTTTTGCTCGATCGTGTAGAGATCGCCGGTTCAAACGTTTTCTTCCGGTAAGTTTGGATGGTGATTTCGGACAAAATTTAGGCCTTCAACTTTAAACAAACGTCAGAATTGTGGAATAAAATTTTTGGGTTGTGTGGAGATAAGAATTATAGATAGTATTGATGTACATGTGGCCTCAGAAAAAAAAAAGGTTCTAGTGTTTTTTTATGTAATGAATACCCTCTTTAGCCAAAAGAACAAGTTGTTTTATATCCCAAAAAGCCAAGTTGTTATCAATTATGTGCAATTACACGAGTTAACTTTGAGCATAAATAGGATTTTGCTATATGAAAATGGTTAAAAAAAATCGCCAACACAGGCAAAAGACTTAGGGGAAGGTCCGAAGGTGAGAGATATGATACGCAAGAACTTGCTAAACCAGGTGTGACTCCTAGGGGGAAGTGAGAGATGTGAAACTAAGCCAAGCTATGTGCCTAACAACAACCCGACGGATTGGTCATGTCGCCTCAACCCATTGCCGTCCTTCTTGCACAATTCGCTCCACCGTACTGTTGGCACCTATGTAGAACACTGTCAAAGACGCGGGTGTTCCTTATTTTCATAAGTGCTAGGCAACATGAGTGTAAGGGAGTCGAAACCTCTTCTGTCTTGCCTGTGCAGGCGACATCCGCGAGGTTTGTCACCAATCTTGGAGCATCAATAAACATAGTTTCCATAGCATTACACTTTTTGTAACTATTATTGTTTTGAAAAATATATACCAAAGAACTATATGCAGCCAAAACTGTATAATCTGACTTTGAAAAATCCAAAAACGGTTTTACTTTTTACCGAAGGAAGCATATACAATTGAAATACTTTCCTTAGAAACATATACTTGAGTAACCCTCATTTTAAATAATCAATAGGTGATATTTATATTCAACATACCTCCAATAATTTTAACCACCATAAAACACCTCAAAACAAACTGGTTGTTCCCGCGGGAAATTTTTAGATTTTTTTAAATATTTGTGAATTTGGTAATAATTTATTCAAATTCAGTATAAATGTGTTAAATTTCAAAAAAAAAATCGTTCGATATTTCGGTGCCACCGAAATTTTCCTGATACCGAAATGGAAAACACTGGTTGTCCCAGCAATGGAAGCCTTTAAAAGCCAGCAATTTACACTATACCAAGTCACAACTCGACCGTGTTCGCCGAGAAACCAAGCCACGGTCCACATGGCGCACGCCGGCGATGCCACGGCGCCGCTCCTCTCCTCGCCGGCCAAGCCCGGCGACGAGCCCCGCCGCAACATGTACGCCTTCGGCTGCGCCACCTCTCGCCTCCATGACCACCATCCTCATGGGCTACAGTACGTGTGCAAGTTCTTGAGCACGACGAACGCATCAAATGGAGCAAGCTCATCGTGTTTTGTTGTGCTTTGCAGATCTCGCGCGTGATGAGGCGGCGCGCAGCTGTTCGTCCGGGAGACGTGGGCTGAGCGACGCGCAGATCGAGGTGCTCGCCGGGTCGATGAACGTGTTCATGCTCGTGTCCATCCTCGCCGCCGCTGGGCGGCCGACGTGCTCGCCGCCGCGGCACGCTCGTGTGGCGAACGCGTACTCATTGGCCGGCGCGCTCGCCATGTCGCTCGGCGCCACCTACGCCGCGCTCATGGCCGCGCGCTTCGTCACCAGCGTCGGCGTCGGCTTCTCCTCTGTCGTCGCGCCCGTGTACAACGCCGAGATCTCGCCGGCCTCCGCCCGCGGCGTCCTCTCCTCGCTGCTCGATGTAACGCTCGCATCATAGCTCTGGTAGTGTTTGATTTGGGTCGCTCTGATCGATGCTCTGCTTGCGGCTTGCGTGTGTCAGATGTTCGTCACGTCGGGATCTTGCTGAGCTAGTGTCGAACTACGCGTTGGCCGGATTGCCGGTGCACGTCGGCTGGCGCGTCATGATACGGCATGGGCGTGCTCCGCCCGTGTTCTCGCCGCGGGCGTGCTCGCCATGCCGGAGTCGCGCGCTGGTCGCCATGCGCGGTCGCCACGCCGGACGCGCGCGCGGTGCTCGTGCGCACCTCCGACTCCGCCGAGGGCCGAGCTCCGCTCGGGAGATCAAGCGGGCCGTCGAGGCGCCGCAGGAGTCCGCCGGCGCGTGTGGGGGAGCTCCTGCTGCGGCCGTCGGCGATGGTCCGCGGATCGTCACCTGCGTTGTGGCCTCCACTTCTTCCAGCAAGTGTCCGGCATCGACGCCATCGTGCTGTACAGCCCGCTGGTGTTCAAGAAGGCAGGCATGGCGTCGAACACCACGTCCTGGGCGCCACGGTCGCCGTCGGCGTCGTCAAGACGTGCTTCATCCTCGTCGCCCCGCTCCTCTCCGACCGCCTCGGCCGCGCCCGCTCCTGCTGCCAGCACCGGCGGCGTGGCCGTCACCCTCACCTCGCTGCCCTCACCTCCGCGTCGCGTCGCCGTCCACGGCGAGCGCCGCGGCGTGCGTCGGTCCGTGATCGGCTTCGTGGCGGCGTTCTCCGTCGGGTTCGGGCCGATGACGGCGACGTACACCGCGGAGATCATGCCGCTGCGGCTGCGGGCGCAGGGCGCGGGCGTCGGCGTGGCGGTGAACCGGGTGACGTGCGGCGTGCTGAGCATGACGTTCATCTCGGTCGCCGGCGGCATCACCATGGCCGGGTGCTTCTTCCTGTACGCCGGCGCGGCGGTGGCGGCGTGGGTGTTCGTGTACGTGCGGCTGCCGGAGACGAGGGGCCGGAGCTTGGAGGACATGGACGTGCTCTTCACCAAGTGAAGATGGCTTTATTTGGGTGATCTTGGCCGTGTTTCTTTGTTGGCCTAGCGGCCGGTCCGGTGCTAGCATTTTCCTGGTTCTATGCATTGGCGTCGTCGATGTGTGGGTAGTGATATATTTTTTTCCTAGTTACGACCTTTCAATTTTTCTCCTGCTCTATCAATAGAATTTCGCACTGTCTTATGTGAGTCATTAAAAAAAAATAAAGATGGCTTTATTTGTGGTATTATTGGTTGTGTTGCAACGATTGTCCAATGTTAAGCTTGCGTGGTCCGCAGTTCTAACTTGAAAGAGATGAAGAAATCATTTCTATGCAGTAGAAGGACAAAATGGAAATGTTAAGCTTGGAAATATTCATGTAATCATCTCCATGATGGTAGACTCAGAAGTACTTTCTTGAATGTAGACTCAAAACTCAGAAGTGCACTCAGTTCACCATGAACAATGACAATAGTATAACTACATATCGAAAGATTTTTTTTTTTTGAATAATAGAACGAAACATTCCAGCCTTTACTCAAGAGTTACAGCTAATTAGTACTAAAAGATACTAGCTAGCTACCTGAAATTAACCGTGATCAATATCAAGATCATTGTCTTAAACATAATTCAAGAGTACACAAATTAACAATGTTACGATGATGTATTGACATGGTTAATTATGGTTCAAGAGTCCCATGTCCTAACTGAATATTAGAATATGTAAACAATGTCTACATGTAGCATTTCTTGGGGATCAGGAGCGGTCCACAGATTAAACTTGAAAGAGTGAATGAGGAGAATAAATCATTTCCATGCATTGCTACCTATACGGGCCCCTTTGAATCGCAGGGTAGAAAAAACGGAGGAATAAAAAAAATACAGGATTCTGACAGGAATTGAAGTGTAAAACAGAGGATTGCAAAACACAGGAAAAACATAGGAATGGTCGTTTGATTGGAGCGTAGGAAAAACGCAGGAATCGGATGAGAGAGATAGACTCAAAGGAAATTTTTCAAGAGGTTGGAGCTCTTACTAAATTTCCTCCAAAATCCACATGCAATGTGCCATTTCATAGAAATTTCATAGGATTTAGAACGCTTCAATCCTTTAAATCAAATGGCCAAATAGGAAAATTTCCTATAGAATTTGAATCATACGAAATTCCTACATAAATCCTATGATTCAAAGGGACCCATATGGTGCAATTAAAGGGATATTATAGGATATTATCCTACATGTCAAACCATCCATGCAACCTGCCGATCAGTTAAACAGACAGGCCGGCCGGCAAAAGGACACAGAAATTACGCAGGAAGTAATGGAATATTCATCCAATCGACCATCTTCATAAAGCATTCAGGAGTACCAGAAAGTTCACAAATACATACATTCAGTTTCTCATATATAGGTGATACCATCATACTTAAGATAAAACAAGGATCAATGACGATATACACAACCAGATACGTACCAAAAGATACTTCCTCCATTTCATATCATAAGATTTTCTAGCATTGCCCATATTCATATATGAATCTAAACATATATGTGCCTAGATTCATTAGCATCTATATGAATGTGGACAATGCTATAAAGTCTTATAACCTGAAATTGAAATGGAGGTAGTAATAGCTAAGCTACTTCAAACCGCAATCAACTAATTAACTGATCACCACATTACTTGCAGTACACTACAGTAGTAGGAACTGATCATCACATTACTAGTAGTAGACTGATAGAAGAAATAAGATATGATTCAACCAAATTAAGGTGATCGACTGTAGTTACCACGCATAGTTAATCAGAGTAGTATAGTCATCATCTAACAGATCGATCAGCATAACGGCCGTAGACTTGGTTAATTATAATAGTAGTAGTAATCGTAGTAATCATCCTCTTCACTGGGCGGCAGCTTGAGCGTCCTGATCCTCGCGCACTTGGCAAGCAGCTGGGCGTCGTCTCTTTCCGGTGAATGAATTATAACTAAGATTCCATGCGTTCAGGCTTTAGCAACTGAGAAACATACCACTAGCTAGCAAGGGTAGATTGGTCTTTTTTCACGTTGGTCCATGTTGGCATGCACATGTGGCACTCCACAGTGTAAAAAGTGGCAAAAAATTACAAAACCTTCTCTCTCCCATGGCAAATTCTTAAGTGCAATCCTAAGAAGGGTATTTGGTTAATTGACAAATGTAAAAGTGGCAAATAGTTAAATTCCCCTCCTATACCAGAGTAGCAAGAAGCATTTATTCTTTATTCTCTCATAAACAAACCATACAATTTTTTTTTCTTTCCTACCGGCTATATATATTGTATATACTCTCTGAACTTAATACATGACCCTGTTAGATTGCTTATATGACAGACATATTATATTCCAATCAAGCTATAGAATTCCTTTGATAGATTGGCTTTACTTTATATCTTACCTTCAATCATACTAATTTTTTACATAGTATCCTGTATCCCTTAGTAACGTGGGGTATCATCTAGTATTCATCTAATCGATCATCTTCGTAAAGCATTCAGGTGATACCATCAAGCTTAATACTTCCTCCGTTTCACGATGCATTTCCCACATTCATATTGATGTTAATGAATCTAGACATATATTGATATTGATGTTAATGAATCTAGATAGATATATATGTCTAGATTCATTAACATCAATATGAATGTGGGAAATGCTAGAATGACTTACATTGTAAAACAGAGGGAGTATAAAACAAGATACAACCACATACGTACATACTTAACTGATCATCATCGCATTACTTGCAGTACACTAACAGTATTACCGTAGTAGTAACTGATCAACTAAACTGATCATCATCGCATTTCCTTGATAGAAGAAATAAGATATGATTCAACCAAATTAAGGTGACTGTAGTTACCATGCATAGTTAATCATCATAGTAGTAGTCATCATCAAACAGATCAGCATAATGGGCATGGCCGTTGATGAGTTGGTTGTAATAGTAATCATCCTCTTCACTGGGCGGCAGCTTGAGCGTCCTGATCCTCGCGCACTTGGCAAGCAGCAGCTGGCCGGCATCGTCGTCGACGTACAGATCCCTGCAGCTGCTCACATCGAGAAGCTCCAGGCGAGGGCAGCCATCGACGATGGCCATGAGCTCGCCGTTGCTGACGCCGATGCCCTGGAGAGTGAGCCGCCGCAGATGGCGCAGCTCCGCGATGGAGAGCGCGAGCGGCGGCGGCTGCGTGCCGCGCGAAGCGGCCGGGAGACGACGACGATGGCCGCCGCCGCCACCGAAGAAGATGTCCTCGAGGAGAGGGCACCTCCTCGTCAGCTGGGCGAATCCTTCCGTGGC
>CM020188.1:18458664-18532917 GCA_009805545.1 Oryza longistaminata | reverse complement strand
CGCGGGCCATGAACGTGTTCATGCTGGCGTCCATCCTCGCCGCCGGCTGGGCGGCGGACACGCTGGGCCGCCGCGGCAGATCGTGCTGGCGAACGCGTTCCTCATGGCCGGCGCGCTCGCCATGTCGCTCGGCGCCACCTACGCCGCGCTCATGGCGGCGCGGTTCGTGACCAGCGTCGGCGTCGGGTTCGCCCGCGTCGCGCGCCCGTGTACAACGCCGAGATCTCGCCGGCGTCGACTCGCGGCGTCTTGACCTCGTTGCTCGACGTACGTATGCGTCCGTCGATCTGGCCATGTAGAATCTGTCGTCGTCCTTCCAGTGTCGAACACCTTGTTATTAGGCTTCCATTGATCGATCTCGCTCTCGCCTCGTGCAGATGTTCGTCAACGTCGGCATCCTGCTCAGCTACGTGTCGAACTACGCCTTCGCCGGCCTGCCAGTGCACCTCGGCTGGCGCGTCATGTTCGCCATCGGCGCGGTCCGCCCGTGTTCCTCGCCGCGGCCGTGCTCGCCATGCCGGAGTCGCCGCGCTGGCTCGCCATGCGCGGTCGCCACGCCGACGCGCGCGCGCCGTGCTCGTGCGCACCTCCGACTCCGTTGAGGAGGCCGACCTCCGCCTCGAGGAGATCAACCACGCCGTCGCGGCGCCGCACGATGCGGGCGGCGGCGTGTGGCGGGAGCTGCTCTTCCGGCCGTCGGCCATGATCCGGCGCGTCCTCGCCACCGTCATCGGGTTACAGTTCTTCCAGCAAGCGTCCGCATCGACGCCATCGTGCTGTACAGCCCGCTGGTGTTCAAGAAGGCCGGCATGGGTCGAACACCTCCGTCCTGGGCGCCACCGTCGCCATCGGCGTCGTCAAGACGTGCTTCATCCTCGTCGCCACGCTCCTCTCCGACCGCCTCGGCCGCCGCCGCTCCTGCTCGCCAGCACGGGCGGCATGGCCGTCACCCTGACCTCGCTCGCCCTCACGCTCCGCGTCGCGTCGCCGCCGTCCACGGCGAGCGCCGCGGCGTGCGTGGCGTCCGTGGTGGCGTTCGTGGCGGCGTTCTCCGTCGGGCTCGGGCCGACGACGGCGACGTACACGGCGGAGGTGATGCCGCTGCGGCTGCGCGCGCAGGGCACGGGGCTCGGCGTGGCGGTGAACCGGCTGGCTGCGGCCGGGTGACCATGACGTTCATATCGCTCGCCGACGGGATCACCATGGCCGGGTGCTTCTCCTCTACGCCGGCGTGGCGGCGGCGGCGTGCGTGTTCGTCTACGTGTGGCTGCCGGAGACGAGGGGGAGAAGCTTGGAGAACATGGACATGGTCTTCTCCAAGTGATTGAGCTCTTGCTTTTTGCACCAAAAATTTTTTAGACAAAACTCAATTTGCTCCAAATGATTTGAGGTCTCATATGAAGCAAACATTATTTCAGCAAATAAAAGAAAATCCAGGTAGCAGAAGACTCTGAAGAATGATGTATTAGCTTTGCTTTTAGGTAGCAGAAGACTCTGAAGAATGACTCTCCAAATCATATTTGTTTTTTTTTTCAACTTGTAGAAGTTAAATTTAAACTTGTATGTTTATGGAGTGGTATCACATACTAATCTATATTGTCATTTTTTTGAATTTTTTTTTATAATTATTTGGATTACATGCAAAGAACGAGAGGATGTTCCTCTCGAGGGATTAAAAGAGTTTGCCCATACTGTTCTACTCCCTCTGGTTCCATAATTCTTTACGTTCTAGACAGTGACACAATTTTCAAAATATATCTTTGACTATGTTTTTTATTATAATATATAATAAATAAATAAATATTTTTATTATTAGTGCTTAAAAATAAATCTATATATGGTTGACCTCAACCTTATTTAAAACTAACTTGAGGGAGTAACATTTAGGAACCAAAATATTTTTTTTGCCCCCAAACTTTTAGATATGTGGCCATTGCCTTGTTATCCAAGCAAGAATGGCCTCGAGATTCATGCAAGAAGCGAAAAAAGAAATCAAATTGACCATGTGCAAGTAGGAGTCAAGCTCCAACCACTTGTATGGAGATTACGTTGCTAGCCAACCAAAAACAAGAGTAGTTTTGACTATAGAATACAAGTTATATAGTAGTAGTTGTAATGTAATTATACTGTTACATTTATTTTTCACCTAAAAATATCGAATATTATATAGCTACTTCCTATGGGACTAGCTGTATCTATGGCATATTTTCCACGAAAAACAGTCAATTGTTTTATCATAATATATTAGATTCAGTTACACTTTAATTACATTACATTATAATTTCTGAAACTTCCACAACAATATCCATTACTTACGTTGTAATTTTTCTAGTACACAGTTATTGAAAAATGAGATATTAATAAACCTATTACTCTCTCTCCTCTTTAATATATAAATGTCGTTGACTTGTTTGACGATTTATCTTATTAAAAAATCATATAATTACCATTTACTTTTGTTGTAATACTTTAGCCAGCTGCAGCTAGCACGAACTGCAAGATACAATATGCGTATGATATGTGGAACCAAGTATCAATAATGCAGTATATATTTTTAGGTAACTATTGTATCTATGTGGAACCAAGACGATGAGCATGATTGATGAGCCGTCAGACTCTTGTATCTCCGATCCCTGAGGTTGAGGCGTATAAGAGTTAATAAGGGCATGTTAGTTGGTGAAATGAAAATTTTTGGGTGTCACATCGGACGTTTGACCAGATATCAGAAGGGGTTTTCGGACACGAATGAAAAAACTAATTTCATAACTCGCCTGGAAACCGCGAGACGAATCTTTTGAGCCTAATTAAGCCGTCATTAACACATGTGGATTACTATAGCACTTATGGCTAATCATGGACTAATTAGGCTCAAAAGATTCGTCTCGCGGTTTCCAGGCGAGTTATGAAATTAGTTTTTTCATTCGTGTCCGAAAACCCCTTCTGATATCTGGTCAAACGTCCGATGTGACACCCAAAAATTTTCATTTCACCAACTAACATGCCCTTATTAACTCTTATACGCCTCAACCTCAGGGATCGGAGATACAAGAGTCTGACGGCTCATCAATCATGCTCATCGTCTTGGTTCCACATAGATACAATAGTTACCTAAAAATATATACTGCATTATTGATACTTGGTTCCACATATCATACGCATATTGTATCTTGCAGTTCGTGCTAGCTGCAGCTGGCTACAAATCTGTAGCCCGCTGTTCATATATCTAGTCTTTTATCTTCTCGATATATGTTTATAGCTGGTTTATAGTCTGCTATTGTACATGCTTGCAATATGCGAATAGCCAAATACAATGTGGACGATGGCTGTGTTTAGTTCAGCGCAAAGTTTGGATTTTGGTTGAAATTGGAGATAATGTGACTGAAAAGTTGTGTGTGTATGACAGGTTGATGTGATGGAAAAGGACTGAAATTTGGATCCAAACTTTGGATCTAAACACAGCCGATCTGTTGCAGCATATGTATGCATCTCTGTTCATCTACTACTATATTTAATATTTATTGTTGTTTGTTGTTGTAGGCAACTTTGGAGACATGATTAATTCTCTCTGACTCATATATAGACATGTACGTATGACACAGTTAGTACAGCCACTGTTACTAAACATCCCTACTATTAATTATCTATGTCTGTAGTTTTTCTGCTTCTTTTTTATTCGTGTGTCCACCGGAGTTTATGTGTGCAAAAACAACACACACAATAAACATTCTCAAATTTAATGTGGTACCAAAGATGTAGTAGTAAGATACACATCTTATTATTGTTTCTAAAAATGGTCCGCCCATGTCGATGCGCCTAATTAATACACTATCTAATTTTGAGGTTATACTAGACCATCTTCAGTCATAGGATCCCCATTTTAAAGCCTGTAAAACTAAGGGTATCTCAAATGTTTATGATCACGGGTAGCATTGAGGTGACCTCTTCTTATGCAATGTGGCGAATTCTAACCCTTGACTGTGGATATGCATGACACTTCTATTTTACCACTACATGTTAGATAAGGGGCAAAATTTGCTAAATTAAACCATACATATGATTTTATATGACATGATTATTTATGTACGGTTAGATGCACCTTTGCACATGTCATGTTACATATGCACCTTTGTACTTGCTCCGTCTTATGAAAAATAAATATAGGATGCGAAACATACTTTAATACTATAAATCTGGATAAAGAATTTATCGATATTCGTTGTAGTAAAATATATCGTATCTGGTCTTAGTTTTGTTTTTTAGGGACGGAGGGAGTATATATCACGAATTTTTTTAGTCTTTTTTATTTTTATTAATAGACCATTCCAAAAAGTATTTTCGAAATCTAAACCTTTTGGCCACGCAAGAGGCTGGAGTGGCCGAACTACGCTACCACGCTAACTGCGCGTGGCGTGACAGAGTTATTTGGCCAGGTTCAGATCTGTAAATACTTTTTTAGAATGGTCAATTAATAAAATTAAAAATAAAAAGTCTAAAAAATAAAAAAATTCATATATCATCTGCATCCGACACAGTTGCAACTTGACCTATGGGAAGTAAATGTGAAATTAATTTAATCCAACACAGCTACAACTTGCTCTGAGTGGTTAGTCCAAGACTTAAACCCCATGCTAGCTAGGCTCCAGTATGAAACCTTAAGCAAGCCATGGCGCACGACGGCGCCGCCGCCGCCGCTACGCTCCTCGCATCGTCCGGCGACAACGACGACAAGCCCCGACGCCGCCGCAACATGTACGCCTTCGGCTGCGCCACCCTCGCCTCCATGACCACCATCCTCATGGGCTACAGTACGTGCACTCATCGAGGTTCTTGTCAATGGTTAGAGCTTCTTGGCAACACATCCATGGAGGTAGTTTGTGTTGTGTGCTTGCAGATCTCGCGCTGATGAGCGGCGCGCAGCTGTTCGTCCGGGAGGACATGGCGCTGAGAGACGCCGAGATCGAGGTGCTGACGGGTTCGATGAACGTGTTCATGCTCGTGTCCATCCTCGCCGCCGGCTGGGCGGCCGACGTGCTGGGCCGGCGCGGCACGCTCGTGCTGGCGAACGCGTTCCTCATGGCCGGCGCGCTCGCCATGTCGCTCGGCGCCACCTACGCCGCGCTCATGGCGGCGCGGTTCGTGACCAGCGACGGCGTCGGGTTCGCCCGCGTCGTCGCGCCCGTGTACAACGCCGAGATCTCGCCGGCGTCGACTCGCGGCGTCTTGACCTCGTTGCTCGACGTACGTATGCGTCCGTCGATCTGGCCATGTAGAATCTGTCGTCGTCCTTCCAGTGTCGAACACCTTGTTATTAGGCTTCCATTGATCGATCTCGCTCTCGCCTCGTGCAGATGTTCGTCAACGTCGGCATCCTGCTCAGCTACGTGTCGAACTACGCCTTCGCCGGCCTGCCGGTGCACCTCGGCTGGCGCGTCATGTTCGCCATCGGCGCGGTCCCGCCCGTGTTCCTCGCCGCGGCCGTGCTCGCCATGCCGGAGTCGCCGCGCTGGCTCGGCCGCCACCGCCGGACGCGCCGCGCGGTGCTCGTGTGCACCTCCGACTCCGTCGAGGAGGCCGAGCTCCGCCTCGAGGAGATCAAGCACGCGCGCCGCGGCGCCACCGCAGGAGAATGGCGCGGGCGTGTGGCAGGAGCTGCTCCTGCGGCCGACGGCGACGGTCCGCCGGATCCTTACGTGCGTGGTCGGCCTACAGTTCTTCCAGCAAGCGTCGGGCGTCAACGTGGCGTGCTTACAGCCGCGTGGTGTTCAAGAAGGCCGGCATGGCGTCGAACACCTCCGTCCTGGCCGCCACCGTCGCCGTCGGGGTCGCCAAGACGTGCTCCATCCTCGTCGCCACGCTCTTCTCCGACCGCCTCGGCCGCCGCCCGCTCCTGCTCGCCAGCACGGGCGGCATGGCCGTCACCCTGACCTCGCTCGCCCTCACGCTCCGCGTCGCGCCGCCGTCCCCGCGAGCGCCGCGGCGTGCGTGGCGTCCGTGGTGGCGTTCGTCGCGCGTCTCTCGCGGGGCTCGGGCCGATGACGGCGGCGTACACCGCGAGGTGTTGCCGCTGCGGCTGCGCGCGCAGGGTGCGGCGTCGGCATCGCGCGAACCGGCTGACCTGCGGCGTGATGCCATGACGTTCATCTCGTCGCCGACGGAATCACCATGGCCGGGTGTTCTTCCTCTACGCCGGCGTGGCGGCGGCGGCGTGCGTGTCGTGTACGCGCGGCTGCCGGAGACGGAGGGCGAAGCTTGGAGGACATGGACGCGCCTGTTCCACAAGTGATCGTGTCGGACGACTCGTTGTGAACACCATTTGATCTCGGTTTGAAATCTCGTTCGAATATTTAGAATCAATTCGTTTGGAAAACAGCAAAATTCGCATGACCGATTTGAACAAAATCGTGAATATTGTTTGGAATAAGTTCACCGGAGGTCCCTCAACTTAACAGTGAGATTTTTGAGATCCCTTAACCACAAAATCAGAAATGTTTACTCCTAAACTCACATAAACCGTGCACTTAAAGTCTATAGGCAGTATATATGTGGGTGGTTCGCTGACGTTGCATCCTAGTCAGAAAAAAAAAAGTACATAGGGCCCACATGTCAGCTTCACATATGTTTTCTTCTCTTTTCTCCTCCTCTTCACTTCTCTTTCTTCTCCTCTTCACCGGCGGAGGCGTGGAGCCCGGGAGCACCGCCGGGTAGAGCATCGGTGGGCGAGCACGGCAGTGGAGCGGCGGGCGTGCGTGGAGCCACGGGCCATGGGTCACGAGAGGTTCGGATGCCGGCGGCGCCGGCCGGTGACGCAAGAGAAGGGGAGGGCGTCGGCGGCGGCGGGAGCGCTGGGCGGGGCGCCCAGAGGCAGAGGCACCATCGCCGTCGCCGTGCTCTTGTTGTTGCAGCCGCCGCACATGCGAGGACATCCGGCGTCTTGACAACGTGGTGGCGCCATGGAGGTAGCATCGTCGGCGACTGGCGTCTGATGATGAGTTGATGGCGCACATCGTACTGGCGCGCCGAGGATGGCTGCGCTAGCTGCCATGGAAGTCCGACGTAGGCGTTGGTTGACGATGCTCCTAAGCAGATCGGCCAGGTGATGGGGACACAGGGGTGCTGCGGGCGGGCGAGGTTGCCTTCCAGGAGGAGATGGACCAGGGCAGTATTGACTTCTTAATTTCTTATGATGATGGATGGTTGCCTTCCAGGATGAGGTGGTGTTTGCTGAGCCCATTTCCTAAGCTCGCTAATCACCTGGCCATTAGTTGAGCACCATATATATATATACGGAGTATATTGCTATGCATGCTTCCGGCGAGGGAGACGTAGCGGAGCCTGGGCGCGAGGCCAGAGAGGTTGGGCTTGGAGGCGATGGTCCATCCGAGCGCGAGGAGGTGGTTCTTGATCTTGGTCCGGAGCTTGTCGTCCTGGCGGCGGAGGAGGGCGTGCGGTGGTCCAGCTCCGGTTGACAGCAGCCCGATGGCTCTCCGCCCGTCGCCTGCATCTGCGCTTGCCCGCTGGCTCTCCGCCTGCTGCCGGCCTGAAGAAGAGAATAGAGAAGAGAAGGAGAAGAAAACGAGAAGAGAAGAGAAGAGATGTGCAACTGACATGTGGCCCCACATATATTTTTTAATTTTTTTTGCTGATTAGGATGCCACGTCAGCGAAACCACCCATATATACTGCTATAGGACCTTGATTGCACGGTTTGTGTGAGTTTAGGGGTAAACATTTCTGGTTTTGTGGTTAAAGGACTTTAAAAAATCTCGCTATTAAGTTGAGGGACCTCCGGTGAACTTATTCCATATTGTTATGTATATGGGCCGTATGCGTCAGGCCTTTACCGGACCGCGTTGCAGCCGGGTGGGCTCAATTGTGGCCTTGTGTGCCTTGCAGTATTACGGACCATAGATCGATTCGAACCCAAATGCGCTTCGAGTTGAGGACTTCCAGGGTCCTTCTAAAACATAAGAATTTTGAAGATTTTTAGTTCTATAAAACAATATGAAGATATTTAAAACAAAGGATTAAATCTTATTCTATCATTTGAAATAAATTTCATATGAAATGAATAATCGTATATAGATTTTGAAGAAGCTTAGCAAGAGCTCCAACCTTTTAAACATTTTTTTAAGTCTATCTCTCATTCAATTCCTAATTTTTTTTACCAATTATATGGTTTCTCATATGTTTTTCTTATGTTTTGTAATACTCTGTTTTATAATTATAATTTTGAGTAAATTTCACTAAACTACAGATACTTTAGTCAAATTATCACAAAACTACAGATTTAAGAAGATGTGTCACAAAACTACAGATTTAGCACTAAATTTCTCAGAGAACTATAGATTTAAGATGGAGTATCGCAAAACTACAGATTTAGTAACAAAATTATCACAAAACTACAGGTTTAGTGTCAATTCAATCACAAAACTTATGCATTTATAACTCAAATATAACACTAGTGCTAAGGATTTAAACTCCAATATCTGTAGTTTTGTGATAACTTTGTTACTAAATCTGTAGTTTTGCGATACTTCACCTTAAATTTGTAGTTCTTTGAAA
This sequence comes from Oryza longistaminata, assembly GCA_009805545.1. Classification (NCBI taxonomy): domain Eukaryota; kingdom Viridiplantae; phylum Streptophyta; class Magnoliopsida; order Poales; family Poaceae; genus Oryza; species Oryza longistaminata. The sequence goes on along the minus strand of CM020188.1, from coordinate 18,524,356 downwards.
AATTTAGTGTTAAATCTGTAGTTTTGTGATACATCTCCTTAAATCTGTAGTTTTGTGAGAATTTGACCAAAGTATTTATAGTTTTGTGAAATTTACTCTATAATTTTTAGTCAGAATTATGTGTCTTTTTAATTCTTTTATTTTTTAATTCGTCTCATTTTAAGGGGAGAATTTGAAGCGGAGACGCAAAAATCAAACCGAAACCGACGATTTTTTCTCTTGAACGACCACCAACTCAACCGACTCAAACTCAAAACACGACGACTTCGCGACGGTTGCAGGCGCCGCCACCGCCACCGCCACCGCCTCCAAAAACCGACGTGGCTGGCTCTCACCCGAGTCCCGGGCCCCACACGTCAGCGTCCTCTCTATATAATCCGACCCGTTCCCCTCGCGTGCTCTCCCACCTCGCGCCCGCCGCCGCCTCCTCCGCTCGAGCCACCGAACCCTAGAAATCCCGCCGCCGCCGCCGCCGCTCGCCGACTCCGTCGCGCAGATGGCGGAGCACGAGGAGCAGCCCTACGAGGGCAACGGGAACGGCGGCGACCCGGCCCCCGCCTCCGCGTACGCTGAGTACCCTGCGCCCGAGGGGTCCCCGCCCGCCGCCGCCGCCAAGCCCACCGGCTTCTCCGATGGCGCCACCGACGGCGGCCGTTCTCAGGTGCGCGCGTCGCGGATCTGTAGGGGGGGAATTTGGCCCATGTTTTGGGATGGGGGGCGGTTTGGTTTTGGGATTGTTTCATGGGTTGGGTGCAAGGGGATTTCATCTGGTTGCCTGAGATTTAGGGATTTAGGTGGTTTACTTTGCTTGCAATGTTATGCTCTCCAAATCGATGGAACTATTAGGTTGTTAGGTTGATTGTAATTGCTTTGTGCTGTTTTAATTTCCTCTGGAGACCACGATTCAACCAAATAAAACATAGAACTAGGAAATTTTTAGGCGATTTTCGGATTAGATCTGTTTGAATTTAATTGTTGTGCAAATTTCAACATTCACCTTATGCTGATTGTATCACCTTGGACTCTTAGAGAGTAGTTTCTGGTCACCGTGTGCATCTAATTAAATTGTGTCGTGCATTATTATGATGATTGTTTATAAAATCTTTGTCGTTGACAGCTTATTGGGGCTAAACAATAATTGAATATTCTCTTTTGAAGATAAGAGGACTGACTGATAACTCTTGTTCTTTTATTCAGCACGAGACACAGCCACATGATGGCAGGTCCTCAAAGTCTAGAGAGAGGGAAAGAGAACGGGACAAGGACAAGGAACGCGACAGAGACCGTGGTAGAGACCGGAGGGACCGCGACCGTGGTGACAAGGACAGGGACCGTGATCGCCACAGGGAGCACCGCGATAGAAGCGAAAGAAGGGAACACCGCGATCGTGAACGTTCTGATGACCGTGATCGACGCCGGGGCCATGATTCTGAAAGGTACAGGTTATTTTTCCATATGTTAATGGATATGCTATGATTCCTCTACCATTTGTTTGCTTCATGCCACGTTTTATTGTGGGAATCTGATTTACACTTTATTAATGCAGGAGAAGAGACCGTGACAGAGATGGTCACCGCAGGCATCGATCTCGCTCCCGCTCCCCTTCAAAGGGTCGTGATCGCAGATCTAGATCTCGCTCACGCTCTCGATCTAGGTATGTGATTGAATGCCCTTGTATGCTTATTATATGCATTGGTTCCTGATGTTGATGATGGGCCAAGTTTGCCTGTTCTTATTAGCTTACAAAAGTCACATGTTCTTTTGATACCTCTTAAGTCTTAACAGTGATGCAATTTTCAGAATGTTAGTAACTTAGTATTTCTTCTTATCTTCAAAAGATCGACACTCTTAAAACATGCAGTGAACTGTGTTTCTTTTCAATTTTTTTTCAATGGTACATTCATATGTCTTTACTAGTTTACTTAATGTAATCCATTTATGCACTTGATTTTGTTCTTTGTCATGTACCTTCTTAGGTGGCTTTAATTCTATTTGCTTATGTAATTCTTTTGGTCTAGTTATTAATTTGGCTTTTGTTAAAACAGCAAGCGCGTGAGTGGATTTGACCAGGGACCACAAGCAGCCATTCCTGCGCTTGCTGCTGGAGCAGCCCCAGGTATGTTAGCACCCAATATAATTTGAGAGTTTATTTTGCTCTGCTGAATTTATCTATTTATACTTGAAACTACCACAAATTGCTGTAGCTTTATCATTAACTTGTCTACATCACAAAACATAAGGCTCAAGTAACATTAATGCAAAGACCAAGAAAGAGTTATTAGCACCTCCTTGTTTGGATCGCCCCAATAAATACAATACATGCACCCAATGAGATGAGAGATCTTGAAGATGGATGATTTTAAAAAAATGGTTTTAGGGTAGGGAGAGGTGCTAGTTAATTGCATGCATACGTGCCCTGAATTATGAAGCCTCGGAAAAAAAAAATAGTTGCTCCAATATTTTGGGATGGAGGGAGTGACAACCAAGTTTTTTCAACTAGTTGACCTTGTAACTCCTTTGGTCCTTTTTTTATTTTCAGCAATGCTAGCACTTATAAATTACGAACATCTCTAGTTCCCAATGAAGTACATATTCAAAATTTCTATATTTGTTTTGCCTGAGGGTCGAGAAAAGACTATTTACTGGTCTCTTTCTGACACTGCTGTCTTACCACTGGATGCCTTGAAGGCATGGTAATCATTATTTTGCACTTATATAGTTGATATTTCATGTAGAAAATTAATTTTATTTTATCATAACTGGTTTGGAACTGAGCGATTTTCTCTTTTTTTGTTGGTGTTTGTTTGTTTTGTGTGCATATCGGTAGGAAAGCAATCTTGGGCCACTTTGTCCAACTGCTGCAATGGGAGACACTGTAGCTTAATTGTACGAGGAGGAAACAATCTGGTTTGATATCCTGTTCGTCTTCCAATAGCAGCTAGTATTACATTATGTTAGTTTAATAATTGTTAACTTCAGTCCTCACTGGGCAGGCAGATGCCATCCATTCATCTATGTTGAATTTTGAAAAACAGGACCTATATTAGATTATCAGTAGTAGTTGGATTGTTCTAAATGGTTTTGTTAATGATAGATCACAAGTAACAACATTGATTATTTTTCTGATGAATTCTTTGCTGGTATTTGCAGGTCAGGTACCTGTTGTGGCCCCTGCTATTTCTGGGATGCTTCCGAACATGTTCAATTTGACTCAAACCCCGGTGAGTATTATGTTGTTTTGAACTTTAGGAATGAACCCCCTGTGAGCTATGATACTTCAGTTATTTGTTATAAAGACACAGTCCTAATTTTCTCTTGTTTTTGTATCAGTTCACTCCGCTTGTTATTCAGCCACAAGCTATGACACAACAGGCTACTCGACATGCTAGGCGTGTTTATGTTGGTGGACTTCCTCCAACTGCTAATGAGCATGTAAGAAATCATCCTCTTTTCTCCACATTTCTCACTTTCTGTGGCTTGTACTTTTGTGTGTTTTATACTGATGTCTGGTCTTCTTTTACAGACTGTTGCTGTATACTTCAATCAAGTTATGGCTGCTGTTGGTGGAAATACAGCTGGTCCAGGTGATGCTGTTCTTAATGTCTACATAAACCATGATAAGAAATTTGCATTTGTGGAGATGAGGTCTGTGGAGGAAGCAAGCAATGCAATGGCCTTGGATGGTATAATGTTTGAGGGAGCACCTGTGAAGGTTAGAAGGCCAACAGACTATAATCCTTCCCTAGCAGCTGCATTGGGTCCAAGCCAGCCAAACCCCAACCTCAATCTTGCTGCTGTTGGCTTAACACCTGGCTCAGCTGGAGGTTTAGAAGGTCCTGACCGCATTTTTGTGGGTGGGCTGCCCTACTACTTCACAGAAGCTCAAGTCAGGGAGTTGCTCGAATCCTTTGGACCTCTGCGTGGTTTTGATCTTGTGAAGGACAGAGAAACTGGAAACTCGAAGGGCTATGCTTTCTGTGTATACCAGGATCTTAATGTCACAGACATTGCCTGTGCTGCTCTTAATGGTATCAAGATGGGAGACAAGACCCTCACTGTTAGGCGAGCTAACCAAGGAGCTTCTCAACCTAGGCCAGAGCAAGAAAGCATGCTCCTGCATGTACAACAACAGGCGCAAATGCAGGTATGTGCTGTGTTCTTAAACACATTATTTTACGGAGCACAAATCAGTTTAAACACTAGCCTTCCAATTTCTGACTCTTGTTTCTTGGACAGAAACTCATGTTCCAAGTTGGAGGGGGAGCACTGCCTACAAAGGTGGTATGCCTGACCCAAGTGGTTTCACCAGATGAACTGAGGGATGATGAGGAGTATGAGGACATCGTGCAAGACATGAGGGAAGAAGGGTGCAGATACGGTAAGCAACAATGAACTCGCACATTCTCGCTTCCTGTGCACCAATCACTCTGATTCAGTTTCATAATTGATTTTTGCCTTTGCTCAGTTACTGAACTAGTTTCCTTTTGTGTGTTTGTCTTTTTGTGTGTCTTTTTTGTAGTCCCACATAGTGCCATTGCAGAGTCTTTTATAGTCCGACCTTATGCAAAATTGGCAGTCGGGCATAGCCTACAGAAGACACACAATTCCAATTTTACTTTGCTTTATCAGCTTTATGATTATGATATAATATGATGCCATGCTTTTTTCTATTTGTCTATGTTCTCACTGACGCTTGTTCAGGTAACCTGGTGAAAGTTGTGATCCCGCGACCTGATCCCAGCGGTGCTCCTGTTGCTGGAGTTGGGAGGGTGAGTGCTCCTCTTGCTCTTTTGCCAATTTAATACAAATAATAACATCATGGGTTATGAATTTTGAAACTGTTCTGAAGCATGAGAGTGCATTGCAGGTGTTTTTGGAATTTGCAGATGTAGAGAGCTCGACCAAGGCGAAGAATGGGATGCACGGGAGGAAGTTTGCCAACAACCAGGTGGTGGCTGTCTTCTACCCTGAGGACAAGTTCGCTGAAGGGCAATACGACGGTTGAACATCGAAGTCGCCCTCTTATTGTTTCTAACGCCTATAAGGCGGAATCTATTTACGTTTACCTTAGTTTTGCAATTTTTACATCTAGTTTTTTTTTTTTCTGTGTTAGTTGAAATTTTATTAGTAGTCCAGAGATTGGTGCAGAATCATGTGTACTTTGGGTATGTTCTTATGGTTCTGACTTGAAAAGCAATAGTGGCTGGTTGTGCCTACGTTCTGTATTTCTGGTCATGAAGCAGGCCATGGCAACATTCGATCGTGCGTGTTGTCAGCCGTGTCTAATTCATTCGGTCGCGACCCGGGCGCCTTGCCAACGTGAAAAGACAAAAAAAAAAAATCCAAATTGGAGAACATTTATGACATATTAGCCCAGGGCTTCCATGCGGGCTTTGTCTGTTTTCTTTTCTCAGGCTTTGGGCCGAACAAACAAAGCCTTACCCGAACCCAACAAAAAATATTTACATACATAAAAAGTTTGTACATAGAAACTTTATGTATAAAACTAAATTTTAGATACTTCGTTGGTTCCACCACAAGGAATCTAACCAGTTGAGCTATACTCACTTTGAACACTCTTTTCAATAGTTAGAAAGTCTCAAGATGTACTGTGTACTTCCTTTTTTACTCGAAAGGAAATTATACATTCCATTTTATATACTAAATATTAGAAAAGACAGTTCCAACAGAAAAGTCCTTTACATTTCAGAATAGTAGTCACTTCACTTCTCACATTATAGGTAGCGCTCCGTTTCAGTAAGGGCATGCAAAGCATTCCACCTGCGCTCCTCTCCCGTGATCAACAGGAGCTTCTATATGTTTTGAGAAGCTACACAGAAAACCATTGACATTGTAGAGCTAACAATGTAAACAAGACAATCATCCAATCCATACTCTCTAGGCAGGGCGGAGGAAAAATTTTGTGAAGAGTAGGGTGAACCATCTAAATTTGAAATTTCTATTGAAATTCTTGCTAAAATTTAATATTTTCCATTGTGTTTTCTTTTTCCACGTGTGGAGCTCAAGCCAAAGCTATGTCCCGCATGTGGCTCCAGGGTTCATGGTTATAATCGGTACATTAAAACCAGTAGATACTTAGCAACATACCTTTAATTTGTTCTTAGGCTAAATATTGAAGCACATTTCTAATGCTGCTCAATAACGATGTATTCCTAATGCCGCTCAATCCTACTGTGACATGGCTTACAATTCTTGCGATATGCTGATAGTTTTGTGGTAAAGTAGGAGATGAGAAGGAAAATATGCAAGCGGGCTAGTAGGAGGAAAAATATGGACACAGAAATAGCATTGACAATCCTGGTTAACTAAGAGCAATTCGATACCAGGAACACTTAAATGCTTGCTTGTAGGACACCACGGACACATATTGATGGCTTGGTGCAATTTCACCGGATCATCTGACTATATGAGAACCAAGAATCAGATGCTCCCAGGATTAATGAGCATTTGCTTTACCTCCAGTGAAGTGTTCTATTCCTCATGCCACACATTCCTATTGCGATGTGTTCATGCTTTGAGGTTGAACTTGCAAAGAAAGATAGATAAATACACAAATGTATACAAGAACCACCATGTTAACAAATGTATTATATATAGTCCAGAGAAGAGTTATAATTGGTACAGTCTAGTAGCTGTGATGTTCTCTTACAACTTAATAGCTAAGTACATGGGTGTGTACAAGTTCAGCAGGTTCACGTTCTGCAAAAGAAAAAAAGGGGACTGTCTACTCATCATTTGGTAGAAAACCCTCCTAATATCTTCAAATTTTTGACCATTGGATTGATTTGAGATTCGTGCAAACCCCACCAAACCCTAACCACTTTTCCTTCCCCTCCTCCCTGCCGCCGCAAAAATTGCTCGATCCTCCTCTCGACACCGCACGCATCCTGCGCCTCCGCCGCCGCCCCACCATGCCGCCACCCCGGCCTCGCCGGCTGGCCAAAAGGTGTCAACGGCGCCGGCGAGACCCTCCCGACCAGCCCCCTCCCCTCCCCTTCCCTCTCCCCCTCCCTCTCCTCTCCTTTGCCTCAAGCCAGCGGCGGCGGACCTGTCCCGTGCCGTCGTCTTCCCCGTCGCTAGCGGCGGGGCGCCACCACCAGCCGCCTCCTCCTTCCATTCTTTCCGCTTTGCCCCTGCCGGCTACACCGGCCCGCCACCCGCTCCCGATCCTGCGGCTTCGGCGGCGCTGCGCCGCCTCGCCGCCCTCCCGATCCGCCGCCACCGCCAGGCTGCCACCTCCATGGCCATCCCTCTAAAGCCGGTGAACTCCCCCCTCTTCCCCCTCCCCTCCCCACCTCCTACCCCCACCCCACCCTGGGACCCTAATTCGTTGGCCCTCTGCCGGAGTTTGGGTTCGCCGACGCCAGAGAAGAAGAGGTGGTTGCCGGAGTTGGAGAAGAAGAGAACGAATCGTGAAGCACATCCAATGATCCGAAATTTGCAAGATTTGAGGTTGTATTTTCTGCTGACAGAAGTTTAGCAATTCCAAAAAAAAAAAAATCATCTCCAATGATTATATGAACACACATCGATGTTCCTCAAATGATCATGCATGACAAATTGACAATAATCTATATACTTTGCTACTCCATGGAAAGGAAGGGAAAACATTGACATTGCAGATATGATGTGTAAGTAATCATAGGAGCCAATAAGTTGATTGATCGTGCGTTCTACTTTTGGTACAACACATCTTTCGGTCATATTGCACAAAATTGATTTGGTTCAACCTGCACATTATGAATTGAAGGACGATCAAGTTCACTGCTATCTCTCCATTTCTATGTATTTGAAAGCTAAGATCCTAGACTTAGTAGCTTCTTCCCTTTGTTGCAGCCGTCCAGTTGTTGACCATTAGTTTTCATACGCTCAACAAGTAGTCACAAAACACAACAGAACGCATTTGCTGAAGAGCAATATGACGGATAAACATGAAAGTTGCTATGCTAATTCTATTTCCTACAAGTTTGCAGTTTACATCGAGTTTTCCATGTTAGTTGGAGCTTTCTTTAGTAGGCCAGAGATTGATGCAGAACTTTGTGTCGGATACTCATATGTGTCCTTATGCTTTTGATTTGACTCGAAAAGAAATTGTTCCAGCAAATTGTCCAAACATGTTATTTCTGGTAGAAAATTTCTGAATTTGCCATCGAGTCAGACACACTCACACAGCCATGCAACTCGCTACGATAACCTTGGATTCCGCTGCGAGTCTGATGACAACACTTGATCCATCATCATATCATGGTGAGACATGAGTATAAGGCCTTTAGAGAGACTTAGCATATAGCAGATCATATTTCCTTTGTGCCCCTCATGCCCACTAACATTGGCAAACATCAATATATTAGTAGAATCGGTGAAATTATGAATAATGTATCGAAAAGACAAGATATTACAAAGAAATCTAGATGAACTTTCTTGTCATCAAAATATAGACTTGGTAGAGCAAGTAAGAAGGATGGTAGATCCGCGATGTGTTGTATTGGTGCTAGGAGAGAAGTTAGAAAAACGAGCCAGCAATCAGGAGGTAGGTGTAGTGTTTTAATTCTACTAGTGAGAAATGCAACAGGGGTAGGTGTAATACATAATTTTGTCCAATTTTTTTTTTTTCAAATTTTGCTTATTTTGTCTATGGCGATATAATTCTGATAAATCCCGATTACCACTACTCTCATATTCTTTTTTGTCACCTGTAATAAAAACCCTGAGTACATTTCAATAATTCTATTGAGTTGCTGTTTTACATCTCTTAGAAAGATGTACTACTTTCTTTCTTTTTAAGTTTTTTGTCATGAAGAGAGTTACCCAATATTGTAAAAGACATTTTCTATGAGGAGATAATACATTCTTCTCTTTTGGAGGTACCAAATTAATAATGGAAAAGATTTCAGTCATTGACTCATTGACACGACAGAGCTGCTAGTGTTGCCCGGAAAACAGATGAACCATCTCCTCTGATCTGTCCCTTCTGCTCTGGTGAAGCGTTCATGAGGTTCCAGGTTACAGTGGGCTCAGGAGCCAGATGGCACTTAGCAGCAAACCTTTGATTTTAACTTAGGCTAAACAGTAGAGGGATCGTTTATGATAAGAAGGACATTTGGATCAGTTATGTTGAAGCACTGTATTCCTGATGCCATGCAATCCTACTGAAACATATGGCCTACTCGTTTAATGGTAAACTGGGAGATGAAGGAAAACATAGAACCATATGTAGGAAGAAATATTTCCCTAAAACAATGTAGGAAGAAATATATAGAACATGTTAAGGCTACTGGTAGCCTGAGATGTTTTCATGGTCACACATTAACAATGTTTCATTGGTGGAGCCTAGACAAAGGGACATCGCCTACCAGCCTTCAGCATTTGAAATGATTTCCTGTTTTTTTTTAGCCTCAAGAGTTTCAATGGTGTTCAATCTCAACAGGGACTAGACTAATAATATATATGCACGCATTAACATTCCTCTCCAATTATCATGCCAACAAGTTACTAGGACGGTCTTGTTGAAAGTAATAAGGGAAAAAAAATTTACAACTCAAATGGCTTATGTAAGCTACAATGCAATGTGCCTCATTAGTTGGTAACCATTTTTCTTAGATCATGTCTGTCTCTTGCCGACAAATATATAAACTTGGAGAGAGGAGGAAAAGAAGCCAGAAAAAAGAACTAATAATTGTCAGCAGGACAATAGGCACAGTGTTCTCTACTGTTGTAAAATGCATCAGATTTTAATCTCCAATAATTCTAAAGAGTTATATTTTAATTCGTTGGAAATTCTCAAGATGTAGTTCTAATTGTACTTTCTTTTTTTGTGAGGAAATTGTAATTCTTTTCGATGTAATAAATATTGGAAAAGACATTCCCAAACAGAGAAGTCGAGTTACTTTTCTGAACTATAGTCACTACTCACTTGCAGGCCATGTTCCATTCTGGCCAGTAAGAACATGCCAATGCACTATCATCAGGAACACAAGCTTCCATCTGTTTTGAGAAGCTGCATAGATAGCCGTTGATATGCAATAGATCAAATAATCTCGCCTGGTTACACTGGGCTTGGGAGTTAGCAACAAGCCTTTAATGTTTTATTCAGCCAAACAACTGAGGGGATGAAACATTACCTATTTTCAATAATTCTAAACAGCTATTTTTTTTTACCGTTGTTGGAAAGTATCATGATGTACTACTAATTGAAATATATGTTCTTAGTTCTCTATTAGCATGAAATGCAACAGATATACCGCATCAAATTGTTGTCATCATCTTTGAGTAATAAAAATGGTGTTGTGCATGCTCATATATGCATGCCAATGTTCCATATTCTTTGTAAGTAAACAGGCCAGTACCTAGCTACTTCTCTTTCTCCATATTTTAAGGAAGACATAATTACACTTAATTCTCCTCAGCCTAAATCACTTATTGTTCTCTTGATCTATAGACATTGCTCCTAAGCACATGAGGGACACACGACACAATCATATAGTACAACCAAGCTCTGCTAGAGAACTAGTAAGGTTCAAGTAGCTATGAGGACTTCAGTAGCAGGTCGTCAGAGACAACCTGCACACATCAGAAATGACATGTCACAATTCCTAGTGCCACTCATCCCCACTAGCATCAGGTTAGACAATATCAGCATAATCGAAAAATTGTTAGGAATGGAGAAGAGAGGCTGAAATAATCAAGATGAACTGCTATCTTATTGACAAATATGTAGAAGAGAGGAAAAGCAGCTAGAAAAGAGATTTGCTCTGGTCCAATAAAAAGTATCTCGAGGTACCAGTACCCCACGGTACCAAATCGTTTCCGATTGTTGGATCTAACTGGTCAAGAAATTGACCGACCAGAAAAAAGTGAACCCCATAAAACCATTCGTCCATATTTCTTCCAATCCCATTGCAACACACAAGCACGGCACTAGTCTCACAAAAAAAAAAAATGCACGCAAGTAATATTCATTACTGAATTTGGTTATTTCTTTTCTCCTTGTGTAGATTAGCTTTGGACTAAATTTTGCCAGATGGCAACTGCTTATTACATCGTTGGTGTAAATTGTTTTTAGAGTTTGTTTATAACAATTTTATTGATACTTGAGGAATGAGAAGCAGTAATTAAGTTGTATTAATCCAACTCCTATTTTCACGCTATGTCAGTCATGTGAGGCTGCCAAACCGAAGCAGCCACTTGGAGATGCCGGCAGCTACCTCAACCAATGTTATCTAAAAGAACATACTTCATGAAGACACACCTAAAATAAGGGATCACACTGAGGGCACTCACGCCTTAAAGGAGCATATATAATTAGCGTGCACAGTTCTTGTTAAGAGCGATTGGATATTGGTAACACGCTGATGGCCAGGGTTTTAAATTTCGAAATCAGCAATTCTGCCGCAGCTGAGCGATAGAACCGAAATTTCCGAAATGAAATTTTTTGAATTTTTGACGGATTTTGAATAAATTTGACCAAATTCACAAAAAAGAAGAAGCAAAAAACCGAAATTTTCGGGCGAGATGTTAGCATTTCGGTGGGGGGCGAAATTTCGAACCGAAATTTCAAACACTGCTGATGGCTTGATGCAGTTCTGCCATATCCAAGAGCCAACATTGATGCATATTATTGTAGAATTGTTGGGCGTTTTCTTTGAGTCAAGTAAAGTGTTCTATTGCTGATGCCACTCATTCCGATTGTGATGCTCATACTGTCATGCATTTCCATTTGAATCTCTGAGGTTGGACTTGCGAAGAAGTAAGATAATGGTAGTGAAAAGTCTACACGAATCAGTGCTGCATCGACAGATATATGGACTTAAAAAACAGTGGTAAAGCCAGAAAAGAGAGAAGTAATAATGTGTGCATGCTAGTATGACGTTCTATTACATCAAAGTATACATGCTCAGCTATTCAGAGTTAACATTAAGATGCTTAATTGTTATCACAGTGAGGCTAGAGGATTTAATTTGGTGGCCTCTTGAATCAATTTTTTGTTCCTAGTTTGCAAACTAAATAATTTTTTTGTGCAGTGATTTTGGCACTTCAAATACTTTTGCAGTACCTTTGCTGAATTCATAGACAAGTATGCTGAATTCATTTCTTGGCGACGAACGCCGGCGACGACGCACATCTTTTTCCTTTCAGTATTGCGGCACACACAAACGTATTTGGAATGGACACGCAAGAACAGAAGCCTTTCAGCAACAAATGCCTTCTTTTTTTCTCCGTTATTCACACTGAATCAACTAATTATAAATTTGGCTTTATAAATCTCACGCCAGCACGCATGATCCACTAATCCATGCAACACATGCATGTACTTATCCACTAAGTAACTAACTAGCCCACTAATTAAGGCATGCAACATATGCACGTTCTAACTAGCTAGCAACTTGACCCATTTATGCATTGGCCGGCCTCAAACTGAACACATCAAGTTTCCAGCCATATGCAAACACGTCTAACACAGGACGTGATCACAGTAAACAAAACTAATTAACCATAAAAGAATGATATGCAACAAGATTAGTGCTAACAAAGTATTGATTTGACTTAGAAAATACTGCAATGCATATCATCCTAACATGTCTAGCTGCATTTCTTCCTTTTAAAATCTTCATGCATCATCCTTCCCTTTGATGGCCAAATTTCCCAACATGTCAACCTACTAGTCGCAAGGCCAAAGAATGCCACAACAGCTAGTGTTGACAGGCCAAAGTTCCTGCTGCCTCTCATGCCGAATGCAAGCAACATCAGGATCAGGATAAGCTAGCAACACCAGTATAGGTGAAGAGAACGACAGGACAGAGAGAGCCAGCTCTTAATTTGTTGTCACCTTCTGCTATATATGTAACTGCCCTTCCAACATTGGAGAGAACAAATTTGACATTTACAGCTTCCACCAGCATAGACTTGTAGTATTATTTATGATGAATCTCATTGCTACAGGTTAATTAAGGAAAAAGTGCTATATTCTTGATATACTACATATCAGTGCAGGCCACAGGTTTGGATTCATGGCACATTGTTTTCTTAAGGACAAGCCAGAAAAGGCAGGCTTTTATTAAACTAACACGCAGTCAACACGACAGATAGAGAAATTATCGCAGCTAACACCTTGATTTCACAAAATGAAAAAAAAAGTCGACCACCGCATATATGCTGTTAATGAGACATTGTTAATTTCTTTTTTTGTTGAAATGTATGAAATCTGGCCTCTACATCCAAAGCGAATGTATAGAGCTAAGTTAATTGAGACAACACATATGATGCAATTAATGAGTTATGACAAGTTAGTTTTTTTATGAAAAAGTACTATCAGGTTTTGCCTAGAAGTTATATATTAAAAATATAATATTTGGAGACAGGAGACTAGTTTATCCAAATATTACAAATGTTGTAACCAATCGAAAACTGCTAAACTAATACACTCGTTCACCCTACACTGAACTGAAGTGAATCGAACAAGAGCCTACAATCTCTGAAATCCTCTGGCTTGCCATCAGTGTTCTACTATCAGAAGTAAATAGCATGCCGGGCCAGCCATTTACTCTTGGAACTTGAGACTGGGCTGCAGATCATTCAAATGGACTATGATTATCTTTGATTTCTATTGTGGATGATCAATAAGGACCAACTAAAACTATGTTTGCTGCAGTACCAGGCCTTCGTAAACATACTGTCCAATGAAGTCGACAGGTTATTGGATTCTCAAAGATCGTGGCATCCCTGATGTCGCTCATTCCAATTTGTGACCGTGTTTTCTCTATTGATTTAACAAGAAAGAAGGTATTGTTTCAGAGGAATCTTGTAGATGAAGGATACATGCAGAGGAGATGAAGGTGTATATATATAGGCCTTTATAGTTGACTGTCTATTGATTTATTACATGTGAATATATAAAGCTTCCAAACAACCGAATTTAATAACTGAAACTCAAATAGCTTTGTAGCTAGCCTGCAGTAAATTTTATACAGACTTCTCCTCCGGCCTATCTGTACCAGGATGATCTTCAATGTGCTATAATGGAGAATCATGATCAGGAGTACAACAGTGCCTTCTTGGAACTGGAAGATACACACGAGGAGAGATGATAACACCATAAAATGACTAGAATTCCCAATAGCGACCGTACTAGCTTGTTCGTTGTCTCCAGCGTGCTCTGACCCTCCCATTTTACTGACAGTGAGAGGAAACTAATCTAACGGAGCACAAACCACGCTTACCTTCAATGGATGAGAATTATCCTCAAGCATACAGATTTGTGGTACTCCCTCTGTTTCATAATGTAAGACTTTCTAGCATGATTCATATTCATATAGATGTTAATGAATCTACACATATATTAACACATATATAAATAGAGAACTTTTACGGTACATTCTACTGCTAGTATATACTAGCAGTATATTTGATCCAACGGTGTAAATTCATCTAATTTTCCTCCTAACTATCCTGCAGTATAAATTGAATTGGGTAAATTTGTCTTTTTATCTTTTTGCGTGGGGGGTATTTTTGTAAATTCATGCTATCTCACTTAGTCAGATCCGTTTGCCCGGCACCAGTTGAAACCGAAGCCGCTCGGCTTGCAATCGCCGCCGCTGGTTTCTTTCGACGCCGCCCCCGCCGCCGTCAGCCACAATCGGCGCCACCGCCATCGGAAATCGATTCAATTTCCCTCCTTTCCTCTCGTGTCTTTCCGTCCACCCACCCAAAACCCCATTTTTTTCCGAAAATTCCCCAAATCGGCGCCGGATGCTGGTTCTACGGGAGGGCACCGGCCAGCGCACCAGGCAAAGGTGCAGAAGGGCGCCGGGGCGGGAGCGAGATGGGGCCAGCCTCCGTCGCTGGTGTCGCCAGATGTAACGAGAAGAAGCGGATGACGAATTGACGATATCCAGGGAAAAAATCCACGGGAAAGTTAATCCCTATTTGTGATAAAAAAAAAACAATCTCTATTTTAAATAACTAAACAACCCTTTTCAGAATTTTAACAAATACCAAATCTACCCTATTATATACTGCTAGTATATACTAGCAGTAGAATGTACCGTAAAAGTTATATATAAATATGGGTAATGATAGAATGACTTACATTATGAAACGGAGGAAGTAGCTTCTTATGGTGGATGACCTGTTGCCAGAGCGGTAGTGAATCATGGCTGGGGTTGCTGCCGCGACCGGTAGATCGGAAATTCAAGTGGTAACCAGCTCGCTGCAAGAATTACACAAGTATAAGCTGGTTCATTTCCTTTAATGGAGAAACACAATACTAGAGGGGCCTAATAAGCAAAATATCCCTCTCTACGGCTACCCAAGGACCAATATATCTTGTTTGTGACCGAACTATCCAAAGTGACCTGAGGTCTTGGAGATCTTGACCGTTATTTCGTACAAATAGGGGGTTTTCATACAAAAGATCCATCCCACTCTTGGCATGGACATATCTCTTTGTTCACCATAAGAGCTGTTATTTCATATGGGGTGTTTCCACAAAAAAAAACGCGCGGACCAATCTAAGACGTGTGCGGTGATCCAACAGGCAAATATGAGAAATTTTATGGTACTTGAAAATGTATCTTGAGGTACCTAAATTTTACACTGAAAATTTTGGTACCTCGAGGTACTTGTATCTGTAGGTATCAAATTTTACACTAGAAAATTTGGTACCCTCCTGGTACTTTTTCAAAAATGGTAAAATTACCCAACAAATATACATAGTTCTATATCTCTTGGTGTCAGCAGTGGATCTATGCCATTGTCACAACTAGGACGGGGCTTCTTGCCCGGAGCACTCGCATCAAAGGTAGACGCATACACGGTTGCAGAGTCATAGGCCAGCTCACTGCGCATGGCCATGATCGTAGTCAGGTCTCTACCGTGACCCATGGCGACGACACTGGCATGACACTAAAGCATTAACAGAAGCAGAATACTGAGCATATAGATGAGCCTGCTGCCTGCTGGTTGTCGGTGTTCTTGCAGCCTTCTGGAAGAGAGATGGTGTAGCCGATGGCCAGTTGCATCCTTGCACGAGATGGGATGGAGTAATCACATGCCATACTGAATACTGCTGCTGGACTGCGTCGACATAGCGTGGGGGAAATGGTAAATGTTGCGTTCCTGATGTCACTCATTCCTAGTTATCTCGATACTGCAAGCTAGGGAAGCTGTAAGATAGGAATGTGTGGTTGTTGTTTCTCTTTAGCTACAAAGATAGAAAATGTGAAAGTTCAAATCGAACATTGTGGAAAGAGAAAGATATGTTAGTATACGAACTCAGTTAAGAAAATTTTGTAGTTATAACTCACTATTTTCACCATGTATGCACCACTCTCAACACAAATTTAGATCACCGTATCAACTTAAACTCTATATAAAATAAAGTAAATTAAGCACCCCTCCATTTCGTTCTAGCTCCGCCCCTGTTTGATGTTAATGCTTATTTTTTTTTAAAAAATGAAGATATCACCGCTTTAATTACACAAGTATAGGCGGTTTCCTTTGCTTCAACGAACCATATAAATAATGGAGGGGTATTACTACTGAAAGATGATTGCACTGTTCATTCACTCAAACAACATCACAAGGATCCTAATTCCTAAATGTTATCTGTACATTTGCGGAGTTTCTCTGCAAAAGATCCATCGAACTCTTTGCTTGGACCATTCTGTGATGCTGAAATATGATTCAATGGCTAATTATGAGAGAACACCGGCATACAATAAGATGCAATCTTACTCTATACATGATTGCAGATAGCAAGTTGATTTTTCGGAAATTTGCTTTTTTTTTTTCTCTGCTCTATGCAGAGAAGGCAAAATTTTCTTTAGTATCCAATTCCCCATTCATAGTTACATGTTTGTTCCAATACATTGACATTCTAAGATAGTAAAGTGACAAGGTTCACTGCAGGGAAAATGTACCACTCTTTGAGACTGATGTCCAAGTCAATCCTGCATGAACAGATTCACTCCATTATTTGGCAATCGTTGTGGCCTTGTGGGAGAGTTTCCTCCTTGGAACAGAACAAAATCATGCTTTCCAGGTGCAAAATTTTTCCCTGGTGCAGGAGACATCCAGCGAGTGATCTCAATATACTGTAGTTTCATAATAGTGGCAAGCAGAGTTATACTGCGTTGTATTCCTAGCGCCACTCATTCCGATTTCGATGCACAGGTCAGGATGTAAAGCATGAAGGTATGAATGGCAAGGAAAAGAATGAAAGACAAATCGTTGATTCTAATGAAACTTTGCGTGGCAACTAATTATATAGATCTAGTAAGAAATCTAAGCTGGAAAATAATGTGTGCAGAGTACATACCAGCCTGTAATTGCAAATTACTCCCTCCGTCCCAAAAAAAGATAAACCCTGGTTTCCGTGCCCAACGTTTGACCGTCCGTCTTATTTGAAAAAATTATAAAAAAAATTAAAAAGACAAGTCACGCATAAAATATTAATCATGTTTTATCATCTAATAACAATAAAAATACGAATTATAAAAAAATTTCATATAAGACGGACAATCAAAGTTGGACACGGAAACCCAGGATTTGCCTTTTTTTGGGACAGAGGGAGTATGGAGCAGTACCATTCCTTGGTCTTGTCAGATGCTTCAAAATTGCGGGTGTTGGGGGAGTATCTCCGGATCAAGGGAAGCTAGCCTCTGAAGGGACCCCCATCGCCGTAAACTTCGAGTCCCCACTGATGTGGCAGCTACAAGAGGAGCTGTACCCACCAGGCTTCCGACTGCCTAAGCTCTCTAAGTACCGGGGAGACTCCAACCCTGCGGAGTTCGTCAAGAACTATGCCATGGCCATTGAGGCCAGCGGCGGAAGCCTGGCCACAATGGCCAAGTGCTTCCCCCTCGCCCTGGATGACGTGGCCCAGCGCTGGTTCTGGTCGCAACTCGCGCACGGGTTCGATCGGCTCGTGGGGGCAGCTCCGGCTGGCGTTCTGCAATAACTTCCAGGGCACCTTCGTTGAGCCCATGACGGCTGGCAGTCTCTTTGCCATCAAGCAGCGCCCGGAGGAGTCGCTCCGGGACTACTTCAGGCGCTTCACGGCCGCCAAGTCCCAGATCCGTGGTCTGTCGGACTCCACCATCATCGATGCCGCGAAGCAGGGGGTGCTCGAGGGCACGGAATTCTTCAGCTGAATATCAAGTTCCTGATGCTGCTCAATCCGATATTTGTAGGACATCAATTAAATTGTACGTCTGGCTTATCAGCATGGTCAGACAGTAAGGATGTTTGTAAGTATATGTTCAGTGGGAACTTGCTAGCAAGAAGGCATGCAGGAGCAAATGTGTGCAAGTTCTCTACTGCAAGATGTTCTGCTATATATATAGTGTGAAAGAAGGTAGGATATTATCAAGATGAGCTTGGTATGGATGGCATCAAGAAGAAGCAATATATCATTATTATTACTGCCTAAAATATAATTTATGGAGGAAATTATGAGCACATTAGGTGAGCTTGGCAAAAAGCAGATGTACGGGTACATAAATAGTCATGTGTCCTGACCAATTGCGCCTTTTGGCACTTCACCATGTATTGGCGTAATAAATTTCAAAACACGTGTGAGAAATTAATATATCCAGTGGATAATATTAAACCAGTCAGCTGGGTATTAAGGATATATCCATTCATCATACAGAAATTCTGCTATATCTGAGGATGAAGAATTATTAGATGAGAAAATGGATCATATAACATCTTATATGGGAATTGAGGATATACCCCTCCCTACAAAATTGTTGGATTGTTAGTTAAGTATATTGATTTGACTTAGAAAATGATGCAGTGCATTATCCTAGCATGGCTAGCTAGCTCTATTTCCTTCCTTGAAGATTTTCACAACGTGTCATAAAAGTGTAAAATTACATCAAACATTTTCTTTGTCGAATACATAAGAGGATTGCTGAAACATTTCATTAAGAGAGGAGAAAAACATGGGGAGGGAAGCAAAAACCCTCCCTCACCCTTCAAATAAATAGATGTAAACCTCTGAAGCAAACGGTAAGCTCGTGAAGAAGGATTGCAAGCTGATGTAAGCAATATACATTTTGGATCAATGACCTGTCAGGAAAAACGCTCCACCTCATTCAATTTCACTCTCAATCTCACCGGTGCTGTGTTATCTGACGGTTGTAGGTTTCGCTACAGTAGACTGAAGAAATTCAGAAAACAGAGCAGCTAGCTGAGATAGAGTATGCGCTGCTTGAAACTTGCACAGCTTTTCTGGGTTCATCTTCTCCTTTTATTCTCCTCTCCTGGGAGTTTGTTACATGTATCTAATAGCTGAGCGTACAGGATCACAAAAACCGCGCCATCCCACGATATAGCTCCTAGATCGGTCAACAACATAAAGAAAGAAATGGAAATTGCTCAACTGAATTCTGGTACTCTCGGACTATTTTCAGTATTGCCTACATATGCAAGGCTAGACTAACTAAAATGCAGCTAAGACTGAGAAAAAAAGGATCAATGCTCAAAGATTTACATCGGCTTCGTCAGCATGACCCTTTCCTTTGAAGGCCAAATTGCTCAATAGTATGCGTAGGAGTCCATGGCAACCTCTGAAGCAGGCCCAAAGTGCGTGTGATTGTAGTAGATATGCCAAACTTCCTGCTGCCTCTCATTACGAATGCAACATCAGGATTAGAGAACAACAATACAGAGACAGCCACCTCCTCTTTGTTGTAACAGTAGCAAGACAGTCCTTTCAGATTAAGGCAAGTGATCTATTATTGAGATATATACAATCAATGGCAGCCACAGCCCACAGGTTGGATTCATGACATGTTGTTTTCTTATGGACAAGCCAGAAAGCAGTAACAAATTATAAAGAGCATGGTTTATTACAGTTTAAGCCGGGTTAGATGATCTGCTAGTATGTGCCACTATGAAAAGTTGAAAACTAACATAGTCAACACAAGATAGTAAGAGAGACCGGACAGCTTGATTTCACAAAAGAAAAACAAAAATCAATTAGCACATCTGCTATTAACTAAGCTAGGCAAAATATGATGCAACTACTATGTCCATTAACAATCTAGTAGTTCTGAATGTAGAGTCACTGAACTGAAAGGAATAAGAGCAACGATGAAAATGTCTGAATCCTCTCGCCAGTCTCCTATTACTAGCCTCCCAGAAACAAACAAAATTATCAGTACAGGATGTCATATTAAGAAAACAACATGATCATCCGTGTTTTTTCGTTGCGCATGATCAGTACGGGCGAACTGAAAAAACTATAACGTAAGGGGTTAACTGATTAATTATTCAGCTCTTGCTAAGTGTGGGATTCCTGATGTCTCTCATTCCAATTTGTGATCGTGTTGCCTCCCATGAACTAAACTACGAAGATGGCACCATGTATTAATTTAGAGGAACCTTGTAGATGAAAGAATACACAACTCACATATGAGGATCGACGCTGTAATGTGTACACAACTCATGCCAGTCTTAGCTGAGGGGTAAAAAAATGTTATTGACTTAAATTGTTACATGTGATGATCGATAAAGGGACAGACAGACATACTTCTATGTTTGAATGTCAGAAACTCAAATAGCTTGCAAATTAGTAAATGTTTAGTAAAGAAATACATCCGAATCTTGCCAGGCCACAAATGTACTCTAGTCTTCAGGGATTGTTGTGGGAGAGTTTCCTCCTTGGAACAAACCAAAATCATGTCTTGCAGGTTTCTTCTATTGCAAGAGCCATCTAGCGCGTGATCTCAATTCACTTCAAGAAGAACTGTTGCAAGCATCTATACCTATACTAATCGGGCACTTTTTCGAGCTCCCACGTTAACCAGAAAGATCTAGCCATTGATCAAATAGATCGTATTGTTGCAACCGTTGATCATTCAAGCCAATAAGCGTGTAATTTTATGGCCCACTTAAAAAAGCACGTCTACTATGTGCCATGGTATCCCATCGTTTGTTGTAACTGATCTGTTCTCCAGTCATAGGGACGGAACGTACATGGAGAACATGATCGAGTAGATTGATCTGATGGAGAACACGAGCAGATAGATCTATCTTCGCCTCTGCGATGGACGGATGGAAGACGCTCCAGTTAATTAATCATCGCCATGGACTTTATCACAACTATAACGTGATTCGCCAGCAGCCCTTCAATCAATCTTTCTACAATTCTACTTAAACGTCAGGTAAGCAGTGTCATGTTTATTTTATTGACCTAATTAGCCGTCCTTTATATATTCATGAATTCATCTTTTGTCTTAGAACAAGGTCCTCAACAAATCTACCTTAGCCGCTATTTGCGTATAACAAAAGTGCATGCATGTAAACGGTGCTTCTGCAGAACCTGAGGACATGGCCATGCAACCATAAAAAAGCAGATTATCGGAGCGTACAGGGTGATCATGCTTGGAAGGTTTCTTAAAGAAAAAGAGATGATCACGGAGGGGGGACAAATCAAGTTTGTAAAATTAAATCAGAAGTTGACGTTAATCTCCATCAGCTTATCAGTTTAATTAGCAAGCTAATCAGGTTCGCGGCTCTTCTTCGTTTGTTAATTTAAACAGGCTTCTCCCTATGCAATGTTAAACTAATGAATTCATGCATGCATTAGTATAAGCTAGCTCATTAATTACTTCTGTCTCTTTTGTAAGTACACATGGATTATATATCCATCACCCATTGACTATTGTGCACCCTGTATGTTTCATGATGTTAAATAAAAATGTTACGTCAATTTCTATAATAGAACATATCAATATCAGGTGTAATTAGCAAGTGTCAATGATGTGGGCTATTCTTTAAACCAAAACGACAATATTAGAAGCTAACGAGAGTATATATGAAACTCATTAGATTTTTTTTAATATTTTAAAATACATAAATATCATCCTAGCCATGTAATATACGAGGACTCATATATATCTATCTATATCTATAAATTATCTATCTATACCTCTATTAATTGGATACTCTGAGAAAGCTTCCACGTTAATTAAAAAGATCTTTAACTTATTTGGTAAAACATATAATGACCACCATTGATTATACAGTTAAATCCCACTTTTGAAGCGAACCTAATCTTTGTCAAATTTTAAAGTCCATACTAAGTCCTGACCTTCACCGTATCTTATTCTTGCTAGGCATCTATATCTCTGTACAGTTGCCTTCATCGAGATCGGCAGAGATTTGGAGGCTTCATCTCCCATGGGGATCAACCCACTACGACCTGAAGACTGTCATGATCCCAACGGTTAATTAGCAACGCAAGTGACCTGGAAATCTGTAGATGATGCGCGTGATCATCGACTTCTACATATGTGCTATACTTAATTTCAAGTCTCTGTCTCAGGAGCTACTTTACCTTTTTCATGTTTCATTTCTTAAATTGTGTGTGCATCTGAAACATAAATCTTGATTCGGATATGCCATGATTTGACCCTATAATTAAATTTCAGGTGTTTACATATACATCCATAAATCCAAAGTTCTACTTGCATCTTGATTATTCATCCCTGACCATCGCATCTAGGATCCACTGATGCACATAAGATGATTCATCAATGGTCATTACATCAACAATGCACAGAGGTATCCCATTAAACTCCCACATCAACATTCCATGTGATCATATGATATTCTTGATTTTTTTTTGTTTTGATTGAAATAAAGAATTATGTTACTGATATTTTTTTGTTACTAATAATTATGTTACTATAAATTAATAATAAGTTTTAAGTGGACAACATATATATATTGTCCTAATACATTACATGTTATCTACATCATATTGATTTTTGCCGGGAGACTAGATTTGGATTCCTATGTCATTTTCTTTTTCCAGATAGTTAAACATACATCGCTAACAAATCTGCTCCATTGTTCATCCAAATACATTTGTTTTAGTGAATCTATGATTTCATCAAAAATTTAATTTATCTTACGAATGTAATGTATGATGGAAAAGTGCCAGTTAAAATCATCTATCTCAAAACAGGAGGGTAGTACCAAATTAGGAAACCAACACAAGGACATTATAGGTAGTGATTAATTCCTAAATTCATAGTTATTAAAACATGGAAATAACTGATACTTCAGATATGTAACGATAAATATTACTTTCGAATTTTGATATTTTTAAATCATGAAAGAACTATTGCTGATTCCAAAATTTGGAACAATTTTTAATCACGATAAAACAATAATTAAGACTTCAAACCGAGTATAATAATTTTTAATTAGGAATTTTAAAATTAAATTATAAAGATGTTATAATTGAGACTACTCCACATGGAATACAACTTGATATTTAATAACTATGAATATAGGAATCATTAAATCATGAAAAAGCTTAACTCCAAACCAAGTTTATTTCTATACTTATTAATTCAAATTTGCTAAATTATTTTATACCAAATGCTTACAAGAGACAGCAAAAAGAGTTTAAATCTATATTTCTAATATTAAATTTTGAAATTATGAAATATCAAAAAAAAAAGTAATAGAAGAAATATTAGAATGGGTTATATAAGAAATTACTAATTATGCTTTTCGCAACTATAGTTTCAATAAAAGTGTTTTTTAATGTATCAACTTCCAATTAAACAAAATTCACTTATGAATTTAACAACATATTTCATCATTCACAGTATCCCATGCAACGCACGGGTTGACGGCTAGTAATTATAATGGGTTATATTCCTAGTGCTACTCATTCCAATTTCCATGCAAGGGTCAGGAAGCAAAGCATGAAGATATTCATGGCAAGGAAAAGAATAAAAGAAAAAGCATCTCTTCTACTTGCATGCAACTAGTTATATAGATGTAGGAGAAATTTAAGCGAGAGCCTATGATAAAAGCCTAACTTTACTTCTATCCTAACATATATTATAACTCCAGGTCCTAATTTACACCTAACTTTAAATACATATTCGGACACATACTCCAGCATCTCGGACATCGAAATGCCATCCGACGGTCAAACATTGTCCATCATGCCCTCCCACTGACATGTAAACCATAGTGGACTGCTCGATTATTATGTTAATCATCAGTCTACAGCCACGACAACGACATTACTGTACTGTAAGGTGCTATCGCTCTTCTCGTAGCAAACTGTCATGAAGGAGCACGCACATACGCATAATCGCGCAATGCCTCTTGGAGCGATGCTCTCATCTCTTGTTGTCCATGGTCACTGTCCCGCCTCCACCTTGAAGGCCGTTGAGCACGGTGGCGATGCTGGCAACGCGCCATGCCAACTGTGGCGAGAAAGCCATCACAACGACGTAGATGCTATATGATGGGTTCGTGTGTTCATGAACAGAACTCTTCAGAACGATGTCAAACACCTTCTGTACAGAACATGCCTACTGGAACTTGTCCACAGATTGTCTGCTTCTTTTGGTTAGTACGCATCTTCTTCCTGAAGCCACTCATTCTTATCGCCACAATGCTTGACATCAGGTTCGAGTTAGTTTCCTTTTCATTTCATAGGGGAATTGAAATGTGAAAAGGTGGGGATTCAATCGAATGGATAGCAAAATTTATAGAGGAGAAGCTGGGGGGACGCAATAACAGTTATTGTACTGCTAATTATTGGCATAGATGTTTTTTTTTTTGTAACTTGTTTCTTGCAAATTGAATGTCAAAACAGAAAAGATAAATATGGACAACCACATATTAGCCAGAAGAAAGTAAAGTATAGTTCACATTCATCCATCTCCATGACCAAACGGACCGCTAATACCCTAATACACATTGTAGCATTACCACAAATACAAACAAAGATATATATATATCGATAATTGTGTTTTATTTTGACATGAGAGTATGCCTGGTAAATGGTCTTAACACTTTTATAGTTTTGTTTTTTTTTTTGTTTTAGTTGAAGGCTGTCTAATTTCTTAAAGAATGCTAAAAAAATCCTCCTTTTTTAAAAAAAAATTCTATGTAGAAAAAACCTTGGTATAGTCTTAAATATTTATCTAGTATTCAGATAACGTTCTAGTCCTCCATCCACAAATATAATGGATCATAGGCTTTAAATTATGTCCACAATTATAAGAAGTTAATTTCATAGTACTAATTTCGCTACCCACCCATCATTACTTTCAGCAAAATTTACGCATGGACACTAGAAGAATGCGATTGCTCGCAAGAACTATAGCTCCATGGCTATTTGCCACTTGACACCGTGCACATAATTTATCATTTTCTTCTATTTCAGTAAGATACTTTATCGGTAGCTTTGTCTACTTTGTTTCAATTGGATCGTAGCACTGTCAAACTCATCCCCATTCACTTCGGCAACATGGGCCACATGTAGTAGTGAGCGCATCCAAAAAAAATTAGGCGGGTCCAAAAAAAATGCATGAATTTCATATGACCAACAACAACTAGAGCAATACCAAAGAAGCTCACCAACTAGCAATAATGATGGTGATGATGTGTCTAAGTGGTATATATAGGAAGGATAATCACATAATATTGTAATTCAATTCTCCTCGTTAAGTGAGAAAATGGAATTGTCGGTGCCTGTAACACATGCTCATTCGATGATCAGCATGTAGACTAACTATAACTGTGTCTGATATAGCAGGCCCTTACAAACATATATAATCTTGACTTGTTTTTACTCGCAGACTATGTATGGCATTCGTGATGTCACTCATTCCGATTTTGTGAGTTCTCTCTTGATCTCAAGTAGGAGCAGGGGATTGAGACAAAGAAGGTATTGTTTCCAGGAATCTTGTAGATGAATAGATAAAGGCATGTAGTTCATCAGCAGTATCCAGTAAAGGTTGTGTTCCCCATGTCACCCATTTCTATCTCGAATTCTCAACATTGTGATTATTGTTTTTTTGGCAAGGGGCAAGGGAAGGTGTAAGACAAGAACAGGTGACCATTTCTCTTTAGCTAAAAAAGATACTGGAAAATACGGAAGTTTAAATGGAAAATTGCAAAATTAGATGTTAGTATATAAAGGCGAAAGCAACAGAACAATTAACGATCTTGCAGGCCAACTGGGTGTGCTTTTTTTTTACACACATACACATGCACCCTCACCCTTAGGAACATACACACGCACCCTTACGAGCACGTCCAAAAAATGGGCCAGCACATTTTCAGATTTATGAAGTCACCACCGTGGTTTCACTGTGGATAGATATGTTGCCTACCATAAAAGAATAATTAACCGTAAATACGAGCGTCCGTCTAAAGTCTAGGACATAAATGAAGGTGTGCAGGTTCCACGACCAAGAGTCTAACCAATTGAGCTATACTAACTTCTCATCCAAGTGGTGTCTATTTCCACGTACGATAGGGTTGTTCTATTTATACAATTTCCCCAACCCGATCAAGATTTCTGTGATTTTTTTAGTTAAATTCATAATGTTTTTCTAGAAAAAATGTTCCGGTGCAAAGTATTTATCCAACTCTTGTGTGGACCAATTTGTGATGCTGAAATGTGATCCCATGGTCAGAATTATGCTGGAAATAAATAGAACCCAACAAAGATGCTAAACCTGGGCTATGCACAATTGCACCCAACAAAGATATTTTGAAAGCATTGTTGTTTTCCCTGCTCTCCGTGGAGACGGCAAAATTTTATTTAGTACTTCTTTCTCCAATTCCCGATTGGTACATAATTAGATATTCTTGCTCAGAGACATGATGTCACATAGTAAGAGGATAGTGTTCTCTTCACGAGGAACTTGAACCTTGGTTTGAGAAGCTTCGAAGTTCAGATGTTCAAGTGAATCCTTCCTAGACAGACATACTCCCGTCTTCAAGAATTTTTGCTGGAGAGTTTACTCCTCAGAACAAAACTTAATCATGCTTTGCAGGTGCGAATGCCTCCCAAGTTGCAAGAGCCCTCCAACGAGTGAACTCAATGTATTGCAGGATAAGAACCGTTGAAAGCAGAGGTATAATAGGTTGTATTCCTATTGCCACTCATTCCAATTTTTGATGCACCGGTCAGGATGCAAAGAATGAAGATATGCGTTTCAAGGAAATGTCTGAAAGACAAAGCATTGATTCTAATGCAATGTTGGATGCAAACTAGTAGTTATATAGATGCAGTAGGAAGTCCAAGCTGAAAATAATGTGTGAAGGCAGGCTGGGAGGATAAAAAAAAAATCCTGATTTGTAATATTTGTACTCCCTATATTCTACATTATAAGATATTTTAGCCTCTCAATCCCTCGTTTAGATTCATTAAGCACATGCGTGGATATATTCAAAATCCAAAATTTCTTATGGTGTGAAGCAAATAAAATACTAATTAAGGAAACAGTACCCTTTATTTCCTGCATCTATATAACTGTAATTATAGATCTTTCTTTTTTTTTCCTTTGTGAACTCGTGTATCATTGCAAACATGTAAATTTCTTGCCGAATTCCAGTTGTCTACAGCATTCGGGGAGAATAAATTTTCCCCATTGTAGCATCTCTGCTTCCATCTTCAATTGTCTTTAGGGTCAGTCATCCTTGGTTTGTGAGAGGGTCTCTCTCTTCAAAGGCTCTGGCTCAAAGTGAAAGCGCAATTGAGTCAACGTGATAATTTGATTAATTACGGACCACGAGTAAATATAGAGGCGGTTCCTAATCTCTACATGAATCAGAATCAGGAGAGAATTAGGGAAACCGACTAGGACAAGATACAAAACATGTCTATAACTCTATATCTCTAATACCCCCATAGTTGGAGCGTCGCAAAGGCAAACGTTCAAATTGTAATGGAACTCGCAAAAAATAGAGCTAGGAAGACCTTGCCATCCATTGACATGGGGTAAGATTGGTAACATCGAATTTGTGTAAACCTTGCTCGCATGTTCTTCCCTACCCATCATCCTTTTTCCTTTCACCATCCTTTCTACGTCGAGCGCCCCTAAGCTGCCTTGTCCCGATTAAGATAAAGCTGTTGCTTTGGGGGCCTTCGGATGGGGGAAATGAAGGAGGGGCAAGGCATGCAGTGGAGTTCGACACTGAAGGGGAGGTTACAAGCATGCAGAGGAGGCACAGATGGCACGGGCTCGCCGGAGATTGAGGCAGAGGCTTGTACCTAGTGCGGATAGTGAGACGGTACCAGGAGGTACCAAAGTCTGGACCACCGTTGGATCTGATTAGATGGACGGCCCTGATTTATCCCTTCTCTCTTTTCAAGGATGGTAAAAGTGCTCTTATTCCAAGGTGCTCCTCTAATCTCCAATGTCACAGCTCGCATTCTTCCAGTGCTGTGTCATTCTTTCCTTACAAATAAGATGTAAAAAAAAAACAAACTGAATATGTAGAACTAAATTTGTTTCAAAAATAATTTGTAGAACTAAATGTACTACTTCCTCCGTTTCATATTATAAGACTTTCTAGCATTACTCACATTCATATAGATGTTAATGTCTAGATTCATTAATATCTATATGAATGTAGACAATGCTATAAATTCTTATAATATGAAACGGAGGGAGTATAAACAAATGGGCTGAATCATGCGTCAACTATATATGGTACTCAGGGAACATCTGAGGCAATCGTACCTTTTTTTTTTTTGTGTAAAATTGGTTCTATAGCTATAGAGCTGGCTTTTGAGATGGTGAGTCAGTTAACTAAACAAAAGTTTCTCACGAGCTAGCTAACTGCATAATTGAGGCTAAAATTTCATTGCTGGGCTGTTCTGTAGCATGCTAGCTTAATTAGCTAGCTCTCGTGCATGTATATTTGCTCTGTTTGCAAAAAAAAAAAAAGTCCCATGCCATATACCGTGTAAATTAATTAGCAACAAATATATTTCGACATATGTGTTGCTCAAGTTATCACCTTCTGGCTTCTGTGCGCTGCACCATTTATCCTTGATGCATGTCTAATCGCGTTCTCATATCACAGCGCTAACAACTTTGTACACATTCACATTACATGTTATGATGATATATATGTTAAAATACTTGCATATATTCTCATTCTGCAAAAAGAAAAAGAAAAACATTACATGTTCGTGGCCAGTAGTGCGCCATGAAGGGAGCAACAGTGTTTTGGTTGGAATTTGATCGACTTCGTTTGCACGCAAGAATTCGAATTCTTCACCGGATGCCGCCTATTCCCATGGCTGTGTATATACGTGCTTGCATTGCTGAGTTGCTAGCTAGCTAGGATGCAAAGAATGGAGGAGTCACAAATTAAAATGTGTGGTGGTATAATTTTTTCGTTTTTTTTCTGGTTAAAACCATCAAGGGTTGTAATCTTATAATTTTTTTTCCTGGTCGATCTATCAATAGAACTTCGCACCGTCTTGTGCGAGTCGTTAAAAAAACAAATTAAAATGAAAGGCTTTCTAAATTTATTAATTACTGCGGCAGGCATGGAAATGGGAAAGGAAAAATATGCACAAACATAGTGCAGGTTAATATATATTACTGCAATTTGGAAGTGCAGGAGATAAAGCTGTACGTAGTTACAAAGGGCCTATAGCAATTTTATTAATTACTCTCTGCAATTATGAAAATTGGTTTTGCACACTTATTAAGTGAACTTTATAAACTTTTTTCAATAACATGAAGGAAAACATACTTGGCTCTTACTATTACGACAACTTGGCATAGTCTCCAATATAACAACATTCATTTTCATTTTGGCATTTTACTTTCTTCATTTTCTATTTGGAAGACTGGAATAATACAGCCATGCATTCACTGATTGTCATATCCACTTGGGTGGCCTCAAGAGCTCATCAACATACATATATATATGTTGTGGCACAATAGGGTGTGACGAAACCCTGATCTGATGCCGTCGACTTAAGAAGATGCCAGTGGCAATTGACTGGGATCATCATGTGGAGACGGCAAGCTGAGCTGATCAGGTCTAAAGGCGACATGGACTTGCTCCATAGCCATTTCCTTCTAATGGTTGTCCTCTAGTCTACACAAAGACACCTCGTATGCTTTCTGATGCCTCTCATTCATAGTACCATCTGTATCTATCAAGCAACATATGCATCTTCTATATAGTACCCACTACTTCAACAAGAGAGGCAAATTCTCATATGAGCTAGCTATATACTAGATGGCCGTTCTCTCTTGGGCTATATAGTAGTACTAGACCAAGGAATTATTGTTCAATGAACCATGGTGATGGCGATGTCGAATATATATATATATATATATATATAATGAAGTTAATCAATATATAAGTACATAAGTAATAAATTTAATATTGTGTTCTAAAATGCTTATCAGATTGGCTCTCCCTTATTTATCTTGACCATGTTCTCCGAACAACTAAACTGTCGTGTTCAATTTGCAAATATTTTCTATACATTTTTTAAAAAAAATCTATTTTCATGTTTGTAATATAATACTTAATTAATATTGAATTGATGACCTACATCATTTTGCGTGCCCTACATAAGCTCAACCAATGAGATCAAATGTAGCCTAAGTAGGAGATAAATTAAATTATTTATTACAAAATTTAAAATTAAAGAACCAAGTTAACTATATTATTAAAAAAAATATTACTTTGGATCATATATATTCTACGGACTAGCTATTATTCACTAATCAATACATTTTTAAGAAAAAATTCAAATATATTTTGCTGTCCCCTCGCTATTTTTTAGTTGTTAAACTAAAACAGAAACAATCAATAATATTGGATATTTTTTTTAGAAACTCAACACGCGTACACCCTAGCCCTTAGAGTACCTTCAAAAGATTGAGATGGCACATTTTGAGATTGATGAAGTCACCGTGAGCGTTCCGTTGTCGACGGGTACGCCACATACCACTGAAAGAATAATTAGCCGTAAATACGAGCACCTATGTCAAGTCTATGACTTGAACCCATGTGGGCAAGTTTCACCACAAGAAATCTAACCAGTTGAGTTGCGCTCACTTCGCAATAACGTTAGATATTTAAACAACCATAATTTAAGCTACATATTTTGAATACTCCTATGCATTTTAAATCGATGAACTATTAGTTATAACCTTTGGATCTATCTTATATAAAGTAACCAACAAAGTATGAATGTATGATGGTAACCAAGCTCTGTCATTCGATCCAATGAACGCTCCTGATTTGGTACCGTCGTCCCTTCTTGCTGGAAAGCATCTCAATGTGCTATGTTGTGTCCATGTGTATGTGCTTCTGTAACTAAAGGGGATTGAATTCTCTCTAGCTATCCATGGATTGCTCGATCGAATCAGTTTTGGAGAATAGATGCATCTGCAAGAGGCCACTGGCAGCATCTCCCCTCTCAGTTACGACTGATCATTCAGTTAGTTTTCACCACCATGTATGTGTAGAAAATTCCTGAGCTGAAGCCATCCACGCAACGAGACGTCAGAGGCAGCTGACACATCACATGGGATCACAGGAAGAACCGGAGACGTAGCTGCTGCTGTATTCAGCGCCGCAAGCCGATTGGACTTAAACGGCGACGATCGACTCCCTACACGGCCTCTTTATTCCAAGGTGCTCCTCTAGTCTCCAATGTCACGGCTTGCATTCTTCCAGATGCCTCTCATTCCCCAGTACTGTCATTCTTTTCTTACAAATAAAATGTAAACAAACGGGCTGAATATGTAGAACTAAATTTGTTTCAAAAGAAGTTGTATAACCAAAATTGTAAACAAACGGGCTGAAACATGTGTCTACTATATATTGACATATTTTACTCAGGGTACTAAAAAGCTGAGCCAATCGTACCATTTTCTTTTAGTAAACTTGTAGTATTGTGTCATTTAAGTCCATAAACTCTCAAAATGCATATCCAAGTTACAGAACTTGTCAAAGTATACCATCTAGATCCCAAATCGACACATCCCCTCTAGGATCCTACGTGGCGCTGATGTGGCATGCCACATGGACGTGACATGCCATTTTCTTTTTTCTTCTTCTTTTCTTTTTCTTTTTCGTTTTCTTCTCATTCTTCTTTTTTTTCCTTTCTTCTGCTCGGGTCACAGAGAAAGGAGAAGAAAGGGAACAAAGAGAAGAAAAAAAAGAAGAAGGAAAAATATTAAATGGGTCACATTTGTCAGTCAAAATGATGCCACATCATGTCCGTGTGGCATGTCACATCAGCGCCACGTAGGATCCTGAAGGGGTTGTGGCGATTTGGGATCTAGATGACACACTATGACAAATTTTAGGACTTAAATATGCATTTTGAGAGTTTAGGGACCTAGATGGCATACCCCTACAAGTTTAAGGAGTGCCCGTACACTTTACTCTTTTTTTTTAAAAAAAAAATTGGTTCTATAGAGCTAGATTTTGAGATGGTGAGTCACTTAACTATTTCTCACGATCGAGCTAGCTAACTGCATAATTGAAGCTAAAATTTCATTGCTGGGCTGTTCACTAGCATGCTAGCTTAGGTAGCTCTCGTGCATGTGTATTTGCTTTTTTTGCAAGTTGCAACCAATTTAGCTAGTGTAGATCAACCGAGAAGTTGTTTTTGGCCACATATGGTTTGTTATATGAGTGATTTTACAGTTGTGGAGGAGGTACTGACAGGTACATACCATATTTTATAGTGTAAAATTTGGCATCCCTCGATACCTCCAGCACTAGAAGGTGCATAAATTTACACTAAAAGTTTTTTATATCTCTTGGTGCCTTTTAAGAATTATAAAATATCTCTTGTTAGTAGGTATTATTCGATTATCTTATTCATGGGCTGATTGGATGGTCCCGGAGGTGAAATTCCGGCCTTTAATTTTTGGCTTTTAATTTATTCATGTGGATCAAACATTGATCATTGAAAATTACAACCACCGAAAGCTCCCCTTAAAAATATCTTGAAAGATGATAGAGTGGATTTAATTCACATGCTTAAATATTGAAAGATTTGCGAGACTAAAGAAGAGTGCAGTGTTAGGTTCCAAGTGGAGGCAGGAAAGCGAGTTTTTTGCCCCACCTATATAATAATTCTAAAATCTTTTAAGTGAATTTTTATGTGGGGTGGTAGCGGGTTTGCCCACTTACATCCAAATACAATATGCATCATCGCCAATTTGTTAAGTTTCTTGCATCAGTGAAGCAGGTTAACATAGCGCCTCAGTAACAACGGTGGAAAGGCGACCTGAGTGCCGCCTGCTAGTTGCCGGTTCTGGTTCAGCCATAGGAAAGAGAGATGGTGGGTGGATCATGTAAGCAAGCGTGCTACAGTGATCACCGTCGCTAGACTGCATCAGCTGCTGGGAATATGTTGTAAATGTTGTGTTACTGATGCCACTCATTCCTATCGTGACACTGCTCGACACTAGAGTCTAGAGAGGAACGAGGGAAGGAAAGCACTCCTCTTCGCACTGCTCTGATGCTTTTATATGTGAGCAATTCTACGGTCCTTGAGAAGGTACCATGAGGTACCAAAATTTTAGTGTAAAATTTGGTACCTCATGGTACCTCTACCATGAGGTACCAAATTTTACACTAAAATTTTGGTACCTCATGGTACCTTCTCAAGGACCGTAGAATTGCTCACATATAAAAGCATCAGAGCAGTGCGAAGAGGAGTGCTTTCCTTCCCTCGTTCCTCTCTAGACTCTAGTGTCGAGCAGTGTCACGATAGGAATGAGTGGCATCAGTAACACAACATTTACAACATATTCCCAGCAGCTGATGCAGTCTAGCGACGGTGATCACTGTAGCACGCTTGCTTACATGATCCACCCACCATCTCTCTTTCCTATGGCTGAACCAGAACCGGCAACTAGCAGGCGGCACTCAGGTCGCCTTTCCACCGTTGTTACTGAGGCGCTATGTTAACCTGCTTCACTGATGCAAGAAACTTAACAAATTGGCGATGATGCATATTGTATTTGGATGTAAGTGGGCAAACCCGCTACCACCCCACATAAAAATTCACTTAAAAGATTTTAGAATTATTATATAGGTGGGGCAAAAAACTCGCTTTCCTGCCTCCACTTGGAACCTAACACTGCACTCTTCTTTAGTCTCGCAAATCTTTCAATATTTAAGCATGTGAATTAAATCCACTCTATCATCTTTCAAGATATTTTTAAGGGGAGCTTTCGGTGGTTGTAATTTTCAATGATCAATGTTTGATCCACATGAATAAATTAAAAGCCAAAAATTAAAGGCCGGAATTTCACCTCCGGGACCATCCAATCAGCCCATGAATAAGATAATCGAATAATACCTACTAACAAGAGATATTTTATAATTCTTAAAAGGCACCAAGAGATATAAAAAACTTTTAGTGTAAATTTATGCACCTTCTAGTGCTGGAGGTATCGAGGGATGCCAAATTTTACACTATAAAATATGGTATGTACCTGTCAGTACCTCCTCCACAACTGTAAAATCACTCATATAACAAACCATATGTGGCCAAAAACAACTTCTCGGTTGATCTACACTAGCTAAATTGGTTGCAACTTGCAAAAAAAGCAAATACACATGCACGAGAGCTACCTAAGCTAGCATGCTAGTGAACAGCCCAGCAATGAAATTTTAGCTTCAATTATGCAGTTAGCTAGCTCGATCGTGAGAAATAGTTAAGTGACTCACCATCTCAAAATCTAGCTCTATAGAACCAATTTTTTTTTAAAAAAAAAGCGTAAAGTGTACGGGCACTCCTTAAACTTGCAGGGGTATGCCATCTAGGTCCCTAAACTCTCAAAATGCATATTTAAGTCCTAAAATTTGTCATAGTGTGTCATCTAGATCCCAAATCGCCACAACCCCTTCAGGATCCTACGTGGCGCTGATGTGACATGCCACACGGACATGATGTGGCATCATTTTGACTGACAAATGTGACCCATTTAATATTTTTCCTTCTTCTTTTTTTTCTTCTCTTTGTTCCCTTTCTTCTCCTTTCTCTGTGACCCGAGCAGAAGAAAGGAAAAAAAAGAAGAATGAGAAGAAAACGAAAAAGAAAAAGAAAAGAAGAAGAAAAAAGAAAATGGCATGTCACGTCCATGTGGCATGCCACATCAGCGCCACGTAGGATCCTAGAGGGGATGTGTCGATTTGGGATCTAGATGGTATACTTTGACAAGTTCTGTAACTTGGATATGCATTTTGAGAGTTTATGGACTTAAATGACACAATACTACAAGTTTACTAAAAGAAAATGGTACGATTGGCTCAGCTTTTTAGTACCCTGAGTAAAATATGTCAATATATAGTAGACACATGTTTCAGCCCGTTTGTTTACAATTTTGGTTATACAGTACTCCCTCCGTTTCTAAATATTTGATGCCGTTGACTTTTCTAAACATATTTGACCATTCGTCTTATTAAAAAAATAAGTAATTATTAATTCTCGAAAACAGTAAAACATCTTGCTTTCTGATCTAATTATCCAACAGTAAAACATCTCGCAGGCCACCCAAACATCTACTTATCCAACAGGAAAACAGAACTGAAAAAAGAAAAGCCGAAGTTAAGAAATCACACTACGGTCCAGCCTCCTCTAGCTCCTCCTTCAGATCACCAGCTTGACCAGCATCAGCCATCGCCTACTTGGGGCCTTGGGGGTGAAAACTTCCAATCTCATCAAGCAACGACGAGATCAAGCACTGCAGCCTTGGCATGCCCATCGATTTTACCAGAATCCTCCAGTGTGCAATGAAGAGACCAATCGAATCACTTCATTTTTCCTATATACCTCTCATGTCCATTAGAAATTCGTACATAATTAAGCATGGATGCTCCTAGCTAGCAATCTACATTACTTCAGCATATATATAGCTAGCAAAATTATTAGAAAGTCACTTGGCAAAGTTCACTAGCCAATCTTCTGCTCTAGCCCTGTTCCTATTTATTTTATAATATGGTGTAATAGAAGCCTCTCGTGCTATTTCACATAGAAAAAAAAAACCCCCTTTTCTTCTCTTGCACCAAATGGATACAGGGGCTTATCATTGATACACAGGACCATGTTGGGCAAATGGAAATGTTTTTTTTTTTTTGACTGGAGGCAAATGGAAATGTTGGGAGTACAAGGGGTAAATTAGTGATATCACATTGATTTTTGCATGTGGAAGTACTAGTTGGCAGTATTTGCATGTTCAAAACCATAATGACCATTATGACAAAGTGAAGCTGAAGCATTAACCTTGACAGTTTGTAGGCAGCCTAATTAATCTGGTCTCTACATCTAACTGGATACATGCAGCATTTTTAAGTTGGGAAGCTTAGCCTATCAAACAATCCAATC
The DNA here is from genome assembly GCA_009805545.1 of Oryza longistaminata. NCBI lineage: Eukaryota > Viridiplantae > Streptophyta > Magnoliopsida > Poales > Poaceae > Oryza > Oryza longistaminata. The sequence goes on along the minus strand of CM020188.1, from coordinate 18,488,160 downwards.
TAAAAGTCGCTCCTATGGAGATTTGAACTCATTTTTAAGTTGGGAACTTAGCCCCTCAAATAACTCAATCTGAAATTCGCTCATATATTGATTTGAACTTAGGACATTGAGGTACTACTCAAGTTACTGTAACCACTAGACTGCATACCCTTTCGCTAATAATTAACCTAGCTAGCTGCACTTTTGATGCCTCTCTCACATGTATGTGGAATATTCGTCCACGTACATGATGCTATATTCACTTGCTGGATACGGGAGAGATTTTTTTTCTCATCCACGGAGAAGATATAGACAACAAATGTTGTTGCAAAATCCAACATGCATAGCAAGGGCCTCCCTTTAAAGGGAGGGAGGCCATGCTAAACCTCGTGAGGAGAAGAGAGATTTGTTCCGGTTCAACAAAAAGTACCTTGAAGTACCAATACCTCACGGTACCAAATCATTTCCGATCATTGGATCTAGCTAGCTGAGCATGATAGGCATTGTTAGATCTAACGATCAGAAACGTGAGCTCCGGAACCTCGAGGTATTTTTTTTGTTGGACGGAAGCAAATCTCAAATTAAATCTTGCATCCCATCTTCCAAGATTTAAGAAGTGTGTTCATGGTCGATCCATCGCATGGTGCAACATTCAACAATCATCGATCGATCAACTTTCGATCCACATTGCATGAATGATAACCAGAAACTAAAGGCCATAATTTCAGCTCTAGGCCGTTTGATCGGCTAATGAACAAACCAATACAATAATGCGTATATAACAACCCATATTTAGGTGTACATAAATTCAGGGCCAACCGATGTACGCTTACTCCCTCGATGCTCGCGAAGTTTTGGTTGCAAACTGTACATATAAAAAATGGTTCCATGGTAGATTGGGCCAATGCAGTCCCTTCGTAACTACATCAGTACATGTACATGCATAGAACATCACTATGTGATTCTAGCTGCTATATACATGATTCTCCTTAATTAGTTATCACTTATCAGTTCCATTTTTTATCCATTAATTTGCATTAAACAAGCTTCAAGAAAACACCTGCTTCGGTCCAGATATTTGAAAATTTGACTAGATTTGAATAAACTTTGACCAAATCCAAAAAAAAGTTGGAAAAAAACCAAAATTTTTGACCGGCATTTGCTTGCAAAAAAGGGGCGAAATTACCAAACCGAAAATATAAATCATCCTCAGTATATAATGCTTACATCCCTGTCCCACTCTCATGCATGAACTCGACTGACCTTGGACGCTGCACCATTATCTGTTTATAAAGTATCGCAGTGGACATGACTACACTGCGTATGTTTACAACCACTTGCTGCGCGTATGCTAATCCACGGAGATGGCTCAATTTTAAGAGCGCCGGAGACAGCATCGGCGCCGTCTGCCGGTGCAGAGATAGTATGATACTTGCTCACCTTTCTCGAGTACGCTGGTTCGATTAGTAAGTACAGATGAATTGAGGAAAAGTCTGTAGACACATTGATTTTTGCATGTGGAAGTACTAGTTGGCAGTATTTGCATGTTCAAAACCATAATGACCATTATGACAAAGTGAAGCTGAAGCATTAACCTTGACAGTTTGTAGGCAACCTAATTAATCTGGTCTCTGCATCTAACTGGATACATGCAGCATTTTTAAGCTGGGGAGTTTAGCCTCTCAAACAATCCAATCTGAAAGTCGCTCCTATGGAGATTTGAACTCATTTTTAAGTTGGGAACTTAGCTCCTCAAATAACCCAATCTGAAATTCGCTCCTATAGAGATTTGAACTCAACACCTGGGGTACTACTCAAGTTACTGTAACTATTAGACTACATACCCTTTCACTAATAATTAACCTAGCTAGCTGCACTTTTGATGCCTCTCTCACATGTACGTGGAATTTCAATGCTTAAATCTTTGCAAGATTTGTGATCATTGAAGAAGATTGCGGTATGTACCATTGCAAACTTGTAAGTTCCTTACATAATTAATTCCCATTGCCTAGAGACTTTTGATCTGTAGTTATTATTAATCGAACCAGCTAACTCGAGAAAGGTGTGTAAGTATCATATATACTATCTGTGCACCGGCAGGCGCCGATGCTGTCTCCAGTGCGCTTCCGCAGTCAAATTGAGCCATCTCCGTGGATTAGCATACTAGCAGCAAGGTGGTTGCAAACATACGCAGTGTAGTCGATATCCACCGCGATAGTTACCAGCACTGGCACTCCGCTGTACCAATGCCATAAATAAATCGAGTTGCCTATTCCCTGCTAGTTTAATTCCCATATTAATTTGCCAGTGTTGGGGCATGCTGCCATAGGAAATACGATGATGGTGCCGCATTAAGGGTCATTCGAGTTCATGCCTTAGACTGGGGAGAATTTAGACTATTTACCATTCAATTCACATGCCTCAATTTTTTTACCACTCAATCCGCGTGGCCTCTATAATATGTCATTGGGAGTGGTAATTAGTTTATTTGGTACCACTTTCTCAGTTTTTAATGTATTTCTTATTTCTTAATTCCATTTGTATTTCTGTTCAAGAATTGTGGACTGTTTTGCCCCTGGGCCCACTGTCAGAACGAAGAGAACCTCTTCTCTGGATCGATCGATCGGTCTGTGTCCCGCTCTCGCCTAGCGCTATCCCGAGCGCGAGAAGCACTCCGCCGCCGGGCGCCACCACCCCGCGCCGAGCGCCTCCACCCCACCGCGCCGAGCGCCTCCACCCCACCCTGGCGCCGCCGGCCACCGCACCCTGGCGTCGCCGCCCACGCGGATTGAGTGGTAAAAAAATTGAGGCATGTGAATTGAATGGTAAATAGTCTAAATTCTCCCCAGTCTAAGGCATGAACTCGAATGACCCTTAATGCGGCACCATCATCGTATTTCCTATGGCAGCATGCCCCAACACTGGCAAATTAATATGGGAATTAAACTAGCAGGGAATAGGCAACTCGATTTATTTATGGCATTGGTACAGCGGAGTGCCAGTGCTGGTAACTATCGCGGTGGATATCGACTACACTGCGTATGTTTGCAACCACCTTGCTGCTAGTATGCTAATCCACGGAGATGGCTCAATTTGACTGCGGAAGCGCACTGGAGACAGCATCGGCGCCTGCCGGTGCACAGATAGTATATATGATACTTACACACCTTTCTCGAGTTAGCTGGTTCGATTAATAATAACTACAGATCAAAAGTCTCTAGGCAATGGGAATTAATTATGTAAGGAACTTACAAGTTTGCAATGGTACATACCGCAATCTTCTTCAATGATCACAAATCTTGCAAAGATTTAAGCATTGAAATTCCACGTACATGTGAGAGAGGCATCAAAAGTGCAGCTAGCTAGGTTAATTATTAGTGAAAGGGTATGTAGTCTAATAGTTACAGTAACTTGAGTAGTACCCCAGGTGTTGAGTTCAAATCTCTATAGGAGCGAATTTCAGATTGGGTTATTTGAGGAGCTAAGTTCCCAACTTAAAAATGAGTTCAAATCTCCATAGGAGCGACTTTCAGATTGGATTGTTTGAGAGGCTAAACTCCCCAGCTTAAAAATGCTGCATGTATCCAGTTAGATGCAGAGACCAGATTAATTAGGTTGCCTACAAACTGTCAAGGTTAATGCTTCAGCTTCACTTTGTCATAATGGTCATCGGCGCTTGGCGGCACCCGACGGCCCTTGGTTGGCGGCCCCCGGCAGCGGGGTCCCGGCGGCGAACGGCGCCCGGCAGCAGGGTTTGGTGGCGCACGGCGTTTGGAGACTGGAGGGATCGATCGATCCTGAGGAGGAAAAATCACTCTTTGATCTGACAATGAGCCCAGGGGCAAAACAGTCCACAATTCTTGAACAGAAATACAAATGAAATTAAGAAATGAGAAATACATTAAAAACTGAGAAAGTGGTACCAAATATAGTAATTAGCACTCCCAATGACATATTATAGAGGCCACGCGGATTGAGTGGTAAAAAAATTGAGGCACGCGAATTGAATGGTAAATAGTCTAAATTCCCGTAGTTGAGGTGAATAGTATACACCTCAACTACAAACATTTGATGAAGACTAGTGAGAATGAGAAGTATTAGGAAGAGCATTCAGTGATGTACACGCTTATACTGCCACTACACGTAGCACAATCGATGTAAAGTTTGTACTTGTATGACAAGGGGCACATTGTAAACTAACCCAGCTGCCCTTGCCATGTTTGTTGGACTTTGTTCCAACATAAAAATTCGTATATGCGAAGAGTCAGAGAGCCCAAACACTTCGTATTGGTTCTTTGTGCTACCGTGTTATCCTTCTGTTTCCTCAAAAGTCAAAAACCAAACGAATATCTAAGATTACTGGTGCATTGTTAAGTATTTGATTCACCTCCATGTCACATTGCAGTTTACCAGCCACGGACCAATTACACATTGATAAATTTCATAACGACCCGCACTGATCCTTTCCTAGTGTGATTCTTCATCCTTCATCTCTAATATATTTCTAAATGTGATCGTTCATCACTAATCTAGAAGATAGAAAAAAAATGTTAATTGCTCCTCCCATCGTCAAAAAGATATAGTTACCTTTAGCATTCAAAATTTATCTCAAAATATATTTACGTCTTCACATACCCATCATCTTAACCAAACCACACAACCATTTTCTATTTAATTTCACCACCTACTACATTATCTCAAACAATCATAACTTTCTTTCTCAATTTTATTGCTCTTCTTAATCCATTAAAGAAATAAAGATATTGAGAGAGTACCTAATTAATTAAGTTGCTCAAGTTACTACTAAGCATGCTTACATATGCGTTTGGGTGGGCATCTTGAATGAACAATTGAAAACGTTGATTATGTATATATAAATCTATAATATTTAAATCTAGCAGTTTTGCCAGCAACTAATTGGACGATGTGTCGGGCCTAGCCAAGTAAAATTATGAACAGATCTGTATGCTACGCTACACCTCATCGAGCATTGCGTACACATAAGTTGAGATCTTCTAGAATAAGAAAATGAGATTTCTTTATATGGTCCTTAAGGAGGACGTACCACGAGAGGTACCATATTTTAATTGGTCTTATTTAAAACAATCTAATGTTTTGTACCATTCTGGCCAGGGTTGTTTATTTGTACATCTGTTACTTCCTTCCTTTAATTTACCTTTTACATATGTTACTTACTGAAGACAGTAAAATTGCATGTATAAATTGGTTGCAAAAAAAGCAAACATATGCATCCATGAGAGTCAACTACCTAGCCAGCTAAAGAACGGCCGGCTTTGTGTGTCAGCTATATATATTCGCACACTGAGAATGAGAGGCACCAGGAAGAAAATAAGCCGTGTTTCTGTTGATTGAAGAACACCTAGGCTGAATCGAAGGAAGCCATTGGGCTAATTGATCACCAATTTACCACCAGAATGGCGAATTTTTTTGAGAATTAATATTATTTTTATGGAAAATCGCAAAAGTAGTGGGAGCACAGGAACATGAAGAAGCCATGGAATGAGTCGGTCGCTGCCGTTGAGATCCGGTCAGCTTGCGTCCTGAGCAGCTACAGCAGCTGTTCATGTAGTGGTCTCACATGGTGTATCAACTGCATCTGAAGTCTCCTGCAGTGGACGGCTTCAGCTCAGGAATTTTGTGAACCCCATGGTGGTGACAACTAACTGGATGATAAGCCATATCAGGAGAGGAGGTGCCAATGGCCTTGCAGATTCATGTGTGTCATTCAAAAATGATTCGACCCATGGATAGTGTGGAGATTATGGATACCCCATATCTACACGGCGGTTATATTTAGACTGGATATAGGATACCGAATATAGATAGAATATCTTTATTTGTATCTCGGGTTTGTTTCTTAACTTGTACGTCAAGGGAATACCCTGAGGTTTAGTCGGTTACGATTGTATTTTATCTGTATTCTGTTAGGGATATGAGTTATACCTTGTAATACGGGCTCCTTCCCCTATATAAGGAGGGGTCCGAGTCCTTCCTGGGACACCAATTTTCTTGGAGATCATACATTCAATAATATACTCGGCGGTTTCATCCCCGGATAGGAGTAGGGTATTACTTCTTGAATAAGAAGGCCTGAACCTGTATAAATCCTTTGTCTCCAAACCCATCCACTTTTCGAGCTTGATAGCCACCCCTTTTAGTATTGCCGAAATCTTGTTTCGACAGATAGCTTGAGCGAATTCAATCCCTTGTAACTATGAAAATACATATATGTGGGCAGAACAAAGCACATTTCTTCACTACTACTCCATCCGTTTTATATTAAAAGTCGTTTTGACCTCTTTCCGAGTTAAACTGTTTTAAGTTTGATGATCAAGTTTATAAAAAAATATAGGAACATTTTCGACAGAAAAAACATGCATATTAACAAAAATATATTAAATGTTAGTTTTAGTGAAATAATTTGGTGTTGTTGATGTCGCCAATTTTTTTTATAAAATTGGTCAAAACTAAGAAAAATTCAAATTACTTGTAGAATAAAATGAGGGAGTATCTACTTATGTACGATGCTACCAGACACCTCACATCTTGTCTCTTGCAGTTACAAATCACAGCGCTATTATATATAGCTAGCATGCTAGCTACTCAACATCAACATGAAGCCAGATGGGCGTAGTTGAGGGAGAATTTAGACTATTTACCATTCAATTCACATGCCTCAATTTTTTTACCACTCAATCCGCGTGGCCTCTATAATATGTCATTGGGAGTGTTAATTAGTCTATTTGGTACCACTTTCTCAGTTTTTAATGTATTTCTTATTTCTTAATTCCATTTGTATTTCTGTTCAAGAATTGTGGACTGTTTTGCCCTGGGCCCACTGTCAGAACGAAGAGAACCTCTTCTCTGGATCGATCGATCGGTCTGTGTCTCGCTCTCGCCTAGCGCTATCCCGAGCGTGAGAAGCACTCCGCCGCCGGGCGCCACCACCCCGCGCCGAGCGCCTCCACCCCACCGCGCCGAGCGCCTCCACCCCACCCTGGCGCCGCCGGCCACCGCACCCTGGCGTCGCCGCCCACGCGGATTGAGTGGTAAAAAAATTGAGACACGCGAATTGAATGGTAACTAGTCTAAATTCTCTAGACTGGGTGGGACAGGGATGTAAGCATTCTATACTGAGGATCGAGGATGGTTTACATTTTCGGTTTGGTAATTTCGCCCCATTCTGGCAAAATATACCGGCTGAAACTTTCAGGGTCTTTTTCCCAACTTTTTGTTGATTTGATCAAAGTTTATTTAAATATAGTCAAATTTTCAAATAATTTCGTGCAAAAAAAGAGAAAATTTCAGAAATTTCAGTGCCTCAAAATCATTTTGGCCCAAAACAAAATTGGAATACCTAATACCAACACTACTGGAGAAGGGATCTTTCGTGGGTCATGCAAAAATCACATAGTCCCGGTTCGAATATCTATAGCGCCGGTTCAAAAGCTCAATGGCACTTTATAATCTTTAATCCCGGTTGCTGTTACTAACCAGGACTAAAGATCATTGTTAGTCCCGATTCAATAGCTGTCAGCCCGTGTCAAGCCCCCCAACAATCTTTAGTCTTTATTGGTATCACCAACCGGGACTAAAGATCATATATTTCAGGACTAAATATCTCTCTCCCACGTCCTTATCCTCTATTGATCTCCCCACACGTCGAATAAATGAAATTCCTCTCTCGCTCGCTCTGGTCTTCTCGCCTCTCTCGCATATCTCTCTCTCCCACAGCAGCCGGCCGGGAGAAGCAGCGGTGATGAACGCGGTCGGGCGGCAGCGGTGGAGCGACAGGGGCTTGACGGTGACGATGCGGCCATGCAACATGCGGGGGAAGAATTTTTTTTTTTGAGAATTTGTGATGATTTTTTTTGAGAATTTGCAATGTATTTGATCTGTGATGTATTTTTTTTAGAATTTGTGATGTATTTGATCTGTGAATCTGTGATTTGTTATGTAGCGAGCACTCGATTTGGGGAAATCAATATGCAAGCAGTAAAATAAAAGTAAAAAAAAGAAAAAACCTAGTTGGTAACACCAACCGGGACTAAAAATGGATCTTTAGTCCCGGTTATTTCAACTGAGACATCCCGGAATCGGGGTCCCAGTTTACAACCCGGGACTAAAGGGGGTTACAAACATGACTAAAAGATGAGTTCCCCAGCAGTGCATGAATTGTTGGTAGCTAGACTACTGCGTCGACAGAGTCTGTGAATGATGTTGTACATGATGTGTTGCTGATGCCTCTCATTCTTATCCTGACACTGATCAACATCAGAGGAACTAAGTGACAAAGGGATGAAGTAAGATAGGAACATGAGGTTATTTCTCACTGCCTAAAAAGATAGAAGATATGGAAGACCAGAATGAAATGGAACGTTGGGGGAAAATATATAAAATAGTTAAAGGAGAAGGTAGCTAGTGGAGGCAATAGCATTTTTTGAATACCAGTAGGTGTGTCTGGTGTCACTCATAATTGAAAGAAGCTATAGCTAATCAGAGCAGGTGTTTTCTTGAAGCTTGTTTAATGAAAATTAATGGAAAAATGGGACTGATAACTTTATAACTAAGGAGAATCACATAGTGATGTTCTGTCCATGCATGTACATGTACAGATGTAGTTACAAAGGGATCAAATTGGCCCAATCTACCCACGCAACCATTTTTTATCTGAACAGTTTGCATCAAAAACTTCTCGAGCATCGAGGGATGGTATGCTAGATTTAATTTTCATGATCAAAACATGAAAAACTGCAAATTTGTAAATTTTGAATGAGTGTAGTGTATTCAACCGTACGAAAGAGATACAGTGGGTGGAATTAGCAAGGTCGCATGCTACCTTACGCACCGTTGCTGGACTGCATCGATCGAGTACATCGAGTATCCTGTAAATGTTGTGTTCCTGATGCCACCCATTCCTATCATGATTCATGACACTGCTCAATTTGAGAAACGAGAGGGAAAGGAGGAAGTATGTATGACAAGAACAGTTTTGATATTAATTTCTCATAATGCAATGGAACGTTGCGCGAAAATAAATAAAATGTATTTAAAGGAGAAGGTGTAGTAGAGGCAATAACAACTTTTGCATATGAGTAGGTGTATCTGGTGTCACTGATAATTGAAAGATGTCAGCGCTGCTAACCGGGCAGATCAGCTTCTTTTTTTTGCTCTGACATCATGCACGTTGCAATAGGTTATGTGAAAATACATTCCTTTTTCTTTCTTCAGGTTTGAATCATGAAAGCTACTTCATAAATTTCGATCGTGTTCCACGAGATTTCAATTAGATGGAGTATACTTTTTTTCGAGGAAGATGTAGTATAACAGTGTGAAAACCAAAGAAAAAATAATAAATAAAAAATTACAGAGGCTCTGGTGCAAAAATGAGTGTCTTGTATTTTACATGCTGTGTATTGCAATTCACCCGGTACTTCAGCACACTGTAAAAAAATATCCTGTGCCACATATATACCGTGCAAATTAATTAGTTGTGCCTGATTAACGCAATATGTATTAATTGTACTATACTCTAGCACATTTGAGTGTTCAATATTGGATATTATAACAATGTTAAATTTTCAAATAATTTTGTCCAAAAAAGTTTTGAACATCCTGAATTTTCGGGACCCCGAAATTGTGAAATTTTATTCAAAAACGAAAGTGCAAACACTGTGCTGATCAGCCTGTTGGATTGGTAAGACTAACCAAACTTTAATTTTGTTCTCTTCAGCCAACCCAGATAGAGTCCCATCCTAGCCGGGAGTAAAATTTGATGGATCTAGGTTCTCTACTAGATATAAGTTGCACATTTTCCCCAACTCAACTGCATCCTGATAACTCAACACACATCCAGAGTCTATGAGTTGGTTGCCACCGAGGCATCGACCGTGCCGTAGTCCCTCATTTCTCCGAGATGCCTCCCATTGCCATTTGCCCTTACCTACTAGATTCGTACTAACCTGTTAATTAGAAATTGCTCCTAGCTATAGCCATCTAAGTATTAGTTCATATATATGTGAAATTATTAGCAACTCACTTGCCAAGTTTACTAGTCAATTCTCTGCTCCTGTTGGGACAAATTCCAACTAGTGTATTCAACGCGAATTCTGCCCTTAATTGTGAGCAGTGTTATGCATTTATACTAGGTATACAAGAGGAAATTATATTTTTGCCCCTATCTCTTGGACTAATCTAGGGTGGCTGCCTGGTGGGCCAGCCCTCGGGCTCCTAGTAATATCCTCCGTGACAGGGACGGCTGTGCCCGTTGGGGGATCGGCGGCACCCCCAAGAACTCTGACCACTGCACGGGTAAAGCCGCGTTTCCTGGGTAGTGGCCTGTGCAAGCCCGTCCCTGTCGTGGCGCTAGAGGTGGTTGGTGGATACGTAGTGCGTATTTATTGCTCCTCATTACATTTCAAGGATCCACAATGGCTTCTGGCTCATGGCCTTCCCGGCCATCCGTGGTCCTAACCAACTCCGGAGTCTGGGATGGCCTCCGGAGTGCCATTGTTTGCCGAAGGTCGATTGGCCCATAATGGCTCGATATCCTCGGAGTCCTTGTTGGCCTCCGGCGGATCGGTGGCCTCCGGAGACCATGTGGCCTCCGGAGGGGCTTCGCGGCCCTATGGCGGCTGGCTGTTCTCCGGAGGCTCATTATGCCTCCAGAAGCCCATTAGCCTCTGGGGGCTTAACAGCCCCGAGAGAGTCAAATGATTTGGTCGTTTTTCCAGGAGACTCAAATGTCTGACAGAGGCTAGCTCTGTAAATCTGGAGCCATTTCCCCAACAGCTCCTACACTGTTTTCTCTCTTGCACCCATATGGATATATATGGGCATATCATTTCTAGTTAATATTTTAGAGTGAAATAATGATTGCATATATATATATATAATATTTGTGGAAGGACTACTGACTTTGCCAGTGTATAATTCAAGAGCTAGCGAATTGACTTTGCTCACCCAATAGAACTTAATTTATAGAGCAATTTTATATTCCTTGAGAAATTTTATAGTCCTTGATTGTGTTGCTCCGCGTTGAATATATGAAGAAATAAGCTAACAAAAATTACTTTGGTTCACAGGATAAACATGGTCGGCCAACATAACAAAACTAATATTCTTCTTAATTTTGTTAACTTATTCCTTGAGATATTCAATGCGGAACAACACAATCATTCTTACTGCTTCCGTCCCAATATAAGTAAAGATGTGGGTTTTTGTTTCCAACGTTTGACCTTTCGTCTTATTCGAAAAATATTTATGATTAGTATTTTTATTATTATAACATGATAAAACATGAATAATACTTTATGTGAGACTATTTTTTTTATTTTTTCATTAAAATTTTTCATAACAGACGGTCAAACGTTGAACTCGAAAACCACAACTGCACTTATATTAGGACATATGTAATATCACATTGGACGTTCTCTCCTGTCTAATGCGGCAGATTAGAGAGGTGATCATCAACAGTTTGCTAGGGCTCATAATCGAACCAGCAGAGCTAGCTAGTTGTCACCTTGTGGTATGGAGAGTCCATCACTCAAAGTATACATCCATCACAGTTGATACATCATATGATGTGAGAGCGCACGAGGAACTGTAGCTGCTACTGCGGCAAATTCTGCAAGCTGATCTGCTCTGAAGGCCGGTGGTCGACACACTCCACTTACTCTTTCTGCCATGCTTCTGCTCTAAACGTCACAGCATCAGCCTACATTTTTCCATCTGCCTCTCATTCCCAATGCCATCCTTCTGTTTGAAAAATAAAATAAAATTTGGTACCAATAAAAAACTTTTTAAAACTAATTAAAAGGTCTGTATCGAGCAAACATGCATCTACTAAATGTAGTACCCAGGGGAAACTAGAACATGTATATATATGAGCCTTTCTTAAATTTGGAGTTAGTTACACCTCAATTTGCTGGTGCAAGATCGAATGAAGTGTGGGCTGTGGCAGTTAATTGTTAGAAAATTTATCTTTAGCGAGCGAAATGGTGTATATATGTGGTCAGGCAACCAATATAAGTCGGCCATTAATTCCTGAGTTCCTGTCATTCTTTTAAATTAAAAAAAATATTGTCTGAACATTTACAGGCCAGGTCATCTACAAGACATACTTCCTCCATCCACAAAAGTTGCACCTATTTCACATTCGAGTTTTTACAAATAAGTTGTTCATATTTGTAGTCTTTGTACATTCAAGACTTAAATAAAGAGATAAATTAAATGTTTTATTAGGACCTAAAAAGTCATCTAAATACTCATTAGTTGCATGCTTGCATTCACTCCTTGATTTTGTAACATCCAAGTTTCTCCTTGGTCTTAGTATCAAAAATAATATGTGTAACTATTGTGGATGGAGGGAGTATTAAATTATTAATTAATTGTCGAAACTCTTAAAAGGAAGGCCGCATACCTTAAAACGAAGGCCGCACACCATCATTGGCATTCTCGAATTCTTTGAAGCTCTAGCCTAACTTCTACTGCTGCATATCAAATATTAGACCAGAGCACTCTTAACGTACACATGAACTAATTAAAATTTGTCGACATGCTCAATATATCTTGTACATATGGATGAAAGCATACTATAGATGATAGAATTAGTCAAATGCTCTTTTTTACTTGCTTCTGAAGAACAGAAACGAGTGGCGGAGTCATAGGAAGTGAGGAGGGTCGAGAGTGAGATATGTAAAATGTAACCTTAGAGTCAATATGTAAAATAATCGTCCCTCCACTCGTCAAGTCATTAATGTTCGAGCCTACGTGGGCTTTTTTTTATATCTCATCATTGATCGGAGTCCATATTATTGTACTTACTCTAATTAATGGTTTAACGTGACTACATTGAGTGACAAACACAGCTATGTTTGGCATCCATCTAGAACGCATCCATATGTGTTGTCCAAGCCAACACACAATGTGTGTTTGATTCTTTAATGTCACCTAATATGAGAACTTGAATCCTATTATGAAAGTATATGGGACGTCGTATATATAACTAGTGTGTCACGAGCATATATATGTATGACACTAAAGTGAATATATAGTGTCATTATATATATTCTTAGTAATCACTCTAAATTGTAATTACACATGCATGTGCAATCCATCACACATGATATATTCCAATGGACGCTTAATTAAATCAATTAGCTATTCTTTCGGTACAAATCTAAACCCCTTTTGAGCTCTTATTCGATCTAGTTTGTCTCCGATTCTTCCACACCTAATTAGGGAGTCAAACTACAGTACATAGGCAATTGCGAGTGTACGTTCTTCCAGCTGGATTGCAAAGCTATATGAAGTGTATATGGGGACTGCGACAGTTGCCAAGATTCAAATTGGTCTTGTCAGAGATTTCCATGATATTAGACCTAATTCCTAAGCAAATTATCTCTCCCCAGTGCCACCTATCCCCAACACTACACAACCATGACCCATCTATGCTACATTATTGTTACTTGGAAAACTGAAAGCTTCGCAATAGCAAGCTAGATGGTTGGAGGCGTTCACTAAAAAATAATTGAAGTGGAGGAGAGGAAATAAGAGAGTAAGAAGATGGTGAACTTTTAGTTGTTTCGCTTGAGTTTGATTGGGGACAAGAATGAATCAAATGGAATTTATGTCCAATCCACACTTCGGAGGTTGTGCCATTAAGTTGGCCCAACCAGCTAAGTCAGCAAGTGGGGCCCACATGTCACCGTTCCTAACTCTTGTTCTTCCTCCTCGATCGTCTTCCTTTCATCCCTATCCTTTCTGCTGAGGCGGTGGCATGGAGAGGCACTGGGAGGAAAGATGGAGGAGGGAGGCTACGCCTGGTCGGTCCGCCATTCACGCGTGTGTCGCGCGTCAGGAGATCTCTCTGGCACGGACCAATGAATGGTGATAAAATTCTACCAATACGTGTACCACCTAGTACTATTACTTCTGCATGCGGCAGCTCCATTTTTTTTTTATTTAGGCACTAGGCTGCTACGAGGACGCCACATCATCAAATACCACGCTCAATACTGCCCATAGGAGTCACTTTGTACCGTTTTAATAGTTTGGGGAGTCATTACACCCGGTTTTACGCTTAAGGGATATGAACCAGATTGAACGAATATTGATGGAGTCTAAGTGGACTTATTTCTTAATTAAATGGGTACAATTACAGTCCGGGTTTGCTTGCTCACTTTGTAGCAACAAATTTGTTTATGGGATGAGGACGTGACCACTTTGAATTGTTTAGGCCAGACTTCTCAAGTGCAAGGGTAGGCTTGCAATGCATCTCAAACAGAGTAAAGTAGACATTGTAGTGCCTAGTTCCCATGTTTGGTTTTTTCGCAACCAAATTTATCTATGCAATGCAGGATGACCAGGAATGCCTAATTAACTATCAGTGAAGTATATCTTCTTGACAGTCGTAACCATCATAAAAAATACTACAAAACTATGACGATGGGGAAGACTGTTCTCATCAATGTCAGGGAATTAGCCCCAGCTTGAATGCACGTCTGCGTGATCGTTTCAAACGTTGACACACATTCGCGTTGTAAACTGTCTCCGATTTACAGATTAAGTTTAGTGATCATATGCAAGGCAGATGTGCAACAATGAGACTTTCCCCTGCTGTTCTGAGTTTTTGATGCTGATTTATCTGTAGGCCATGAGCCATGACTTAAGTCTGAACAAGGGCGACATTCGCCGTGTTTAGTTTCAAAATATTTCTTCAAACTTTCAACTTTTTCATCACATCAAAACTTTCGTACACACATAAACTTCTAACTTTTCCGTCACATCGTTCCAATTTCAATCAAACTTTCAAGTGTTTGCTACACAGCAATTGAATCCACCCAAGTGTTCATTCCACAATGCTGCCTACTCCCATAGCTAGCCATGCTTAGTAGCAACTCTATTAGGTAGCAGAGATAAAAAAAAAAAAAACTCTATTAGGTAGCAAGTACTAGCTAGCAACTGGATCTTTGTTACCTATATTGTAAGATCTCATTAAAAAAAATAATCTAAGATGGAGAATGGGAAAGAAGAACATGGTATATGTATATATGAGCCTTTAGTAAATGTGGAGTTTGCAGGTGAAATATCGAATGACGAAGTGTGGCAGTTGCTAGGAAATTTATCTTTAGCAAGAGAAATGGTGTAGGAGTATACATGTGTGTTTGCAAAGGGAACCAGGTTGATTATTAATTCCTGAATTGCTGGCATTCTTCTAGATTAGAAAAAAGAAAAAGAGATTATTCTCTGAGAATTTGCAGGCCATGTTATCTACATTATGTGAACTCTTAAAATATAGGCAACACATGAGGCCACAGTTTTCAGAACAGAAGTTATATGGGCTGCATTTAGACTGAGATGAGTTATCGGCCAGAATCCAGCCCGGAAGCCCATCTGTTGATTATGAAATTCTGGCCTTTTCATGGCCCATCAAGTATTGATAGTTAAGCCCATTTGTTTACTTATTTTTAGGTGGTAATGCATGCATGTAGAGACGTTGGGAGTAGTATGGTAGAGAAGGGCACGAGAGCATGTAGAGACATTCCACAAATTAGGACATGCCAATAGTTAATTTAATTCTCAAGGACTGAATGTATAATACTGATGATAATTCATGAAAAGATCTTTGTTTTAATAGAAAGAGGAGAGGCACATGCTCTTTACAAGGATCATAAATTAAAGTGTGACATGTGAAAGTTTATGGCAGAATTCAGGATCGATGGATCAATTAAGGTGCCTCTACATTGTGCATCAAGCACTTAATTACCAATTTGATTTTTCAGAGAAAACGGTCAGCTAGATCAGGTGCTAGATTAGTCACTCTAATCAGATTACTATTTGCATAATAAAATGTATACAGTAATATTGCAACAGACTGTGATCACTGATTGCACAGCTAGTCTACTCTAACCTCGATGACTCCGGAGTTTTTTTTTTAATAATGGAATAAAACATCCGGCTTTTACTCAAGAGAGCTACAACCAATTATTACAATCTAGTACTCTAGAAGAATGCAATCCAAATTAAAGCAAACACAACCAACCAAAGAAAGAAGAAAAACAAACAAGACAAGAACATTATTTCAGTCTATTGGTGAATCTCTATCCATAGTTAGTAAAAAGTTGCATAACCATCATCTCAAGATTATGACATGCAACATTCAGAAATTCTCCATCTTCATCACACTTAGGTTGCTAATCCATCAGTTGGTGCTTGCTCCTTGTGCCAATTTAACCAGCTACCGACTCACATAGGTTTTGAGAGTCAAGATGTTTGCGTGCAAGCGTGTGGAACCAAAGCTCCATGCATGGCATGAACAACAGCTAAGGATTCAACCATGGTTGACAAGGCCAAGCTCATGTCTTGTTCCACCTTGGAATGCCTACACACTTCCTGGTGCCTCTTACTCCTAGCTGGCACTTCTCTACTATACCTCCATTGGGATTCATGCATACAAATATTGATCTTGTTCTCACATCTCAGACAATATTTTTTAGGCATGAGGCCATTTTACACTTATCTTTGAAAATTATGGAATGCACTAGTTATATATATATTCCGAGTGTGAACAACCGTGTATATATATATACCCATGGAAATAAGCGTAGAAACATTTTTAGTAGCTAGGTATCAAATCTAAATATGTGCATGTACTTAATTACATGCTACAATGAAGGAGTAGTGAGCATGTAAGCATGAGCGGATCTATTATGTGAGCCGGAATAGTTCGAAACCCCGTTCCAGCTCCAGATTCGTAGTACTAGG
This sequence comes from Oryza longistaminata, assembly GCA_009805545.1. Classification (NCBI taxonomy): domain Eukaryota; kingdom Viridiplantae; phylum Streptophyta; class Magnoliopsida; order Poales; family Poaceae; genus Oryza; species Oryza longistaminata. Next base: position 18,471,393 of record CM020188.1, on the reverse strand, counting down.
ATGCGTCACATTCCGCATGAGATTAGTCTATTTTGGGACGAAAGAAGTATATATATACTACTTGAAATTAGTCGGTTGTGCTCCGAATTTTATTATATACATTGATGATCGCTCTTTTCACAATGTGCTTTTGGTTGATCATGATAGTATACTTTTCAACCCTACACGTGCCATATTTATGTTTTGAGACTAAAGCTAAAGGTTACTAAATATCAAAGTTCCAAATGTTTGATGGAATCTTATCTAAAGTATCAAATGTTTATGACCGGAGAGAGTACTAGCTAGCTTTAACTCGTAGATCAATTAAAAGGGACTACTGTTTGTAACTAGCTTGCAAACGAAATAGAAACTTAGTTCTATATATATATCAGCCCATAAAACTTCATAAAATTAGTGTAATCCTCATATGAAATTGGTAGCTTTGCAATCTTGTCGGCTGCTTTTTGAGCATCGTTGATAAGATCAAGTGCAGCCTCTTCGCTTGTCCCGTCCGCAAAACCATCGACGGCATCAATATCGATCTTCGGGTACAGGGATTTGGTCATCGCCAGGGCTAAGCTTGCTCTCATGCTGCCGGCTTCTTTAATGCTCTTGAAATAGGTGTCCGGAGCGACTCTCAGCTTGTCAAACACTTCTGAAGCATCGAATCTACTCGGACCATTGTTATTATAGAACATTGCCTGAACAAGCGGAGTAGCGGCATTTGCGACCTCATCCCTGGCTCCTTCAAGTCTTTTAATCTTGCCGACCAGGACATCGAACTAGGCTTGTGACTTGATCTTGCGGTCTACGACAACAAAGCCATGTCAATAATTTGCTGCATCAAAGAAAGGAACTCAGGTTGTTGGCTAACAATACCTTCAACCTCCCTCAAAGCCGAGTCCCTTTGTGCAGCTAATTCTGCCTTGTCACTTTCTAAGGTCTGGATCCGCTTCTCCAGTTGAGCTATCTTGGCAGCTTGCACTGTTTTGATTCCAGATAGTTGAGGATACAATTATAACAACACAAATTAATGGGGAAGATCTTGAGGTTACCTTTTGATGAGCCGCTCAGTTCAAAGTTTGAATCCTGGAGTTGAGCAATCCGGTCCCTTAGATCGTGCTCTGTCTTTCTAGCGAGCTCTCTGGCTTCGTATAGCTGATCTCTAACGGCTTCAAGGGTCCCTAAATGAGGAACCAGCTTCTCTAGAGTTGTGGTTTTGGCCTCATTTCGGAGATGGATTCTCTGCATAATGATTCACAGTTAAGTCTTGCCGAGAAGGAAACAAGGTCGCCAAAGGCAGCCACCCGGGAAACTTACAGTTACAATGCGGGTAGCTTCTCCGAGTGCTTTCTTCAGCTGGCGCACCTCTTCGTCTTCCTTCTGTCGGTTTATGACGATGCCTGCAGGTTGCAAGTTGTTGTCCCACCATTTGATTAGGATGGGGGGACGAGAATCAGCGGTTGCCTTTATTCGAGGGATTTCTTCTTCGTTACCAGCCAGTGGCCCTGATGTGTTCCCAGACATTAGTCAAGTAAAGTGGAGTTATTCAGATTGGCATTGTTTGAGAAGATGAGTCACCTGAAGAAGTTTCGGGTTGAGCATGAGGCGATCCTTGCTCTTTATCTGAGGACCCAGGCATTGGGTCGCTACCAGCGTCCAGTCTTTGAGAAGCTGTAGCCTGAGCTTCAACTTCAGGAATTTCCTGATCTGGACCTACTTCTGACTGATTGCCAGCCGGGGGCTCTTGGCTTGCTGCAGTTTCTGCTTCTGCCGACTGGTTTCCAGTCGGGGGCTGGTCGCTTAGGTTGACATTATCAGTTGAAGCCTGAGCGCCAGTTGGGTGGTCCTCAGTAGTCGGCCCAGCTTCTTTGGATGAACTTGTCTCCGTGTTAGCTGGATTGGAATCCTTTCCGGATGGATCTATGTCGGATGGCTTTCTGCAAGATTTTTTAGCTTTCAATACTGCTTTCATATGAGAGGCATGTCAAAGCGAAAAAGTATTGAACGACTTATACCTGGAGGATTTCCTAAACTTTGGCATGGGGCGGCTAGATGTTTTCTTCTTCGGAGCAGTGTGCTTCGGCAGTTTTTTGGGTGATCCCTTGTCGCCATCGCCCTCGTCGTCGCTCAGCACAAGCTTTCTCTTGAGAGAATCCGACTGCCCCGTCGGATTGGGAGCTTTAGATTGGGAGTCAGGACATGACACCCTCATCCACAAAAAAGACTTCCCGGTGAAGCAACAAATAGGTGACCAGTGCGGATTCCATGTGTGCCACAACATGCGCCGAAAAGGTGAAGACTTTGGCTGAGTTTGAGGTCGGTGGTCTCAATTGTGATAGACTAACTACATTTTAGTACTTATATATGATCGATCAACTAATCTGGAATTATGACAATGTAGGGCACAATAACCAAGTCTCTGCCTAGCGGCTTTGAGGAGGTTCGCGAGGAGATAGCCAGCTTCATCCTCCGCGAAATAATTAACCCCAAAGGAATGTTTAGGCTTAAACTAAAATGATGAACAATGTTGAACTTTTATGTTTAGGCAATGATGAACACTTATTATGCAACTGTGATGATGTAACTGGATGTTTATATTTATGTATATATTTCATATGTTTATGTTAAGACTTGCTAAATAAATATTTGTTCCAATTAACTCGGTTTTGCAGGTGAAACATGATAAATATTTGAATGGATGTGAAATATGTGATGGCTGTGAATGTGTGGTTGTGTGAAATATGTTGATGTCTGTGTATGTGAATGCATATGTATATGAATGGGTGATGCTGGGGAGCTGGGGATATTGGATATCTGTGTTTGTTTCTGTCATTTTTGCAGCGGGCATGGCTAGCAAAGGCCTGAGGCTAGCCAAAAAACAAAATTTATTTTTTTTGTGTATTATAGTCATCTGTGACGGGCCATAACTAAATGCCCGATTGAGATGGGATCATCTGTGACGGGCTCTAGTTTATACCCGATTGAGATCAGTAGTCAACGGTGACGGGCTCTAGTTTAGGCCCGATTGAGGTCAGTAGTCATCTGTGACGGGCTCTAGTTGTGGCCCGATAGAGATAGGTCATCTGTGACGGGCTATAGTTTGACTGGTCGTCTGGGTCAAAGCTATCTTTGACGGGCTTTACTTAGGGCCCGATTGAGATAGATTCATTTGTGACGGCCGTTTGCCCGATTGAGATAACTCTTCACATCAGTGACTTCTAACCTGTGACGGACGCTGTGCCCGATTGAGATGGGGCTTACCGCCCGATTGAGATGAGGGTATCTGTTCTAGTGATGCTGGGTGTATAGTTATAGCTGTGTAGATCACAAATAGGAATATCGACTCCGGGCGCTAAGCTATCCCTATGTGAAGACGAAGACTTAGAACAAGTCCAAGTCAAGGCAGGATTTGTAAAATTAAAATCATTTGAACTGAAGTACATCATTTCTCCTACGTCTATGGAAGAAGTGGCCACTGCTATATATCTTATCTCAGAATTACTTGATCACAATTAGCTAGTTGAAGCAATAACCAACGCCTAGAACAGAACACTGAACATTAATCTCAAATCATTCATGTCTTCTTTCCACATACTTGCTGTTCTACCATGGCTCTGCACAGCGGTATCGGCTGGTGATCCACTGCCCAACTGCGAGAGAAGTTGTGGCGGCGTAGAGATCCCTTACCCGTTTGGCCTAGAGCCTGCCTGCGCCTTGCCCGGCTTCAATCTCACCTGCAACACCACAGGGGTGCACAAACCGTATGTCTACAACGTGGAGCTGCTCAACATCTCACTGCTAGAAGGTTGGGTCCGCATGAGGATATGGACATTGCGAACTATTGTTACAATATTAGTTCTGGCAGGATGGATGAAATGAATTGGCAGTTGAACTTGAGGGATACACCCTACAGGCTCTCCGATTTTGGCAACAAGTTCACGGCCATCGGTTGCGAAACGCTTGCTTACCTTGATGTGGATGGCAAGCTAACGACCGGGTGTGTGGCCACATGCCAGGCAGATGACCTCGCCAGTCTCACGGATGGTGTATGCTCCGGGATAGGTTGCTGCCAGACAGCCATCCCCAAGGGCCTCCAGTACTACGGGGTCTTGTTTGACTCAAGCTTCAACACGATGGAGATCTACAACATGAGTCGTTGCAGCTATGCAGCACTCGTCGAGGCATCCAGCTCCAGCTTCAACTTCTCCAAGAACTACTCTACTTCTTCAGCGTTCAATGACCATTATGGTGGGCAGGCTCCACTGCTCGTGGATTGGGCCATCGGTAACGAGACCTGCAAGGTAGCGCAAGAGAAGTCCAATTATACATGCGTCAGCAAAAATAGTGAGTGTGTGGACTCACTCAATGGACCAGGCTACATATGCAATTGCTCCAAAGGGTTCCACGGAAATCCTTACCTGAAGCCAAATGATCCTGGCAGCTGCCAAGGTGAAGTTTCTTAAAGTCCCATATATATCTCCTTTCAGGCATTATTGAGCAAATTAATTTGAATAGTAAATGTGAATTTAATATGTACATACTTAAAAGTAAATACAGTTATGTGGAGCTAGTAACCTTGGCCGAGCTCAGAGAAGACGAGTGCGACGGCGAGCTCACCCTTGCCGGGGCTGCATGCCGATGATATGCATATATCTTCTCTCAACCACCCTCCCACTGGATACCCTCTCTTTGATTAACATAAAACAGCGAGCCCAAGCTCACGAGCTAAGGTGGCGGACCTCAAGGACGTGGTGCTCACCAGAGGCAGTGGAGCTCGAGGAGGCATAGGTGGGATCTAGCCTCTTGGGCCGTTCTCTTGTTACTTTCTTGACTTGCCCTTCCTAACCACCGTTGACCTCTTTATCTGGCACCGCGGCTCTCTCCTTGAATTGCACCTCACCATCTCCTCGTCTTCCTCTGCTCATGGATCTCTGAAAAAAATGAGCTCTCAGGTGGGTGGGTGACAGCCCTCGTTGGAGATTCGGGAGAGAAATAGGAGAGAGCCAAAGAGGATGGGGAAGAACATAATGACATGTGGGGCCTACTACTTTGTACAGTTAGCGTCCAACGTAGTGTCCTAGTGGATAAAAACCAGGTAGAAACTAGCTTGGGGGGGGGAGAGTCATTTGCACAGTATTGAAAGTTAGACGGGTGAATACCCAGTTTTAGAGTTGAGGACAGTGTCTTAAACAAAGTGAAGAGTTGAGGGATCTAAAATGGACTTTATCCCATTTGAATATCTCTTGTTCCTAATTCTGCCGTTGTTGTCACTTGTCAGTGCCTCCTGGCGTCGCCAGGGTTCCTCAAGCAATATATGTCGTGGGCACCTCTATCTCCTTGGCTTTGGTTGTGATGCCCACAGTGGCAGAGCCAACAACGCCGTCGAGCCAGGATGACTAATAGTGTTCTCCAATGATCGATTAATTTTTATAGGTGTCGACAGCTATCGACAAGGGAGACGACAGCGACAGAGCCTGGGTAGTCGTCCGACCTACTCGGGAGGTGGCATCGCCACTTGATACCGCCTGGTGGGACTCACAATTCTCTTGGTTGGATTGTCGTAAATGGGTATGAGCGATGGAGGCCAGTTACTCCTTTAAGTGGCCTCATATTTAAAATTTGTGCCAGGATAAGCCCACTGTGAAAATACTATGTACTTTTTTTCAGACCTTAGTTTTGTTGTGGTCTCTCTTTTTTTTTCCTTTGCCATTCTCTACCCCCCCCCCAAACAAACCGCTTCTTCCTCTTCTTTGATGAATTAATCGAGGCAACCACCCCACCAGTGGATCTGCCCTTCTCCGCTTCTCCTCCGTTCTTTGTAGTGGTGGAGCTAGCTTGGAGCCGCGGCCCACATAGGAGGGGTGCGCCAGCCATGCTGGCGCCGTGGTCTGAGGGGCGGTGCCAGTGTAGCTAGTGCCCCTCTTTGCCCAATTAGTCCAGCCCCGTCAAGCCTAATGCCACGGTGGCACAGGGATGGCGCTAGGCTAGCGCACCAAAAATGGCCATTCCTGGAATAAGTTTTTGTAAGGATTCATTTGTAAAATAAGTTTTTAAAAAGGACCAAAATGAGAAAAATTCAATAGGGTTGAGTCCTTCATCTTGCCCTAGTTCTATATAAATTCAAGCATTTTTCTCAAAATTATATAGAATTTGGAGTTTGGATCCTAGGCCTAGGGCTTGAGCCCTAGCTGCCCTAGGCCTGGATCCACGACTGCTTCTTTGGGACAAGGGAAATAAAAGCCGCCAACCATGCTGTTGACCAAATTTGGGTGCCATATACTACAAGAAACCAGAATATCCTTGGCGGCCAAAAACCGCTAAGGAAACCATCAAAACCGCAAAGGATGATTATTCCGTTAGCCGACCACCAATAAAATGCCGACAAGTCTAGAGAGACAGGGAAATTCAATTTTATTGGTGGCTGGCCGTAAGTAAATACATTCTTGGCAGTTGAACCGCCAAGAAAATGACGCATGACAGGCAACTTTCTAAGCTGCCAAGAAAAGTTAACTTGTCGGTTTCCAACCGCCAAGAATATGATTACCTTGGCGGCCGCCGCGAAACCGCCAAGGAAATTCATTAACTTGGCGGCCACAAAACCGCCAATGAAATTCATTAACTTGGCCGCGAGGATGTAACGTCCGGTCTCTCCGAGGCCGGGCCCACTTACATCTAACAGCTTTTATAGGACATAGACTGCCCTCACAGACCAACACAAGTCTTTTCTGCACACTTTGTCCTCACTCGTGCGCACCCGGGTAGGATTTCCCACTCGGTCACTCATCCCGAAATTGCTCTAGGCTAAGCACACTTAACCGCAAAGTTCTTTGGAGATCGGTTTCTGGAAAAGAAGTTGCAACTTGTTGCCGGTGTCGGACAACCTGAACGGAGTGTCCAGGTCACTCTGAAATGTACTCTGTTCCATCAACTTAGATGCTGGATTGTAGCAGAAAGAAGATATCTTATTCAGCACCCGGAGCTGACTGAGGTGGAGGGAGATGTTGACGACCTCGAAATCTCCAAGGAACGGCCTGGAGTAGTTCTTGCAGTCTAGCTCAAATCCAGGCATGGCGCAGCTGCCTGGGCCGATGCTGAATGGGTCTATAGTTTGACTGGTCGTCTGGGTCAAAGCTATCTTTGACGGGCTTTACTTAGGGCCCGATTGAGATAGATTCATTTGTGACGGCCGTTTGCCCGATTGAGATAACTCTTCACATCAGTGACTTCTAACCTGTGACGGACGCTGTGCCCGATTGAGATGGGGCTTACCGCCCGATTGAGATGAGGGTATCTGTTCTAGTGATGCTGGGTGTATAGTTATAGCTGTGTAGATCACAAATAGGAATATCGACTCCGGGCGCTAAGCTATCCCTATGTGAAGACGAAGACTTAGAACAAGTCCAAGTCAAGGCAGGATTTGTAAAATTAAAATCATTTGAACTGAAGTACATCATTTCTCCTACGTCTATGGAAGAAGTGGCCACTGCTATATATCTTATCTCAGAATTACTTGATCACAATTAGCTAGTTGAAGCAATAACCAACGCCTAGAACAGAACACTGAACATTAATCTCAAATCATTCATGTCTTCTTTCCACATACTTGCTGTTCTACCATGGCTCTGCACAGCGGTATCGGCTGGTGATCCACTGCCCAACTGCGAGAGAAGTTGTGGCGGCGTAGAGATCCCTTACCCGTTTGGCCTAGAGCCTGCCTGCGCCTTGCCCGGCTTCAATCTCACCTGCAACACCACAGGGGTGCACAAACCGTATGTCTACAACGTGGAGCTGCTCAACATCTCACTGCTAGAAGGTTGGGTCCGCATGAGGATATGGACATTGCGAACTATTGTTACAATATTAGTTCTGGCAGGATGGATGAAATGAATTGGCAGTTGAACTTGAGGGATACACCCTACAGGCTCTCCGATTTTGGCAACAAGTTCACGGCCATCGGTTGCGAAACGCTTGCTTACCTTGATGTGGATGGCAAGCTAACGACCGGGTGTGTGGCCACATGCCAGGCAGATGACCTCGCCAGTCTCACGGATGGTGTATGCTCCGGGATAGGTTGCTGCCAGACAGCCATCCCCAAGGGCCTCCAGTACTACGGGGTCTTGTTTGACTCAAGCTTCAACACGATGGAGATCTACAACATGAGTCGTTGCAGCTATGCAGCACTCGTCGAGGCATCCAGCTCCAGCTTCAACTTCTCCAAGAACTACTCTACTTCTTCAGCGTTCAATGACCATTATGGTGGGCAGGCTCCACTGCTCGTGGATTGGGCCATCGGTAACGAGACCTGCAAGGTAGCGCAAGAGAAGTCCAATTATACATGCGTCAGCAAAAATAGTGAGTGTGTGGACTCACTCAATGGACCAGGCTACATATGCAATTGCTCCAAAGGGTTCCACGGAAATCCTTACCTGAAGCCAAATGATCCTGGCAGCTGCCAAGGTGAAGTTTCTTAAAGTCCCATATATATCTCCTTTCAGGCATTATTGAGCAAATTAATTTGAATAGTAAATGTGAATTTAATATGTACATACTTAAAAGTAAATACAGTTATGTGGAGCTAGTAACCTTGGCCGAGCTCAGAGAAGACGAGTGCGACGGCGAGCTCACCCTTGCCGGGGCTGCATGCCGATGATATGCATATATCTTCTCTCAACCACCCTCCCACTGGATACCCTCTCTTTGATTAACATAAAACAGCGAGCCCAAGCTCACGAGCTAAGGTGGCGGACCTCAAGGACGTGGTGCTCACCAGAGGCAGTGGAGCTCGAGGAGGCATAGGTGGGATCTAGCCTCTTGGGCCGTTCTCTTGTTACTTTCTTGACTTGCCCTTCCTAACCACCGTTGACCTCTTTATCTGGCACCGCGGCTCTCTCCTTGAATTGCACCTCACCATCTCCTCGTCTTCCTCTGCTCATGGATCTCTGAAAAAAATGAGCTCTCAGGTGGGTGGGTGACAGCCCTCGTTGGAGATTCGGGAGAGAAATAGGAGAGAGCCAAAGAGGATGGGGAAGAACATAATGACATGTGGGGCCTACTACTTTGTACAGTTAGCGTCCAACGTAGTGTCCTAGTGGATAAAAACCGGGTAGATACTAGCTTGGGGGGGGGTCATTTGTACGGTATTGAAAGTTAGAAGGGGGTCATGAATACCCAGTTTTAGAGTTGAGGACAGTGTCTTAAACAAAGTGAAGAGTTGAGGGATCTAAAATGGACTTTATCCCATTTGAATATCTCTTGTTCCTAATTCTGCCGTTGTTGTCACTTGTCAGTGCCTCCTGGCGTCGCCAGGGTTCCTCAAGCAATATATGTCGTGGGCACCTCTATCTCCTTGGCTTTGGTTGTGATGCCCACAGTGGCAGAGCCAACAACGCCGTCGAGCCAGGATGACTAATAGTGTTCTCCAATGATCGATTAATTTTTATAGGTGTCGACAGCTATCGACAAGGGAGACGACAGCGACAGAGCCTGGGTAGTCGTCCGACCTACTCGGGAGGTGGCATCGCCACTTGATACCGCCTGGTGGGACTCACAATTCTCTTGGTTGGATTGTCGTAAATGGGTATGAGCGATGGAGGCCAGTTACTCCTTTAAGTGGCCTCATATTTAAAATTTGTGCCAGGATAAGCCCACTGTGAAAATACTATGTACTTTTTTTCAGACCTTAGTTTTGTTGTGGTCTCTCTTTTTTTTTCCTTTGCCATTCTCTACCCCCCCCCCAAACAAACCGCTTCTTCCTCTTCTTTGATGAATTAATCGAGGCAACCACCCCACCAGTGGATCTGCCCTTCTCCGCTTCTCCTCCGTTCTTTGTAGTGGTGGAGCTAGCTTGGAGCCGCGGCCCACATAGGAGGGGTGCGCCAGCCATGCTGGCGCCGTGGTCTGAGGGGCGGTGCCAGTGTAGCTAGTGCCCCTCTTTGCCCAATTAGTCCAGCCCCGTCAAGCCTAATGCCACGGTGGCACAGGGATGGCGCTAGGCTAGCGCACCAAAAATGGCCATTCCTGGAATAAGTTTTTGTAAGGATTCATTTGTAAAATAAGTTTTTAAAAAGGACCAAAATGAGAAAAATTCAATAGGGTTGAGTCCTTCATCTTGCCCTAGTTCTATATAAATTCAAGCATTTTTCTCAAAATTATATAGAATTTGGAGTTTGGATCCTAGGCCTAGGGCTTGAGCCCTAGCTGCCCTAGGCCTGGATCCACGACTGCTTCTTTGGGACAAGGGAAATAAAAGCCGCCAACCATGCTGTTGACCAAATTTGGGTGCCATATACTACAAGAAACCAGAATATCCTTGGCGGCCAAAAGATCCGCCAGGATTCTAAGGTTTTCTTACTTTTAATTTTTTTAGAATTTTATTTTACGTGCGGACGACATAAGCACCCACGTGCGGGTGCGCAGCCCGCACGGGAAAATGACATTTTTTCAGACCTTTTGTTACAAGCGGATCTCTGTTCACGCAAATATGTGTTTTCGATCATATGGAAAAACGATTTCTGTAGTAGTATGTTGGAGCGCATTTTATATGATTCCGTTTGATGTAGAAAGAATGAAGAAAATCTTATACAAGCGAATTAATTAGGGCAACGTAAATCTTCGTTAGAACGAGATATTGTTATTTTCATTACCTTTCTCCAGCGCACTCCTGACTGCAAAATTAAGTTATCCATCGATTTAGCACACAGATAATTTAGACGCCGCTTTTTACTTGATAAATACTCAAAATCAATACGTCATCCACGAATAGATGCACAATTACTTTGATATTAAAGTCACCGGTGACCATTTCCAGGAAGATGATCCAACAAAATTCTTCGACGGTCTAAGTCGTCTTTGCATCAATCCCACGCAAAAATTTTTCACCCTGTTTATTTACCACGCAAAAACTTTTGCCACTCTTATATGCCTCTAAATTAACCGGCAACCTCATATGCCACTTCAAATTGGCTTCTCCCTTTTATGCCACCGGTTCAAGTTTCTCCACCCTTTTATGCCATTGCCGTCAGTCCACCGTCAGTTGACCGTTAACTTTATTGTAAAAAGACGCATTTGCCCTTTAGAATTAGTATACAACCAATAATAGGTATTTTAGTACTAATATAGCTACTGGATACAACATATAAAAATTGATTTTTTCTGCATCACATGTAATTTTAGCCATTACCATCACAAATAAATTTTCAATGTAAGCATGAAATATACAGTTTTCCAACAATATTTTTAATATAAAGAGCATTTTTCACTGGTTCTGACAAAATTTTGTTCACTCAAAAAGGATTTAAAATAAATTAGTTATGATTTTTTGAAGTTTACACATTTTTTAGTTGAGATGGCATATTGGTCATTTACGGAAAAAACTAACCTTTGACTAACAGTCAACTAACACTATAGTGGTGGGAGTGGCATAAAAGGGTGAAAAAACTTGAACTAGTGGCATATAAGGGAGAAGCCAATTTTGAGTGGCATATAAGGGAACTGGTCAAATTCTAGAGGCATATAAGGGATTCTCTCAAAACTTTTCACCCTATTACATCGAATGTTTTGTACATATGCATGAAGTATTAAATATAGAAAAAAACTAATTACACAAATTGCGTGTAAATTGCGAGACGAATCTTTTAAGCCAAATTGCTCCATGATTTGACAATGTGGTGCTACAATAAATATTTGCAAATGATGAATTAATTAAGCTTAATAAACTCGTCTTGCAGTTTACAGACATAATCTGTAATTTGTTTTGTTATTAGTCTATGTTTAATACTTCAAATGTGTGTCTATATATCCGATGTGACATGCTAAAACTTTTCACCCCTAGATCTAAACACAGCTTTAGTGCAAATCATCTCTTTCTATAAATTTACAATCACTGAATCCTAAAACTTAACATACAAAGATATCACGTTGTAATCCACTAACAATATATCACGTCATCATCCACTAATAATTATTAAATTTAAATATCAAGTAATCCGGCTATATTATTTATAGGTTTATAATTTATAAAATTTTAGAGCTTCTAAATTGCAACCACGTTAAATCATCATCACACATAATTCACATAAAGAAAAGTACAAATTACCCCCCTAAACTATTATGGTCGATCGAATTATCCCCCAGCTATTGAAATCGGACAAATATCCCCCTGCCATAATCCGGAGTGGTTTTGGTTCTACATGGCAATCCAGTCAGTGACTTTTTTATTAAAAAAAATCAATGGGTCCACCTGCATGTCATAGTCTCTCTCCCCTCTAACTTATTCCCCTTACACCTCTCTGTATCTCTCTCGGGTCGGAGGCCGAGAAGGAGACCCGCGCACCAGCAGAGGCCGAGAACGAGCCGCACGCTGGCGGCTGCAAGCCTCCGCAGCGGGGGCCGGCCTGTCAAGCTCACTGGTCGTGCCTCGTCCTCCCGTGCTCGCGGAAGCGGCAGCTGGCGCCGGACTGGCGTGAGATGATGGGAAGCGGCGGCCCCAATCGGACTTGCACGGAAAGATAGCGATGGTCGGGGGAGCGCGGCGGGCGGCGCCAGACTTGCGCGAGAAGATGGCGAGCGGCGGCCGGTGTCGAACTTGCGCGGGAAGATGGCGATGGTCGGGTGAGCGGCGGCCGAGACGCCAGACTTGCGCGAGAAGATGGCTTGATCTTCTTTCATCTTGAGCAAGCTTCTTGCCGATTAGCGTCGACGCGAAGAGCAGCAGCTGCTCGGATAGTGGCAGGGCGAGGGGACCCAGCG
>CM020188.1:18448161-18458639 GCA_009805545.1 Oryza longistaminata | reverse complement strand
CCTCGCTCCGTGGCTGGCTTCCCGCTGCTTCCTTTGGGCCAGGGCCTCCCGCCGCCCACCGCCTGCTGTGACCAATTTGGGTGCCATACTACAAGCACCAGAACTCTCCTTGGCGGCCCAACCCTACGCAGGAAACATCAAAACCACGCAAACGGATGACTTCCGTTCGCCGACCCCAATAACACTCCGCACGTCTAGAAGACCGGAAATTCATTTCTATGGTGGCTGGCCGCTAAGTCCACTCATTCTTGCAACGTTGAACCCAAAACCATGACGCTGACAGGCCAACTTTCTAAGCGCCAAGAAAGTTATCTGTCGGTTTCCAACCACCAACGCACTTGATACTTGGCGCGCCGGCGCAACCGGCCCGGAACTTCATTAAACTTGGCGGCCACAAACCGCCTGAACTCACTTACTATGGCCGCGCGGATGTAACGTCCGGTTCTCCCGAAGGCGCGGCCCACTTACATCTCAACAGCTTTTTCTGAAGCCATGCCCTCACAGACCACACAGTCTTTTTGCCTTTGTCCTCCTCGTGCGCCCCCGGGTAGGTTCCACCCTGGTCACTCCTCGACATTGCTCTAGGCTAGCAACTTCCCGCAAACGTTTTGCGTCGTTTTTCTGGACGAGTTGCACCTTGTTGCCGGTGTCGGACAACCCTGACGAGTGTCAGGTCACTGTGAATTCCTCTGTTCCATCAACTTACGCTGCTGATTGTGAGCCGAGTATCTTTTCGCACGCGGGCTGGACTGGGTGGAGGGTGTTGAGCCCTCGATCTCCAGGCCCGGCGGAGTAGTTCTGCGTCTAGCTCATCCGGCATGGCGCAGCTGCCTGGGCCGTGCTGTGGGTGGGATGTCCATGCTGCGCCTTGTGGTCCGGCTTGCGCTTCTGCACCGCCGTGATGCGGCCGAGCTCCAAAGCGCGCCGCTTGGGCGCCTAGCATTGTTGCGCCTCTATGCGAGCAGGCATGGTTAATTTCTTTCTGGTGGTGTACTTTTCTTTTTTGCGAGTTTCTCTAGTTGTGTGCACCTCATATCCGTTCGCGACTGCTCTCTATACAAGGTGAGCGTAGCGCTAGCATCCATGAATCATCTTGGCGTTCACACAGTACCAATAACAAAAGATCCAACGATTCGTACCAAGTCTCGCCTGAACATAATTATTTCCAGCGGTCGCTTAATGGGTTGACCCGAAATCTTTAGAATGCCCCCTTGCTCTCTTGCCCTGGAAATATCCAATATGTTCAGAAATTGGTTTTATCGGGTGACATGGACATATAGAAGCACTTCTGACTATGGCAATGTCTAAATACATGACGTTTTAACACAAGAGTCCAACGTTTAGACAAAGCATCTTATTGAGAGAAGAAAAAATCGGGAGGAAACTCGAAAACATTGGATTAAAATTTAACAGAGGTGAGTGTGCATGAACTTTTTATTTATTTAAACACTGTCGCTAGTACAGAACGATTTCTAAAAGTGGCTCTCGTTCGCGTGCAAATGATCATAATTGACCGCGTCTGCAGAAATCGAACTCTATTTTCGCATACGGACATGTATAAAAATTCAATTTTCATATATGGGGTCTTAAGGGCACACGCGAAAGTAATATATTTTCGCCAGGCGGCCACTTAAAGAGACCCGTGCCCTCTTAAAGACCCGCCTGCAAGTCTAACTTCGTCCTCTTTCCTCAATCTATTCAACAAAGAGAGAAAAATCTCTTCTCCATCTCTCTCCGTTATCTTCTCCTCACTTCCTCCCCTCCACCCTTCTAACCTGATCTCTCCTCTTTCCCGACGACATTCCGTGACAGCGGGGCAGCGACGCGATGGCAACGGTCACTGCTCGGGGAGCAACGTCCGGAGCAGTGGCTGCAGCTTTGGAGAGGCCGGCGCTGGCCGGAATGTGGCGTGGTCTGCAGAAGTGGCAGTGCGTTGACAGCAATAGGCTCGGGGAGAAGCGGCTGCGACGCGGCCAGATCCGCCCTCCGGCCCGCGACGGCGTAATGCCGCTGCCGGCCCTCGTTGGCCAGATCCGCGGGCACGCCTACGACGGCCGCGGGCGGATCCACGCCACTGGGCAACGTGATGGTGATCCGCGGGCGGGCCCGCAACGGTCGATCCACCGGGATTCTAAGGTTTTCTACTTTTATTTTTTTTAGAATTTTATTGTACGTGACATTTTTTCAGACCTTTTGTTACATACTGTCGGTAAGTGGGGCTGCTTCTCCGCCAGATGTCTGAGGACTGCTCGCTTCAAAGCGTGTGGAGTGCTGGTGATCCCGTTCCAGAGAGGTTAATGGACGCGGATTCTCCGTTCACGCAAATAATGTGTTTTGAGCATATGGAAAACGACGGGCCTGTTCACTTTGATACAAAAAAAAACCTTATTTTGCATGCACAATTTTGGCATATGCCAAAATTTTGGCATAGTTTGCAAAATTTTGGCAGGATTTCTTATATAGTTACCAAAATTTGGCAGCAAACTAAATGTAGCCACTTTTTTGGCAACTTACCAAGACTTGGTAAGGTTGAAAATGGCATCAAAGTGAACGGGCCCGACTTCTGTAGTAGTACGTTGGAGCGCATTTTATATGATTCCGTTTGATGTAAAAATAATGAAGAAAATCTTATACAAGTGAATTAATTAGGGCAACGTAAATCTTCGTTAGAACGAGATATTGTTATTTTCATTACCTTTCTCGAGCGCACTCCTGACTGCAAAATTAAGTTATCCATCGATTTAGCGCACAGATAATTTAGACGCCGCTTTTTACTTGCACTCAAAATCAATACGTCATCCACGAATAGATGCACAATTACTTTGATAATAAAGTCACCGGTGACCATTTCCAGGAAGATGATCCAACAAAATTCTTCGACGGTCTAAGTCATCTTTGCATCAATCCCACGCAAAATTTTTTCACCATGTTTATTTACCACGCAAAAACTTTTCACTCTATCACATCGAATGTTTGTACATATGCATGAAGTATTAAATATAGAAAAAAACTAATTACACAGATTGCGTGTAAATTGCGAGACGAATCTTTTAAGCCAAATTGCTCCATGATTTGACAATGTGGTACTACAATAAATATTTGCAAATGACGAATTAATTAAGCTTAATAAATTCGTCTTGCAGTTTACAGACGGAATCTGTAATTTGTTTTGTTATTAGTCTACGTTTAATACTTTAAATATGTGTCTATATATCCGATGTGACATGCTAAAACTTTTCACCCCTAGATCTAAACACAGCTTTAGTGCAAATCATCTCTTTCTGTAAATTTACAATCACTGCATCCTAAAACTTAACATACAAAGATATCACGTTGTAATCCACTAACAATATGCCACATCATCATCCACTAATAATTATTAAATTTAAATATCATGTAATCTGGCTATATTATTTATAGGTTTATAATTTATAAAATTTTAGAGCTTCTAAATTGCAACCACGTTAAATCATCATCGCACATAATTCACACGAAGAAAAGTACAAATTACCCCCTAAACTATTATGGTCGATCGAATTATCCCCAAACTATTGAAACCGGAGAAATATCCCTCTGCTATAATCCGGAGTGGTTTTGGTTCTACGTGGCAATCCAGTCAGTAACTTTTTTTATTAAAAAAGTCAATGGGGTCCATCTGTCATAGTCTCTCTCCCCTTATTCCCCTTACGCCTCTCTGTATCTCTCTTGGGTCGGAGGCCGAGAAGGAGCCCCGAGCACCTGCAGAGGCCGAGAACGAGCCCATCGCGATGAGTTCGTCTAGGGCCCTCAAAATCATAGGACCGGCCCTGCGACCCGCACGCTGGCGGCTGCAAGTCTCCGCAGCGGGGGCCGGCCTGTCAAGCTCACTGGTCGTGCCTCGTCCTCCCGTGCTCGTGGAAGCGGCAGCTGGCGCTGGACTGGCGTCAGTGGCGTGAGATGATGGAAAGCGGCGGCCCCAATCGGACTTGCACGGGAAGATGGCGATGGTCGGGGGAGCGGCGGGCGGCGCCAGACTTGCGCGAGAAGATGGCGAGCGGCGGCCGGTGTGCAACTTGTGCGGGAAGATGGCGATGGTCGGGTGAGCGGCGGCCGACGCCAGACTTGCGCGAGAAGATGGCTTGATCTTCTTTCATCTTGAGCAAGCTTCTTGCCGATTAGCGTCGACGCGAAGAGCATCTGCTACTCGGATAGTGGCAGGACGAGGGGACACAGCGTGGTGATGTTCATCTTCAGCGCGTTGCCGGCGACTGCTATGAGGTCCTTGGACAGCGAGACTCCCGACGTGCCATCGCCATCCTCCTGCTGTCGTCGCCGCCCTTGTGAGTTCTCACCGTGTGCACCAGCTCGTACTTGGATCTCTTCTTCTTCGATCGCTTGTTGGACAGCAGGATCGCCACGCTGCCCGTCCGGAAGAGACAGTTGGCGAGTTCGATGGAGAGCAGACCGGCGCTGCAGCCCATCCTGTCCAGGTTGTAGCTGGTGATGTTGCCCTGGATCGAGCATGTAGTGGTCACAGCTATGCGGACAGCGACGTCGGGTTGAACTGGCTGCAGTTGACGACAATACTACTACAGAAACCGTTTTTGCAAAACCGGCCGGAGCGATTTTCGCATGCCGTTGCGCCAACCGCATGCGCCAAATCGTCTGCGAAACATGCAAATCTTTGCATGCGGCCAGGGCACCGGTATATGAAAATCGGATTTTCGTATGCGGGCGCTTAAGCTGACCACATTCAAAGAGAAAAAATCGCGAAAAAAAAATAAATTCCAAAAACAAAAAAATGAAAAAAAAAACCTAGCGCGCCACCCGCCGAGCACGTCGTAGCTGCCGCTACCGCTCCCGTCGTCGCTGTCACTGGTGCCGTCGCCAGCGCCCGAGACCGCCGTTGCCACCGCCCCGCCCCCAGAATCCACCGCCGCCGTGGTTCCTGTGCCTGCCGCCGAGCTCCACCGTAGGGCAGCAGATCCAGCCCTCTCGAGGACGGCACCGCCCGATCCGCCGCCACCGAGCGCCGAGCTCCTCCCTAGGGCAATGGATCCGGCCCTTCCGAGGACGGCACCGCCGGATCCGCCGCCCTCGCCGCCTGCCGACACCATCGCCATGCACCCTTGCCCGCTGTCGGCGAGAAGAGAGGAGAGAAGAAAGAGAGAGAGGAGAGGAGAGGAGAGAAAGAGAGAGGGAGAGAGAGGAGATAAAGAGGGAGATAAATAAATGGGGTGGTTAAAAAATTTTGAAATGGCGAGGAGGGAAAGAGAGAGAGGAGTTTACATGCGGACCACTTAACCGTCCGCATGCGAAAATAATTATTAAAAATATTAATTTGATGCTAAATGAACTCACGTGAAAAAGTTGTCAAAAGCAAAGTTGTAGAACTCATTGAGATCTACCAATTTCATTTTGGTTATTTCTCTATCCGAGTTTGATTAAACTATATAAATTTTGAATTTTAAAATATAAGAAATTCAAATAATTTTTTGGATAGTAAACGATTTCAAATGGAAAAATCATCGACAATAAAGTTGTATAACTCATCAAGATTGACAAATTTTGTTTTGGTCATTTTTCTATATGACTTTGTTTTAACAGATTGAATTTGAATTTCAAACTATAACAACTTCAAACAATATTTTTAAATACTAAATGATTTTAAATGGAAATTTCACCAATAACAAAGTTGTATAACTCATCGAGATCTATAACTTTTATTTTGGTCATTTCTTCATCCGACAAAGTGATTTGTAAGATTGTTCACAAAATATACATATGTCTTATATAGTTTTATAATCTATAAGATAGATATGTAAATTTTGTAAAAATGTTACTATTACTTTATCGGATGAAGAAATGACCAAAATATAAGTTATAGGTCTTGATGTGTTATACAACTTTATTATTGATGACTTTTTCAGCTGAAATCATTAGTATTTGAAAATATTGTTTGAAGTTTTGAAATTCATATTTTTAATTGATAAGACAAAGTCACCAGAAAAATAACCAAAATAATAGCAGTAAGAATACAATGACATGATAGAGCATTGTTTTAGAAACATTTAGGAAAAAGAATTATCCAATTTGGAGTTCAAATTTTTATTTTTTTTCAAATTTTATTTTTGCATACGGCTACTTAAGACGTCCGTATGGAAAAATCGATTTTTCAATACAGGCACTTAAGTGAGCCGCATGCAAAAGTGTGGTCATTTTTGCATGCGGACCTCTTAAGAGGGCCGTATGGGAAAATCGATTTTTTCATACCGACGTCTTAAAGAAGCTGTCTGCGAAAATACCGTTCGATTTTTGCAGACGCCACTAGTTATGATCCATTTGCAAAAATCATGGGGTCTCGTATAGCAAAATCACTTCTGTAGTAGTAGTGCGAGTACGCCAATGTCCTTGGCGCTCACGCCTGTCTGGAGGAGAAGGTTGTTGACGGCGCCGAACATGATGACCACGGCCTCGAGCCACACCTCTGCCATGCAAGGGTTCGATGGCTCCCTGAGCACGGCGATGAAGCTATGATGAGGAGGGTGCGTCTCAACACTGCAACAACAAGTGAAGGTGGACCACGGGCGGCAGCACTGCAGTCCGAGGTGGCAACACAATGGCAATCCAAAGCTTGATGGTGTAGACGTATGCTCGATGACGATCGGTTGCAAAAGTCATTATAGCCGAGCGCTTAAACGGATGATTAAACCGTAGTTGCGGGCTGGACAACGAAGAGGAAACCAGAGTCGATGCTGAAGTCGGAGACACATTGGTATCGATGAGGCGGTGGGTACGCAAACCCAATCTTTAATCGAAAAAAAAGGTGATACATGCAGAAGCAGCCGCAAACAGTACGGCAGTGCCTAACTTCAATGGTGCATAGACCAAGCAGCACCTCCATAGACCAAGTCCACGGACCACACACGTCAAACAGCTCATCTACACCTTCTCTCCCTGCTCCCTATCTATAAGAACAGAAGCAGAGCGTGAGAGAGAGAGCAAAGAAGAGCCGAGCAGCGTTTTCAATTTTGAAATTGGTTTTTTACCGGGGTGGACCCAAATTACAAATATTTCAGAATTTTTTTGGCTGAATTTATTTGATTTTTTTTACTGATTTTGAATGAATTTAAATAAAATTTGACCAAATTCACATTTTAAAAAAAAAACCAAAAAATTTTGGGTGAGATATGAGCTTGCCGGACGGGGCGAAATTACCGAAATTTCGGAAATCTCGAAACGAAATTTCAAACCGTGGAGCCGAGGCGGTTAGTCCATGGTGGCCATCCCCCGCTGCGGCGGAGTCCAGAATTCCAGATGGCGCCTGCTGCTTCCAGAGAGGGGGAATGGAGGAGGTGGTGGCTAGGGCGAAACGACGAGCAGGCCCCACCTCTGTCTCGCCCCGTTCCGGGCCGTCGCGCTCCACGTCCGGAACGGCCATTGCTATTCCATATCGCTTCCGCGCCTATTGATGGCATCGCCGACGCGCGGCGGGTATCGTGTTCGAGGAGTTCAGGTTCAAGCCTGGCGGCGTCTCGGCCGTGTCCGTCCACGGTGTGTCATGGCGGATTGGCGGGTGGCCGGGTGCCGAGGTCGAAGCTCCAGCGCCGACCCTGGCCTAATGGGGTCATCCTCATCTCAAACTCCCTCTTCTTTCAGAATCAACGAGTCCGACTACGCTGAGGCCACCGGCGGCTCCTTCTGCCCGCTCACCATCGACGATCGGCGTGGCACTGCCGAGGCCGACATTGCGCAGTTCAGCTCATGCTTCGCCGATGGACTGAAGCAGCTGTGACGAACAGCTGTTGCATTTCCTTGCTTCTTACTGCTACGAATTGTTGCAGAGTTCAGAATTTGTTCAGTTTAGGTGCTTCTGTAATGCTAGCGGTTGGATTGCAATCGTTGATCAATCACATAAGCGATTGCAAATTTGCAATTGTCAATCAATGAAAAAGTCAGATAAGCTGTAAACTTTTCTACATTTTTTTCAGAGATGGGGCAGAACACGGCCTGCTTCGATCAGCTCTGTTATAAAAAGAAAACACTGAATATTCGGTTGTATACTGTATTTTCTTCTTAGTAAATGCACTTTTCTAAAGAATCTTGCTGCCGCTCTTGCAGAAGACCGAAGGGGAGAGGAAGAGAAAGAAAGAGAGAAGGGATAGAGGGGAGGAAGAAAGAAAAGACAGAGAGATGATATGTAGGCTCCAATATATATATTTTTTTGCGAATGACCAATGGGTCCCATGTATATGTTTTAATTCTACTACCACCTAAGCGTCACAGACAAGTCAATACTGTCACGTAGATGTCACGTCAGCAGAAACCGTCCTCGGAGAGGTATCCAGTACTACAGTTAAGGATTCGAAATAGATTTGTCACAAGTAAGGGAGTCGTGTAAACTATATTTCAAAGAATAAAGACACCATAGGTCCCGGCCCAACAGAGGCCCAGGACGCCGAGGTTTTCACTCACTCTCTGTTGCCGGAGTCCGGTGAGAAAAGAAAGAACTCGCCGTCGCCGACCGCAGGCGAGGTGGCCGGCGTCCCTCGAGCGGCGCTCTCCTCCACCTCCGCGGCACATCCATCTTTTTCCACGACCGCCTCCGCCGCGCCCTCCTATTCTCCCCGGCGATGGCGCCGCCTCTTCTTGGTTTTCAGCCACCCCCTCAACCCCGGCCACTGGTTCCTCGGAGGTATATACGCATATATGTCTCGTCTCTGCTCCTCTACCCTGATCTTTCAGTTCTTGTTTAAGGAACTCGAGAATCGAGATGACCAAGGAAAGAAGCCAGTGCATTCTGAAATAGACAAAACTGAAAAAAACCCCTCTAATCTTTGGTTCAGTTGCATATGGTGGCTTTACTTGGGCGCTTCGGTTCCAAATATGTTAGTCCAGTAGATTCTTGTTGAATTATTGTATGCTTCTGTTAAATCTAGTTTACTTGTTTCTAAAACCTTGGATTACTCAATTCCCTAATCAATTAGTACAGTTTATTTTCCCAAATATATCAGTTTCAGGTTTAGTTTGTATAAATGAGGTGCATTTTATTAATTGATTTGTGGAATATTTACCTGTTCTTTTGAACAAGCAAATCCAAGATTTTAATTCGTTTATAGCTGCAAATCCTTTCGTTTTCAATTGGTACTGTAAATCATACATAGTTTGTTCGACTAATTCGGTTCTAGGTTTGAAAAGTTGCTCTATGTTAACTGATTTTCAGAGTTTCTACCTAATTAATCACTTCGTGGGATGAATAGATAGGTTTACTTCTTTAAATCGAATCGTGAACGCGAAACACGTACAGCCAAAATGCAAAAAGTTTTAAATTTCATCAGTATAAATATGGCACATTAATTTTCCATCCTGTATTCATGTGATTCATTACGATTTTCATCAATTTTAAATCCAGGGCTCTGGACACTGCTACCCCTTGAAATTACTTAACTAGCATTGCTGCATTTCTCAATGGATCATCTCTCGGAGAACTGATCATAAATATTCTCAAGAGGATTGCAAGGACAAACAATCTGAATTCTCTTTCCCTTGTGTTCGAAGCAGCTCTACAACATTGATGCGGAGCAAAGGGCCACTAATTTGGTTGGTAGTGGACTTGCAAATGAAGCTTTACCAGCACTTTTTTCCCAATTCCCCAATTTACACAAAGTAGAGATCAATTACTCTGGTTGGCACCTGGCAATGGAGTCAGATCGACAACCAACGTCTCCGTGTGCTTTCATTCTCACTGCCCTTGCCTCAATGATCTCACCTTAAGCTTCTGCTCTGAAATCAATGACTCTGGTCTTGCTTGCCTGACTAATTGCAAGATGTTGATGTCCCTAAAACTGAACTCCATCCAAGAAAAACTTCAAGGGGGCTTCTCTCTTAGCTGTTGGTTGTAAGACTCTATCTTCTCTCCACCTTAACAATTGTAAGGAATTGCTAGCAGCACTGATGTGTGAGCATCTTGGCACTAACGGATCATTGGAAGAATAGTAGTGAAGAATGCAAAGGAATAGGGCAGTATCATTTTTTAATGTTTGGCCCAGGATGGATGAAGCTTCAGAAATTTGAGTTTGAAAACGAAACAAAGTTTTTGGAGTATTTCAGAAGAGATCGTGACCATCATACAAGGCTCACTCTTATAGATATATCTTTTGTCGAGGGTTTGAAGGACTTGAGTTGTGCGTATTGTAACAGAGCCGAAAGCCCAGAAAATAGGACGTTCATTTTCTGTTGGGAAAGTGCAGAGTCGTTAGAGAAGCTGAGCCTAGAGTATGTTAGTGGTCTTATTTGACAATGACATGATTGCACTATCCCAGCCTGCAAGAATCTTAAAAGCATCTCACTTTGGCTGAAACCTGAACACTACAATGTTTGGTGATGATATAGTTTTCAGACGCGGTTTTACTGATGAAAGTCTCAAGGCACTAGCTCTCAACTGTCCTTCCTTCAGAATGTTAACTGACCTTTACAGGTTGTGAGCATTGGAATCGCGG
>CM020188.1:18436894-18448136 GCA_009805545.1 Oryza longistaminata | reverse complement strand
TACGCTAATCCGCTATGCGCAGTGGCTTTAAATTTCGTCAAGCAAACAACAGGGGTGCAGAATAAACTGGCGTAAAAAAATGAGATAAAGCATATAGCACCTGGAATCTTTTTCTGATGGCTTTAGGAACAAAAGTATTGCCACAAGCTGACCGCTATGGAACATCTGCCAGCCAAACGAAAGAAGAAACAAATGAAACAAATCAAATCCATCGCTGTGACTAACACGTAAATGTATTCCATGGTATACTTGATACAAGGAGTCTAATAATAATCAAAATTTGATGTCCACAAAGTAATTATGCCCTACCCGATAGCGGGATTCATAGCTGCGGAAAATTTGAATGACATATTCCAGCCCATCATTACACCAAGTGCGCCCCCTAATGCTAAAAGGTTCAATTCCGTTTGAAACATTAATACATATTACCCAATTCTGCAGTGTCCCCATTCCAACAAAAGCATTTCCACCAACCTCGACAAGACAGTAATAAAATCAAATTCTTGCAAACCAGGCGTATCTGGTGTGTCGTGTCAACAGCAGTATAAGAAATATTCCTTGCAAACAATTCGCAATTTGCATTCAAGCCATAGCAGCAATCAATTTGTAATTGAAAAAACATAAAGGACTACTCACGAGATTGAAATGCTGAATTATCACCTATCTAATGACAGCATGTGAAACCATCATAACTATAAGACAAAACCTAACCTTGCCCCCACGTGCCCAATACATCGCCCCAAGCATCCTTCCAAAGTGTCTTCCCCGTCGGCTGTAATTTTCTCTCCCAGCTTAGCTGACATCACAAAAAAAAGAAACAGAATCACTATAACCATGCATCCAACCACACATCGAGCTGAAAGCCTTCTAGCCCCCAATCCCCAACGAAGAAGGAAGGTCAATCCATCTATCAAAATCTAATTACCATGTTGGCCCGCGATGAAGCTCCTGGTACTTGAGCATGATGCGCCTGCCGCGTGGTCACCCGCGTGTTCCGCCAACCGGGAAGCCGGTCCTGCGGCGTCCCACGGCGCCCTGAACTCGCGCGGTGGTGAGCGGGATCCGCGACACCACCTCCTGCTTCGCCTGCGCACATCCCAGAGAATTCACTGTCACATAGCCCCGCACCACACCTCCCAATCGACGATCGTGGGAGGCTCACGAAACGGGCTTTACCGGATTGTGACGTCGACGTTGCTCGTCGGCCCGCGACTCGACGAACTCCCCCATGAGGAGGCGCACCCTAGGCTGCGCCGCGAAGTGATGTGAGCAGAGAGAGAGAGAGGTCAAGCACACTTCACACGGATGGAATGGATGAGCGCGCGCGGTCTTTACGGAGACGCAGGCGCAAAATGTCGCGAGATCCACGAGCGCCGGCCGGCGCTGGTGGGAGAGCGGGCGCGCCATGGAGGCCGCGGCAGGCCGGCAGCCTGCGTGGGAGGCCGGCGCCGAGAAGGTCAGAGGAGTCGCCGCGAGAAGGGATGAGAGGAAGGAGGAGCGGCGGCGACTACCTGAGCGGAGGAGAGGCGGCGCGACATCGGTCGCCGGCGGGCGAGTGGAGTGCCAGCCTCTCTTCTCCGGTTGTTCGGGTGGTTGATTCGGGAGTGGAGGGTGGAGTAGAATCGGAATCGGGGAAGGGAGGCTGTGGCTGACCGTGCCGTACTGTCCTATCTTTTATATCCCCCGTGCGCCCGCCGCGGGACCCCACCGTAGAGTAGAGCGGCGGCGGTCGCCGAGCTCGTGCCTTATCGGAAAGAACCAAAACCCAACCCACCCGGAGCTGACCCTGACGTGGCAGGTGGGACCCACCCACACAGCATGTCAGAGCTTGTCAAGTGTCAACCCCCTTCTCGTAAGAGAGATTAGTCAAGCGGACGTCCATACCCGTTTATACATGTCAATTAGATGCCACGAAAATTTTAAAAAAAAAATTTGATAAGATAGAACAAAGTAATATATCACCCACAAACAGCCAAATAAATCAATTATACAAGTGTGTAACAAAAACAACAATTTAATTGAAATATTACATATAGTAATTTGAGTTTTGCTTGTTATTTTTTACCAAACTTATAGAAGTTAAATTTAACTTGCATGTTGCTGGATTGATATATTACAATTAATCTATCTATTCATATTTTCAATTTTTTTATACTATTTAGAATGACATGCCAATAAACGGCGTGGCACGTCCACTCGAGCTGTTAAAATATTTCCCCCCTTCCCATATCTCAATCGTCCATCAAAGTTTGCCATTTCCGCAAAATTTCGTCCATTATCTGGAAGAGGATACTCTTTTTTCGCAAAAACACGTAAAATATTGCCACGTAATAATTATGGAAGAATAGATTTTTTTTTGTTGCACGACGCACTCAAGTAAACGGCCGTTATAACCCAAAGAAGGAAGAAGAAAAACAAAATAAAAAACAAGGAAGAAAAAGAAAAAAACTATACGACGGTAACTCTACTTCCAAAACACGGAAGAGTGAGGATACTCTACATACTATTTTACTAAGTATGTGACGTACTGTTACCCGTTAAGTGATATTAGCCCCATCACCTCGCAGTCTAAATGTTAACAACAATGTTAATGGAAAGTTAAGTCAGATGATCTTAATCCAGTATTTCGAGGATTTATGTCAATCGAAACGCATTTTTTATAAGAAAACTAAACGAATGTCACTAGCTATTTTTTAAAAATAGAAATAACAACCCCATATATTCTTCCGTCTCCATATAAAACAAAAAACCAGTACAAACAAGCTCATATCCATTAATTTGTTGAAGTAAGTTCTCGTCTACTTTAGGTTGTTTTTTATTGAAACAGACAACAGTATGCTGAATTCACCGCTTTCATGTTCTTCTTCCTATTAAATATAGATTATTCTGTAATATGCTTTTTTCAAACGTTAACTCATGGTTTCTAATATAAGTGACTTAAAATAAATAAATTATTTTCTTAACTTTATAATAATTAAAAACTTAATTAACATAATGTTTATCTCGTTTTGAGATCTCAAGCATAGCCGTCGAACGTGAGATGAATGAGTGGTTTTAAGGAGAGAACTCCCTTATATGCCATTCTAAATTAACCGCCTCCCTTATGTGCCACTTTAAAATTGGCCTTCTCCCTTTTATGCCACCGCGTTCAATTTCTCCTCCCTTTTCACCATGCCATCAGCCACGTTAGTTGAACCGTTAACTTTATTGTAAAAAGACTTATTTGCCCCCTGCAGTAGAATTAGTATACAACCAATAATAGGTATTTTAGTACTAATATAGCTATACTGGATACAACATATGAAAATTAATTTTTTATGCATCACATGCAATTTTAGCCATTACCATCACAAATAAATTTTCAATGTAAGCATGAAACATGCAGTTTTCCAACAATATTTTTAATATAAAGAGCATTTTTCACTGGTTCTGATAAAATTTTGTTCATCCAAAAAGGATTTAAAATAAATTAGTTATGATTTTTTTGAAGTTTACACATTTTTTAGTTGAGAGGGCATATTGGTCATTTATGAAAAAACTATCATTTGACTAACAGTCAACTAACACTATAGTGGTGGAAGTGGCATAAAAGGGTGAAAAAACTTGAACTAGTGGCATATAAGAGAGAAGCCAATTTTGAGTGGCATATAAGGGAACTGGTTATATTCTAGTGGCATATAAGGGATTCTCTTTTTTAAAGCACTCATTAAAACTAGGTTCAATCTGACAGTTTGATCGGTCAAAAATCAAATTTAAGACAAAAAAAAATCAAAGGTTAAAAAACCGTGTGATTTTTTAAGCAAATTCATGTGATTTGTTAAGCAAGAATGGTTACTTTTTCAGCAAACGTATAGCAAATTCGCATGTCATATACAGTTGAAAAGCTCATTGTTTCTACTTTCTATAGAAATATAGAATCAAACGGAACTCCATTTGGTGCTTTGTGCAGAGAGTTACACCTGGTGGGTTACTGCCCGAATTCACCAACATACATAATTCCTGGCACTTTCTTTAAAAATTTGTACACGGTGCACAACTGCACATCGTCGCTCCTTGAACATCTTCTTTACAAAAATGCAATTTCAGAGTTTAACCAAAATATACACACATCAAACATTCGAACGAGCTCTCGCACAAGTTGACTGGTTGAGAGAACAAGAAGCAAGCAAGCGACCCATCGATCACAAAAATATTCGGTTCAGTCCTCCCGTGCAACGACCCTGACATTGAGCCTCCTGAGCCAGATGGAGTGGAGGATCATGTGGAACACGTCGAACCGCCGCGGCGCGCCGTCGCTCACCATGAAGTGGCGGCGCACGGCGCGCACCCGCCGCTGCATCCGTATGTACTGCCGCGGCGACACGGCGGCGAGAATCTCCTTCAGCCGCGGGATGTCCCCCACCGCCACGCGCACCGAGAACGCCGCCCAGTTGAGCACGTCGGCGAACGGCAGCGCGTAATCGTCGCCGATCACCACGGGGACGCACTCCAGGTAGATGGCCTCTACCACCCGGGGGCTCGCCACCTCGTACCCGCTCGGGCACAGGCAGAACCTGCTCCGCCGCATCATGTCGGTGTACGACATGCCGCGGCGGCGAGGCAGGTACTCGCTAACCTGTATGTCGGCGTCCTGCCCTTTCCCCCAGTGTTGTAGTAGCAGGGGACGGACAGGGTCATGGTCGCCACCGGCAAAAAAGGCCAGGATGGGGCGGTGCGATGCCGATGGCCCGCCCACCTGGCGGTCCACGGCATCGCTCCGCAAGTTGATCTCCGGTAGTGATACGTCTCTTGACGGGTCGAACCCCTCCGATGTGTTGGCATTGCAGAGCACCCTGATGGAGTTGGAAAAGAGATGACCGTTCGCCGAGGAGACATACGGCCCCTGCCACAAAACCATTCATGCTGACGTGTCAACCAAATAAGGAAAACCATGAAGTTGGACATGATGTAGTACTGCTGCTACCCAATATATGTATGATAATCCTTGAAATTGTAAGTCAACTGATTGATCCCAATTACTTTTGAAGTATCACAGAAGTTGATTGATACTACCTCCATTTCAAAATATAGTAATCTAGTACCAAATGATGAATAACGCATATCCTAGCACCACAAATCTAGACAGGCTTTCATCTGGACTGACCATGAATCTGGACAAGCCCCCTGTCTAGATGGTATATGTCCAAATTTGTAGTAACAGTTTAGTTCTATAGTTGCTTACCCAGTCATGGCATGAGAGCATGAAGTGGTCAGCCCCGAGGCTCCGGTTCCAATGTGGATACTTGGTCGACACCACGTTGATGTAGTCCGAGATGGTCCGCCGTAGCGGATCCATGTCGTGCGAGTTCGGCTCGTAGATCATCTTCACCATCTTGACGACGCTGAACGGAAGGAAGAAGACATGGGCCTGGTCTGGATCTCTCGTGCGCATCCGGTTCTCCATCTCCATGGCATATATGAACCTGCCTTCCGTCGAGTATATGCTGCGGCACGGCCCATCGTGGAACACCGGTGGCTCGCCTTCTTCGTAGACGAAGACCTTGAAAACCTTCTCCATTTCCAAGTAGCTCCTGCCAGCATTGCCAAACAAAAATTAGGATCAGAACAGGTGGCATTTCACAATCCAAGTGTTAACATGTTCTCTCCCTGAAGAACTACATGTATCTTCTTCACACAAGTCAGGAGTTGTTTTTTTTTTTTTGAGAGCAAGTCAGGAGTTGTTTGGTACCTGTGAAATGCATAGGCATTTCTGTACACTGGCCCAACTGGCACATAATCTTTGTCTGTCAATGGGGGCTTGTTATCCTTGTTTTGGATGGCTTCCCTTATCGCCGCCCGAGCTTTAGCGAGACCGAGTTCTAATTGCTCCAATTTCACATCCCTTCGCCTTTGCGCTCGCGGCATTACCTGAATAATATCATCTCCACTAGCAGCATCACCAACACCCCATTCCTGCTAAACAAAAAAATTCAGTTCAAGAAAGGCACCCGAACAAAAAGGCCCAACACAAAGCTGAAAAACTCTGTTGTAGGCAACATTGGTAGGTTAATTACATAAACACGACACAATCGTTAATAAGAACACAAATGCCGAACCCAAATGTTCTTCAGATAAAAACACCTCGGGTATTTTTGTAAATGTAAACATTCTCATTTGGTCCATAAATTCGCAAAGCCTGCGATAATTTTGTAAATGCAAATTTTCTTCAGATAAAACTCTTTGGTAATCATGTTTCCAATTCTAAGTGCAGAGTGCAAACATGCACAGGTCTATTCCTTCTGCGGTCCCCTCTCACTCTGAGACTGAAAGTATATGGAAGATCCAAAAACTTTGTGCACACATGTCAAGCCCATGAGAATGAGAGTACAGAATATGGCTTCCTTGCAACTTAATCTTTTCTCTGTGCCAAGATAAGAACATGCATCTCTGGTTGTCTTTTCCTCTCTCAATAAAAAAAGAATATCCCATTTTATTAATTTAGTATATTTGGTCCACAAACTACATTTGTTATATGATCCATATTAACTACTACTGTATATTTGCAGAATTGAACTGTGCTACCGTACAAAATGGTATAGCTATATTTAGTGCACGTCATTGATAGTATGATTCTAACTGACTTAATTACCCATATAAATTTTAATAAAAAAAGGTGGCAAAACATTAACCAGTAGTTGTACTTGCATTTGAGGATCTAATTATATTCTTGGCAATTGATAATGTAAATATAGGCATGTCTAGGACAGCAGTCTGGTTGCTATTTTCCCTTTTTGAGTTAGACAGCATGGTTCTACACTAGAGCCAGGGAGGCAGTGCTGAAGTCAAAAGAAGGGCACTGTGCCTCAAAAGGCTCCTCTGGTTGTGCCGTCGGCAAGGAAGGAAATCCCTCGTGCAGTTAATATGATAATGGCAAATGCATATTATACTACCAGTCTACCACAATGATAGAACTGGCAAGCCACAAGCTTTAATGACAAACTCAACCACTGCGAGCTTGTCATGGGCAGGTATGTTAGTGGGTCAAATATGTCGAAGATCATAGTCGTGAGAGGTGATAGGTCGTGGCCCTGGACCTCAAGGGTGGGGTTTGATTGCCATGATCAGCACTGCATCAGGGAGGCAAGGACATTAGAAACAGCTAGAGAAAAAGATTAATTGCATTTTCCGCTAAACAATTGCCGTGAGCTTGATTATAAAGCCACCCCTAACAATAGTTTCCAAATCAAACTATTAACTCAATCTGAGTCAAAAACTAACTCAAACCAACTCTTACCAAATCCTACAATAAACTGACTATTCTAACCATAACTAATTTAGAATAAGGGCTTATCTCAGCCAGAGAAGGATATGGTCTCAGAGAATAACTTGGGCCTGGGCCTCCGCATCCTGGACTGCTCCTTGCCATCACCCCCTCTGCTTGTACGTTAGACCCCAGATGACAGAGCTTTACTGCGGTTTGCCCATAAGAGGAATGGGCTCGGCGCAAACTTCAGATTTTTGTTCTTTTCTATTGTTACTAAAAGTATAATCCAAACCTTAATGTCCATGTCAACACCGTTGATGTTCTTAATGTAAAATTAAAATTCCCATAAACACCAAAAAGGTTTTCAAAAACCTCTTATGCTGTTTTTCCTAAAACAGGTAAGAGATAACACCTAGACAGCTAGAACATAAATTTCTCCTTAATGTCACAATTCAGTACACGACAAAGCTCAAAGCAACAAAACAAGTAAAAGCTTTATGGCACACACCACGAACATAAATTTGGTCGGAATAATCGCAGAAGAATTAATAATTATATATGCATGCATGCATGCACGCACTTACTTGTATCTTTGCATGGCAAGTAGTGAAGTACGTAACATGAAAAACTGCAACCTGCCAAGAGAACTCTTGTCGACGTTTACGAAAAGCCCTCTCACCCAACTATTTCCCACATGTTGTTAATTTAAATGAACGTGCAACTATGGGAGTAAACAGATGTAGTCACATAGAATTTCTGTAACTTCTCAAGAAGAAACTATACAGCAATATGCAATCTCCTGCCATCATCACCACATAGTACTTACATTGCTGCAACAAAAACCTATGAACATATTCCTAACTAGCAAAGTTGTGACTACAAAAAGGAATCATGCAAATGCTGATGTCTAGGATAAATATAAACCCTTCATATTACCTAACCATATAGAAAGGTTTCAATAAAAATTATATGATTTTATCTGCATTTGAGAACAATAGTGTGGGCAAGTTTCCTGTCTCAGACAAATAAACATTCCTTCACCATCCTCAACATGATAACATATTGACCACTATGCTATAAATCATTTATTATTTGGAATTTCGGAAGCCATCTGAGAATCTTAAACTAGAATGTACAATCAACAACATGATACGTCAAGCAAACCCCCCAGAATTCGAATCTACAGGCCTACAGACAACCAAACTCATCTCGACAACAATCTCACTAACTTCGAGGCTACAGGCCTACAGGCAACCAAGTTCATTTCGACAACAATCCTGCTAAATTCGAAGCTTACAGGCCTACAGGCAAACTCAGTTCATCTCGGCAACAATCTCACTAACCAGGACGACAGAAGACAAGCGAAAAGAAATAAATAAACCCCCCACGAGCGTGGATGGCGGAGGGCCATAGACGGGGCAAGCCAACCTGGATGCTGAAGTCTCCTCCAAGGGAGACGTTGTGGGAGCCCTCACCCTCGGCGAGGAAGTCCCCCGCGGCGGTGGTGGCGGCGCCGGCCGCGCCCTCGGGATTGATGACTTGCCAAGGAAATAAACTAAAATAAAAATTATAACACGTAAATATGTGCATCTCATCAATCATTTTAAGGAACAATAAATGTGCAGTAATAAAAAAAATATAATTTATTAGTTACTAATTAGAAATATAATTGCATTTGTAGATATTAAAATAAATGTATATCTCAATATTTGAAAATATGATTGATCTAAGGAAAATACTTGGGAATTAAATTTTTAAATATATATTTTTTTATCTTGTGGGAATATATGAAATTCGAATAAAAATATATTCGTTTGTCAATTTACATGATGACACCATTTCATCGCGCGACACTGTGTGATGTAGCTTATTTAATTGGGGACATTGCCTTGGGCTATGAGCCACTGCACCAAGCAGGGACAAAGCGAAGGTAAAGTCACAAAATGCATGGCTGTTTTCACCTATTGACTTCCTTTCAAAAACCAACTTAGATGGGGATGCGAAACTATCTAGAGGATTCGTTGTCCTAGGTAAGGATGTGAAACCACCTAGAACAATGAATTTGGATTCGTTATCCTAGCTGGTGTCACATTTACACCTAGATTGGTTTTTTATGGGACGGATGGAATAGGCGATAACAAATGGGAATTTGGTCCAATTTGGCCCTTCGGCGACACCAGGTGTCGCTAGGTGATTCGGTGACACAATTATATTTTTGCAATATCATCAAATTTGATATATTCTTGTAAAATCGAAAAAAAAAACAGTTCGATACCTGGTAGCTGACTCTTTGTGGCGCTTAAAAATATGTTTTGTGTTATGTCAATACGAAATGCTCCAAACTAAGTAGAAACATGAGGTTTATTTACCATACTGTTAACTAATCTGGTTTATATTAAAACAAATCAATTCCCACGTGCTCGATGAATTAACTGAAATTCAGATTATATGCATCGTGATTATCTGGCATATTTTATCTCATATTACCTCCTACTACTAATTAATTGATTGAATTTTTTAATAAGCAAAGCATTTGCACCAAGCATAATCATATCCAAACCTTCCTCAGCAATACGCAGTAAGCACGACGATGATTGAATTTTTTTTTTTTTTGAAGTAGAAGTTTTTTTTAGAGGGTACAAAGCAGGACGCACACAAACACACACCACACTCAACACCACGACACACGCACACACACGCGTGCGCGTCTCTAACACACGCTAGGATTGAGATTGGAGGCACCGAAGCCTCAGTGCACGTCGTGCAGTACCACTGAACGCGCACGCGTGTGTACCCTGTTACCTAACCGGGACCAACCGTAATCGGTCCCAGGGAAAGGGCTTAAAATCCCGGTACGAAACCCGCGCCGCGCGGCGCTTGAACGCGGGTGGTGGGCGCTCCACCGAGCGAACCCAACCACCGAGCCATCGGCTCGTTCGCCGATGATTGAATTTTTAGTTAGCAGGAAACGTCTCTCTCTTTTCTATCTCTAGCCTGATTTTCTACTAGCAGGAAATGATTCTTCCCTTCGGCAGTAAGGATCGGGTCCATACCTCTACGCACGGAAAATATAATGGCTCATTAGAGCATACTTCTTCCATTTCATATTATAAGTCATTTTATTTATTTTTTAATTAAACCTCTTCTTCATATTTGACTATTTTATAGAATAATTTAAATCTATAACACAAAATTAGTTTCATTAAATATATTTTGATAATATGTTTTCTTTTGGAAATGTTGTTATATTTTAAAAAAGAATTGAAATGGATAGAGTAATAAATTAACTATTAGCTTAAATAAACTTAAAAAGTAGATTGAATACTGTTTTTAAAAGTAATTTTCCTATATATCTTTTTATAAAAAAAATCACTTATCAGCTCGGAAAGTACCTAATACAGAGTTTATGTAGGCCGGCCAGGAACTCTTTGTTGCCTGGCATCGAATTCGTTCGGTTCGTGGGCCTAATAAATATTTTATCTGTTTTATATCATATAAGTCATTTGACTTTTTTTCCAAGTTTGATCAAATCTCTACTTATTATAAAAATTGAAGATGTTTTTATCAATATTTTGATACGTTATCTATGTTTGAGTCGGTTTTTAAGTTCATTCGCTTTTGAAAATACATATTTATGTTTGAATTGGATTTTAAGCTCATTTGCTTTTGTAAACACAAAAGAAGTTATATAAGAAATCTTTTTAAGGGCAATAGCAATGCGTCACCTAAAATGCCGGACCTGAGCTGCCACATGTGCTGAGGAACACTGAGAGGCACAAGCTTCACAATGCAGTACCTCAAGTGGGGTCCACAAAAATATAGTTTTTCTTTTTTTTCTCCACCTTTCCGCGCTCTCTCTCTCTCCCTCCCTTTCCTCGAGCCCAACGTTGCTCCTTCCCCTCTCTCACGCTCGAGCGGAGCCGGCACTGAGGCGTTCGAGCGGAGCGGCGGCCTCGACGGCGACGGGGCCGGGCGGAGCAGTGGCGAGCGGAGACGGCG
>CM020188.1:18418483-18436869 GCA_009805545.1 Oryza longistaminata | reverse complement strand
CTGGGCGTGGCCGGGCGGAGGCGTCGGTGGATCTGGAGACGACGGCGGTGGCGGCAAGGAGGAGACGACGGCGGCGGTCTTGGCATGGAGGCCACTCGCTCCGGCAGCAAGGAGGCGACGACGGCGGCGGTCTCAGCGGGGCGGCGGGCTTGGCGCTCGACAGCAGCGAACTTCTTGGCCTCCCTCCTCTCGCATGGCGGGGACGAGTCTCGAAGACGGCGTGGCAGCGACGAGTCTCGACGACGGCGTGGCAGCTCGCCAGATCCAGTGGCGACGGCTCGTCCGGGCGCGGTGCGAGGATGGCTGCGGCCGTGGTTTCGTCGCCGCCACCGTGGTCGTCGCCGCGCTGCCCTCCTCCCCAGGCCGGCGACGCGGATCTGGCGGTACGGGACGACCTCGAGCGGCCGGCGAACTCCGGGCGACGCGGCGGCGACACGCCCTGCCTGTCCCCCACGACCGCCGCCGCCGCTCACTCCAATGCCACTCGCGGACGCGGCTCGAGCGCTTCCCCTCCTCCTCCTCTCCGCCCTGCAAGGGCGGCGCGGCCGGCGACCTCGGCTCCCACGGCGGCGACCCCTTCCTCTGGCTTCTCCTCCTCCGACCGGCGTGAATCGAGCGACAGAGTGACCGGCGAGCTTCGGGTTGAGCGGATCGGGGCGGTGTGGCCGGCGAGCTCCGATGGCGGGGACGAGAACGAGCTCGACGGCGACGGCGGGCTAGGCGGCTGGCTGGAGGGCGACGGCTGCATGGGAAGGAGGCGATGCCACTCGCTCCACAACGCGGAAGCAGCGTCGTTCCCAGCTTCACGCGTCCTCTTTTTCGCCAAGAAAACCAGTGGCCATCTTTGGACACTCGAACCTCATTCTGGTGGGCCCAGAAGCAGACGTGGCATGTGCCCTCCTGCTTTGCCGACGTGGAATGGCGAGGGAGAATAACACATCACTGCATTGTAAATGGTCTAACAAACTCCGCATGCTAACATGAGATGAATGTCGGACTCGCTGATTTTCCAAAAGAAAAATCCAAGCACATTCCCACAATGAATTTACCTTAACTAAACCGTATAACAATATATAATATTAAAATAGCATTTAACTGTTGCAACGCACATGCATTTTTCTTCTAGTTTATATAAAATTTAGCAACATCTAAAATATTAAATTAATTTTATTAAATCTAGCATTGAATATATTTTATAATTATATTTATTTTGTGTTGAAAATACTACTTCCTCCATCCCAAAATATAAGAACGTATGATTGGATAGGACATTTCTAGTACAAATTAGAATAGGCAGGTTATCCAACTAGAAAATGTTACATCTAGCACCGAGTCCTTGTATTTTAGGGCAAGAGAGTATAATATTTCTCCGTAAACTTAAAGAAGTTTTACTAGAAAAAAATTAAACCACCCATAAATGAAATATTAAATATAGGGACGGACTGATCAAACATGAATTTTTTTAAGCCAAATTTGTTTAACCATATTAATATCGGCCCATTATTTTCTAAAAAAAAAAAGAAAAGAACACCTAGTTTACTAGTATTAACGAAAAGATGGAATTACAGGTTTATAGAATCATGCAGTTCTAATGTCACCCTACGGCAGAAGTGGGAGACGAATGCAACAAGATAGGACAACAAACATGACACAATTTCATTGAACGGAAGCCAACAATAATGGACGTTGTCTACGAAGCTGAAAACTGGCCAAATGCCAGTAGAGCGAAATGAAGCTCATACAGGTGGGAGGAAACAAAATATCTGGAGCAGATACCAATTGCCTACTACTGCCTACAAAGATGATTGGGACTTATGTACAAGCAAGAAAATTTGAACCGCATTCTGCTCCAGAATATCAGAGGATGTTCATGTAGATTCACCCACCGAATAAATGACGGCGGCCGGCGGATGTTTACCTCTCCTCTTCCCACCTGAGCCTCCAGCAGCCTTCCAGCAGAGCCAGAAGCTTTTGATCTACCAGCCGGCATCTTCTTCGAGTTCAAGCCATTGCCATTGCTCTTCAGGTCGAGCTGCACTTGGATCCCTGGATATAAAACCAAAATCACCAAAGAGTCAGGCCCGACCGTAAATAGCAGAAGGTAAGACTGGTGGAGAATCCAACTAGTCAAAGTACGAGAACTTTCTTCTTATCACTCTGCAGGGTCCAGTTTTGGTTTTGTGTCACCAGGCACCAGTTCATCTGAAAGAAATAAACAAAGCAGGTTGGTCAAACAAAAACATACACTGAATACAAATTATCGATTTAAATGTCCTAATGAAAATTGGGCTGAAGCTAATACAATTGACATGACATGG
This sequence comes from Oryza longistaminata, assembly GCA_009805545.1. Classification (NCBI taxonomy): domain Eukaryota; kingdom Viridiplantae; phylum Streptophyta; class Magnoliopsida; order Poales; family Poaceae; genus Oryza; species Oryza longistaminata. The sequence goes on along the minus strand of CM020188.1, from coordinate 18,434,551 downwards.
CACTGTTATGCCAAACACTACTAGCACAAACAGCTGACAACATAGGCCTAAGTTGCTTAACTAAAGATTGAGAATAAAAGCACAAATGTATATGAAGATGATATGGCAGTATGAAATGTAACTGTACCACAGTTTTCCCAGTATGAAAACAAACTAGTCCAGATTTACAAATGCCACTTATCAACTTCTGTTTCCCTTCGTTTCAGGCATTGTCCTCATCCGATGTACTCCATTATTTCAATTTTTGCCAAAACACAGCTATAGCCTCCTATGTGATTGTCATTTCATTTGCTGAAAAAGAAAAGCTTACCATTATTTTCAGCATCAGAGGAATCCTCTCATCGCCTTCAGCTGACGCTACTCCATTTTCTTCAGGCAAATCTCTCCCACTGGCTCAGGATTGCTGCCACTCGTTTCTTTAATGGCTTTTTCATGCCTGGGATATTTACTAGATCTGTGCTCGAACAACACGAGAACTACTTCCTTGTTTTGTATGCTTTTGTTAAGGCACTTTTAACAGCTGGTTGAATACCATCCATAGGATTTGGATGACCCTACAGAACAAAATATGTATTCAGAAAACACCATTGGAAGTATAATGACAAGGCATTACTAATCATGACAACCAAGTCAGCAAATTTACTCAGCTAAAAGATTCATGCATTAAAGATTCAAGGCATTACTAAAGATTCATGCAAAAAATATATCAAGCAGGGAGTTGAGTATAGACAAACAGTCAAGAGATGCAACCATTGTGGCATTAAAGATTCACAGGCAAACACTCCCTTTCAGGACTTTGGAAAATGTTTGTTCTCTGATTTCATATCTACACGATCACATGTTTATAAATTTCAATTTGGTTCTCAAAAAATTGCATTGCACAATAAGAACTTATAGCAAATGAGCTTTTGCATTCCCGAAATCAATTGAAATGCCATCCTAATGTAGTGAAATATACAGTTTGCATGCAACCTAGAACCTACCATCTAGAGAAGTAATTTCAAACACAAAGGCAAACCTAGCAGTAGCACATTACATATTTTAATAAGTATAAAACCATTCAAAGAGATTAATAATGAACATAAAATAGATGGCACAAACATAGGGCTTCTATTAGAATAACTACCAACCTTAAATTTTGATAATTCAACAATTGTGTCAAAGTCTTCCTGGCTTAAAGAGTAGGTATCCATAAACTCCACCACTTTTTGCACAGCTTCATCCTGTGATTTTACAAATATAAGATAACCAGCAGATAGCTCAGGTAAAGATTCTTAACAGGGAATTATTGTAAGAAGACTGGTAATACTATTACATAAAGGCAAGATAACAGTATGTTAAAACTCAGAATTGATGAGCCATGTACACAAGTCAAGGTATGGACGCTCCCTGCAGATTTTTTTTTTCAGCAAATGAAATTGAAGAGACTCCTTACTTCAGAATACTCCAGAAGATGCTAGTCCACTAATGCGTTTAGAGGTATCAAGATAAATTTCTAAAATGCCAGTGTCCAGGTCATTATCCTCATCATGAAACATTCAAGTATAATGCCATAGAACAAAACAAGGAGTTCATTAATAGATCACATCTACATATACCTTGGGCATTGTCTTCAGTGGATCAGTCAATTGTCCAAGAGAAGAGTGAGGTAATCCAGCCTCAATGACTCCCTGCAGTTCTCAACAATATAAGATTGGATTATCTCATGATAAACCATAGAAAATCATCTTAAAGATCAGATTGTACTCATGTGGACCACAACATCTTGAAAAGGCATGGGTTTTTATTCAATGTTGCTAAAACAAAGTTCAAAAACCAATGGTGATTTTCCTTGGCTTATTGACTGATTCAGGCAAGTTAAGAAAAGTAAGGCTTGTTTAATTTGCTCACTGTTAAGAAAACCATGATTTTCAAACATAGTAACATCAGGAAACAAGCATGACATGTCCATCAATTAATATGTTGCCAGCCATTGAAAGAAATTCAATGGAAATTTAGTGCCTGTCTTCTTGAGCATAGATGGAGGTATTAAGGTATATCATGCTGGAATTCCATGTTAATTTGATTAAGTTCCAACTTCCAAGTGCTAAACTAATTAGCCGATTCACTGATGAGCTGATTATCCTTAGGGTTGAATTACGATTTAGGACTAATACACAAAACATTTTTATTCAGATAATAACATGAAAATCTATGTGAAACCATGAACTGGCCTAAATCCATTCAGATTTATAAGCCACAATGGAAGTCAGCTTGACTAATTAACTCAGTACCGTAGACTTAATACTATGATAAAAAAAAATTTCAGATCATATCAACCCAAAGATGTAACAATATTCAAATCCTTACCAAAATAAAAAAAAATAGCTTGGGTTTGTTTGGCAAATTTTATATAGTTAGTCAGATACTTAAGATGCTGCTTGTGACAGAATAAAACGAGATAAGAAAACAATCAATCACCTTGCTTTACAACCTGATACACGATGCATCATACATGTGAAGAGTAAAAACAGAATCCATGGAATGCCAGAAAGGATAAATTTTTAGAATATGTAAAAGTATATCCACCTGTCCAAGTTTGCTTGCTGGGAGGCAAGAATATGACTATGGGCATCTTCCAGTAGCCTTATGTTTTTATTTGTGGTCGAGTACTTTCCCAACCATCCACCAAAACCTATTGAAGTTTCGCTCACCCTACAATTTATTATCCAATTCAATGAGCCAGAATTACCAAAAATAAACTAAACAAAAAAAGTAATTGATAGATAAGGTTTGAGCTTTACTGCTTCAAGGATCTCCCTATTCCCATGCATCAAAGCAGCACTGTAAGATGTGAAATAGATTAGTGGATCAGTGAGAGATTTGAATTAAATCGATTACAGCAGATAATAAACCACCAATACTTACGGTACTATAGATGAAGACAAACAAGCGGCTTGGGACAGTTGCCACTGTCGATATCTTCTTATTTGTACATTAACAATATCAGCGTCCGCTATAGATTCAGCAGCACGAGCAAGAAAATTCATTCTTTTACTCCACTGTCATCCTTCCCAACAGTGATAGGCCGATAATTGATATAGTTTTCCTATACCAGGCATGTGTTAATATGCAAGCTTAATCACACAGTTAAGGACCAAACAGAAGTGATTGCAAACAGTTACATGAAGTAACATGCTACAAATGACCATAACAATTGAAAAAAGATCATAATAAAGCGCATATTTTTACACAGCAAAAAATTGGGCCAAACACCAATGCAACACATCTGGAATTTACTTACCATAATAGCTACTGTTTATGCATAGATTATAGATGGTTAGCATCCGAACTTTCGAAAAGAATGGGGGTGCCATTAGAGGAAAAGTTGGGATATCGCATTCAGTAGGGAGTGTGCATGCCTATGTATCAACCAACAAAAAAGTAATGATCAAGTTACCTGGCCCACAAACTATATAACGATTGCTTGGTACTAAGAGAACAAAATAGCATTGCAACAAATAATGGCGCTTTCAGCTGTGTGCAACTACAGAACCCACTAGCAAGATACATGTCAATGATATGAGAAGGCTGTGATGCTCATTCAAAATGAAGGAAAAAAACCAAGTTGCAGCCTGATGAGCTACTTTTAATACAAAAAGTATCGGGAAACAATTCATAGCAGAAAATATCTCAGGACACAGGACCCACAAGAATTCTACAGAAAAATAAACAAAAACAGATTTTGCACCATCAGTGTCCCCTACCTGGATAATCAGAGGGACTAAATCAGGATCCGCTCATGCTCAAATCAATTCTCTCATCCATCCGTAGTCTCCCACCATTAAAACCAAACAGCCTGAAAGTTGAATCAATATCTATTATGAATTTAAAGTAGCGGGAAAAATACAAACCCAACTCTTGCCATTGCAAATTATAAAGTCATCCAAAAATCCACAAATTATAGATCCAGAAACAGCTGGTTCAATAGCAGAGAGTATGCACTTTGAGCAAAACACATCATTCAGATAAAAATCGGTAGACAGCATAAGACAATAACAGTTCAAAAGAGCCAAAGTAGCTACAACTTCCAGGTAAATAAAATATGAGTATAGAGTAAGAAATTACTTTTTTAGCCCCTCTGAAAGCCATGGTCAAAAAATAATTCCATTAAAATAAAACAAATATATGGGAGAAGTTACCCAAGATATTCACAAGCTTTCTCTTTTGTTTTCAATGAATGAAACTAGCAATTGAATATTTGCCGTGCGCCTTATCAATGGATAACAAAGTAGAAATACAATGAAAACTTGGATGTACAATTTGACAGAAATATTAATATAATCAATACAAGATTGGAATACAAAAATTCACATAATTCACATTTATACACTAAGAAATTATTGCATGCCATCAATAAGAACATAAAAAATATCTAGAAATACTGATGAAGGAATAGAGGACAATTTAATAGAATTTATAAAAAGTAAATCCAATGCACATACTTGTCAACAGCCGTGAAGGGGAAAATATCTTCATCTTTTGTGCTACTATTAAGTCGCTGTCTTATATCATCATATTTTGACCACGGATTGGGAGAGGCTCATATATGCAAATGGTTAAGAGCCATGCGAATATCCCGTTGTACTCTTTCTGCAAGTTCTTCATTGCATTCTAGCAGATGAGGAAACCATATATTAGTAACATGGAGAAAAGGTAAGACAAGAAAAGAAGAGAAAGAACTATAAATGATTTTGCTTTTATTTTTGTTGTGTTTTCTTTTCTTTTCCCAAAACTTTGATGGAAGTTCAGAAGGAGAGAACTCTGAAAAGGTACTAAACACACCTCTTGAGCTTGAAGACCTTCCTTCTTGGCAATTTCCATCAACCTCTTACCCATCTGTTAAACACAGAAGTTAAAACCAACCCTATATTACAACTTTTGGGTCACGAGCACCAAGAGTAATAATGCTTACCCTTCCATGTAACAGTCTACAATATTACGATGTAAGGAATGGAAAAAATTAAAATAAGAAATAAATGTGCCTACTTAGAACAGCAAGAATTCCTGCCTATAAGAAGGTTTCTATGCAATCAGGAATACATTTGTGCGTGAAAAGCTTATGTTGGCTGTGAAATCTACGTGTACGTACGAGAGTATTTGAGTGATCTTGGGGATAGCCATTGTTTAACTTCAGATTGACAAACAAATAGGATTATATTACCCCTAAATAAGTTGCTGCATGCAACTGTATCGTTAACTGCCTTAAAAATTGCAAGAAATTGAGAATAGAGGTCAAGAGATAACCTGTTGCTTGGGTTGGTTTCTGAAGTTGAGTAGCAAGCAGTAATTACAAGGCTCTTCAATTTCTGGCTTATAACGCCGCATTGCAAATGCAAATATAGGAAATCTTGGACATCTTAATGTAGCAATAAGATCAGCAAAAACACCACCACGATCTCCAGCAGACATTACCATCAACTTCATCCATGACTAGTACAGCCTGGGTCGTTTTAATCTGTCAAAATTCTTGCCAAATTATAACAAGATAAAAACCAAAGGTCCAAAAAAGTTGATGAATACTTCATGTAATTACGACGGTTGTTACTATAATTCAGAGTTCATTACTAATAAGCTCTTTGATAAATTGATGTGACTGCCCCAACACCTTCTCAATCTTAGAGTCGCCTTACCACGGCTATTCACTTGCATTAAACCTGTTATGAAACATTTAGTCATTCGCATTTATGCCTCGATAGTTTGAGTAAGGAAAAAAGAGTTGCCTGGAAGGTTGCAAAAGTTGCAAACAGCAGAATTACCCAATGCCTGGCAAATCCAAGGCATCTGACTACAAACTTTAGCAGTGTGGTCTTACCAATGACCTGGAGGTCACTCAACAACAACAGCCTTTTTAGGCTCCACTATTCAGCCTGCTTCTTTCCCTTACCCTTCTGGCCAGACATGAAGGAATTGGTCCTCCCAACTTTCAAACCAATCATTAAGAAGCTGTTTAACCTGCATGGTATAAGGTTCGAGACTAAGAATGTGGCAATAATGTATGACACTGACAGCTCGAGAAAGCAGAATGCATCTTAACCATGTGATTTGGTTCCCAACTATTCATTGGAACCTGGCCGATACTTTTCAAGTCCATTGCAATAAAGACTCAGCGAGTCTAACAATTCTTGACCTTTGTTCGTCAATGGAGGCACTTGCTCTTTATTACTTCCTTTGCGTGAAATATTTTTGCCTGTGGTGATTTGATACCATCTGAAAAATGGAAAATCCAAGATATATTAAGCATAAACAACCTGCGGAAATGTTAATTATCAAAACAAAATAACAAAATTTAGAAACTTAGTCATCAGATGATGTACGCAATGGATACAACAATCGCCTGGATAAAGCTAGGCATTCTACAATGGGTAAAGACACGAATTGAACACTAGAATCATGTTCTCAAATCATGCAACTTTGAGAATTACAAGTATCTTAATAGTTAGCGTTAGCTAAGCAGGAATTGTGCAGCGCTATACCAACTAAGAAAGCATTTTTACATTTTCAGTTACCTCTTTTTTCAACTTTAACTGGGAGAACTCTTCATATGCGTGATTTTTTGCTGCCTTTCTGAATTTTCTCGCTTTGATGTTTTGCCCACGAGTAGCCTTTGCAGGCTGGTTGATTTCCGAATCATCAAATAAAACCATCCTTAGTTAGGAGAATGGGACGCGCAAAAAGTACAGTCATGCTGTTAGAAATGACAATTAAGAAATATAGTTTTCTTTGAGTGAAAGAGCAAATGAACCCCAGTTCTTTCGCTTTAGTTGATTTCACTCCCACCAACGTCTTCATCAGCCAATAGGTAATTCTGTCAAATAAGCGATTTAAGCAAAACTATAGGCAAAAAAACATTACCAATGCAAGTATCATACTATATATTCATTTACCGTCTTTTGCTAATAGAGCGGTCACACGGCCTCCATAACGCTTGATTAGGATCAGTTGCCTCCTCACGTTCAAAGACTGCAAGTGTATATAAACTTATGATAGCTTATTCGCAGCGCATGTGTTCAAACAGGAAAATTGAGGATATAATGCTGCACCAGCCAATCCACCATTAACAATGAACATAAAACAAATTTAAAATATGAAGAAATGAAGACAAGAGAAAAGCACCTGTCAAGAGGCCACTTATGACAAAGGTTCAAAACCAGTTAAAACAGTCAGGGGCACCCTCCGGACTTCCCTACAAGAAACACGAATAACAAGTTAGGATTGAGTTTTTCGGGCCAAATTATGACAAGAGAGGAATAAAGCTACCTTCTCCCCTTTGGAGAGGATCCTTCCTTTCACCAAGTTCATGAAAGCCTCTCCCACCCCCTCCTCTCCCTCTTCCCCCAAGAGGCTCCTCCCTTTCCCCTTCCAAGCTGCTTTGGAAGGGGTCTTGGCATCTTCATGCCATCTTATCCTCCTCACCGTCGTCATCAAGACCAATTGTCTTGTCCAGGGCTGCGTCCTGCTCCTCTTCCTCCCCTCCCTCTCCCCTTCCCCTTCCCCTTCCACTTCCAGAGCCTTGTGGAAGGGGTTTTAGCATCTTCATCCATCTTGTCCTCGTTATCATTCATCAAGACCAGTCTTTCCCATGAGCTTCAGCAGTAGCATGCACCCTTCAACTTCTTTGATGGCGGCGGCTTGACCGGATTTTCCTTTTTGAAGTGCCACAAAGTCGTCGTCATCATCATCGCTTCTTCTTCTTTGGACTTCCTTTGCTAGGCAAAGGCTTCATGCTCCTCAAGCTCATTCACTGACTTTTCTGAAGTTTCTTTAGGCAAACCTCTCCCGGTACCTTTTCCTGCACTGGTGTCTCCTTCCTTTCTGTTTTGATGCAAAGACTTGCTAGTCTTCCTCTAGCGGAAAAACAATCTTGATCACAAGCCGCTGGATGATCCAGAATTAAATTACTCAAACAGGCAGGAAACCATGAGTGTTATCAAACAATTTAAAGGTAATGGAAGCAGTGATAATTTTGCAGACTGCAGTCAGTTTGTAGCCAAACTAACAGGGCTAATGGCAGCAGTACATAAAACTTAGGATCAGAGCAGATTAACCCTGTACAACGGTTATTGCTATTAGATTCATGATGCACAAATGAGGACCATTGACATACTGCAGATAATTCATCACTTTTACGCGCTACATATTCTACGCCAAAAACTAAATCCACATTGTACATTCTTTGTAGTTTGGTAAATGCCAGGGATATCATCAAACGTTTGGCACAAAATAATGCCCAGAGTTAATCAGCAGGAGGAGCATTGAAACAGGCACAAGATATTCATCATCATACGGTTGAGGACTATGGCACAAGAACTCCCTGTTACATAAAAAAATTGGCTATTGTTAGCATAATTGACCTGCTTAAGCGAATTCACCATACCCACAGATTACACAGGAAATCTCTCAACAAAAGGACAATGTACAGGCAGGAAAGAATTCAAAAGGGCACAAGCCAAAAGGATTGGCATTGTAACCATAGATGGCGCCGCCGACGGCTTCTCCGGAATGCTGAGCACGGCTCTTCGCCGCCGGCCCCAGCCGCGCTTCGCTGCCGCCACCATCTTGTCGCGGCCCTTCATGAACCATTTTCCGGGTTGATGTCCGACGAAAAAAAAACCTTTTGTGCCCCCACAAAGAACCACAAAAAAAAAAAAAAGGGAGGAGAAAGAAGTCAGCCAAGAAACCCTCCCGCGTCGAACCAAGAAACCAATGGCGGGCGAAGATTGAAGAACACCCAAACCCAAGAAAAACTCCACCAATCTCAGAAAGACCGGATTCTTCCCCGCGTTCCCACACCCGAGGCGCGGCCGGTTTGAGGGGTAAAAAGAGAGGGGGGCCTAGGGGTTTAAGGTTTGGGGGGCCGGAAGCGAGGCGAGCAGGTCCCTGGCTTCCCTCCTTCCTTCCCTCCCTCCGCCCTTCCCACTCGCTTTTCCTTTTGGGGCGCTTTGCCTCGTCCCGGGGGAGTCAAACCCCACCGGGAATTTTTTTTTGTTGGGGGGGGATTCTTTTTGTTGTGTTGGTGGTGTGTTACTACCTCCGTCCCAAAATAAGTGCAGTTTTGCACTATTCATGTTCAACGTTTAACCGTCCGTCTTATTTGAAAATTTTTTATGATTAGTATTTTTATTGCTATTAGATGATAAAACATAAATAGTACCTTATGTGTGACTAAATGTTTTTAACTTTTTCACAAATTTTTCAAATAAGACGGACGGTCAAACGTTGAACGTGAATAGTGTAAAACTGCACTTATTTTGGGACGGAGGTAGTATAATATTTCTCCGTAAACTTAAAGAAGTTTTACTAGAAAAAATTAAACCACCCATAATATGAAATATTAAATATAGGGACGGACTGATCAAACACGAATTTTTTTAAGCCAAATTTGTTTAACCATATTAATATCGGCCCATTATTTTCTAAAAAAAAAAAAAGAAAAGGAACACCTAGTTTACTAGTATTAACGAAAAGATGGAATTACAGGTTTATAGAATCATGCAGTTCTAATGTCACCCTACGGCAGAAGTGGGAGACGAATGCAACAAGATAGGACAACAAACATGACACAATTTCATTGAACGGAAGCCAACAATAATGGACGTTGTCTTGCAAAGCTGAAAACTGGCCAAATGCCAGTAGAGCGAAATGAAGCTCATACAGGTGGGAGGAAACAAAATATCTGGAGCAGATACCAATTGCCTACTACTGCCTACAAAGATGATTGGGACTTATGTACAAGCAAGAAAATTTGAACCGCATTCTGCTCCAGAATATCAGAGGATGTTCATGTAGATTCACCACCGACTAAATGACGGCGTCCGCCGCCATTTACCTCTTCCTCTTCCCACCGGAGCCTCCAGCAGCCTTCCCAGCAGAGCCAGAAGCTTTTGATCTACCAGCCGGCACCTTCTTCGAGTTCAAGCCATTGCCATTGCTCTTCAGGTCGAGCTGCACTTGGATCCCTGGATATAAAACCAAAATCACCAAAGAGTCAGGCCCGACCGTAAATAGCAGAAGGTAAGACTGGTGGAGAATCCAACTAGTCAAAGTACGAGAACCTTTCTTCTTATCACTCTGCAGGTCCAGTTTTGGTTTTGTGTCACCAGGCACCAGTTCATCTGAAAGAAATAAACAAAGCAGGTTGGTCAAACAAAACATACACTGAATACAAATTATCGATTTAAATGTCCTAATGAAAATTGGGCTGAAGCTAATACAATTGACATGACATGGCACTGTTATGCCAAACACTACTAGCACAACAGCTGACAAACATAGGCCTAAGTTGCTTAACTACAGATTGAGAATAGAAGCACAAATGTATATGAAGATGATATGGCAGTATGAAATGTTACTGTACCACAGTTTTTCCAGTATGAAACAAAACTAGTCCAGATTTACAAATGCTCACTTATCAACTTCTGTTTCCCTTCGTTTCAGGCATGTCCTCATCCGATGTACTCCATTATTTCAATTTTTGCAAAACACAGCTATAGCCTCCTATGTGATTGTCATTTCATTTGCTGAAAAAGAAAAGCTTACCATTATTTTCAGCATCAGAGGAATCCTCTTCATCGCCTTCAGCTGACGCTACTCCATTTTCTTCAGGCAAACTCTCTCCCACTGGCTCAAGGATTGCTGCCACTCGTTTCTTTAATGGCTTTTTCATGCCTGGGAAATTTACTAGATCTGCTGCTCGAACAACACGAGAACTACTTCCTTGTTTGTATGCTTTTGTTAAGGCACTTTTAACAGCTGGTTGAATACCATCCATAGGATTTGGATGACCCTACAGAACAAAATATGTATTCAGAAACACCATTGGAAGTATAATGACAAGGCATTACTAATCATGACAACCAAGTCAGCAAGTTTACTCAGCTAAAAGATTCATGCATTAAAGATTCAAGGCATTACTAAAGATTCATGCAAAAATATATCAAGCAGGGAGTTGAGTATAGACAAACAGTCAAGAGATGCAACCATTGTGGCATTAAAGATTCACAGGCAAACACTCCCTTTCAGTACTTTGGAAAATGTTTGTTCTCTGATTTCATATCTACACGATCACATGTTTATAAATTTCAATTTGGTTCTCAAAAAATTGCATTGCACAATAAGAACTTATAGCAAATGAGCTTTTGCATTCCCGAAATCAATTGAAATGCCATCATTAGATGTAGTGAAATATACAGTTTGCATGCAACCTAGAACCTACCATCTAGAGTAAGTATTTTCAAACACAAGGGGGCAAACCTAGCAGTAGCACATTACATATTGTAATAAGTATAAAACCATTCAAAGAGATTAATAATGAACATAAAATAGATGGCACAAACATAGGGCTTCTATTAGAATAACTACCAACCTTAAATTTTGATAATTCAACAATTGTGTCAAAGTCTTCCTGGCTTAAAGAGTAGGTATCCATAAACTCCACCACTTTTTGCACAGCTTCATCCTGTGATTTTACAAATATAAGATAACCAGCAGATAGCTCAGGTAAAGATTCTTAACAGGGAATTATTGTAAGAAGACTGGTAATACTATTACATAAAGGCAAGATAACAGTATGTTAAAACTCAGAATTGATGAGCCATGTACAGTGACACCTTTATCAATCGCATCCACTATTCCATCCACAGACTCGGTTCGCAATTCTTTTTGATGGTCAATGAAATACTGTAATCTATTAGCCTCAATTGTCGAGAATATATCAACAGCACTTTGATCACTTAAGCGACCATAGCATGTGAAAGGATTTGGTTCATTTAGCCTATAGTGCATTTCATACCTATAGTATTCTGGCATCGTCACATATTTCTTCCCAGTACCATCATAATTGTTGTATTTAATGCCTAAATGAAATCCACGTTCACCATACGGAAACAACAAAGGATATTGCAAGGCCATATAAAATGGATGCAACGGAGAAATCTGGTGTAACCCACGGTTTCTATCATACACAAGCACGTCAAACTTGTACTCTTTCGCAGAAAAATCACCAACTATGATGCCAGCTATCTCACCGTTTGTTGGTAAATTGTACTGGACATCGTCCTTTGCATTGCAGCCTAAAAGGCGAAGAGTTATTCGTTGATCGCCATGCTCTAAAACGCGTTCTCTAGCATACCTGAAGGTCTGGACCAAGCTATTTTCAGTGTCAAGCATTGATGAAAGGGAAAGGAGTATTTCAGGATCTGGCCTGTCTGCATGGTCACCATCGGTTTCAAATATGTTTAGTCGATTTTGTAGTTCATTTTCTTGATCATAGATATATAACTGCGCAAATTTAGGAGGTGAACCATGAGATGGCACAAGAGTACCAATCCTATGGTGGACAACTCCATTAATCTTAAACACATAAGGTGCATTCCCAGTATTAATCGATTTGTCAATAGCTGCACCCATCGAACTAAAAGCAAACATTGAGTTATATGATCGTATTTGCCTCAGGAATTTTTTTGCTCGTGCATCGCCATTAAAGTTTAGTAAGGACGCGAGAGGTTCAGGAGGGGCACGTATTTTGGGTAACTGTATGCGACCACCTTTGCAACAAAGATTATAAACTATTTTCCTTTTTGAAATGGCAGAAGAACTTTTGACTCTCTCTTGGTACCAAAATACAGCACGGCAATATGGGCATTCATATGTTGGTGGACCATAATATGACCTGCCTCGGTATGACGCTGTAACATAGACATTGAAGAATGTCAAAGATTGTTTGTTTGTGGAATTAAAATAGCCTATCATATATTTAGCATAACGTCCGAACCCTTTAGTGATTGAATATACTGCTTATCCACCCGTGATGAACTACCGCGCCCCTCAGCATTGGCAACTGCACGGAAGAAAGGCAAAGTAAAAAAATCATGGATGCAGTTGCTATGCAAAACCCAGCCAGCATCTCACCAAACTGAAGCAGCATACCATCTCTGTTCCCCAAAGGAGGCGACGGGATTGCTTTTGAACGCAGCAAGGACCGTCTTTGCCTATTCACTCTAGACAACTCAGGCCCAAAATCCATCAACGAACTTGTTCTCTTGCGCTCATTTTCCGGCCTCGATTGGTTCGGCGTGATTATGTCATGTTCTATACGCATAGCATTTTCTCGAGAGAGCAGATTTACAGCCCTCCTTTGTCGGCTCGCACGTACCCTACGCACTCTATCCATACATGACCTTATCAATCGCCATCATGATTTCGCGCACGCAACAAGACCAACAGCAAGGAGCAGAAATCACAGTCAATCTCATGGAAAAAAACAAACAATAGACCGAAAACAGAGACTCATTCAGCACAGGAACACAAGCACTCAGCACCATAAAACGATGGGAAGACATCTACCAAGCACACACATATTTGCACATGCACAGATGCGGACAATATATGGAGCAAACAATAAAACTAACAGTGATAAACAGCAAGCGACAATAATCAATAGCAGACAGTTACCTTCAGTAAAGAGCGCACTGACTGTGCAGCAGAGGCAGAGAGCACAACCAGACAAAAAAGAACTTTTAGCAGAGCCTCAAGCACCAAACAGAGAAAGACCACAGGCATCCAATCCAGACAAGAAAGCAAACAAAACAGAGCTGCAGACAGACAGCATGGTCAGCCAACTAAAATCTAAAACCTGAACAAAGGATAAGACAAGCACAAGGAACCTTTATCACCTGCTAAATATCGCTAGCAGCCCTTGCACGTCTAGCTGAAAGCAATCAAGAACCTTTGAAGCTCCGTTGCAACCCATGCAGATCAGCGCCCCTAAACACAACAAAAAAGGTAGGAACAAAGTAAGTAATCAAACAATAAAAGCCCACCACCATGCAAAGAAGGGAACCGACCACTATCCAAAGAAGTCAAACACAGCGCATATAACGAAAGAACCATGCAGGCATCATAAGCACACAATACGATCCAGGCCTTACCCTGCCATGATGGATGGATGTTTAAGCAGGAGTACAACGAACGCAACTTTCGCGGGAATCGGACGGGAAGGCAGAAAACAAATGGACGAAGTGGGAAAGCGCAAAGGAAGAACGAAAAGGAAGCAGGGGCGTTATAAGCAAGGGAAGCAACGCCCCTGCACGAAGCTAACCCAACGGGAAAAAACGCACATCCACACTATGCAAGAGAAAGACCCACCAATAACCCGCGGACACGTGGCCGGACGAGCCTACACTGGCCCACCCATCAGCGGCGCAAGCGCACCGCACCAGAGTAAAAATCGAACAAAATCCTATAGACCTGGCAGAGAGCGAAAACCGCAGGATCCAAAACATCCGTGGAAAAAGGCCAATGAACCAGGCTAGCATCTGGACCTCCGATGGCCTACAACGCAGAGAGAGACGGCCCATAGACCATGCGCACGACGAACGATATGGCCGAGAGAGCAGGACGGGCCAATGGCGCGCAAGCCACCGCAGAGAAAGCGCACTATAGGCGCAACCCTCGAAAACATGTACTCCTGCACCGGACCGAACGAACAAACACAAAGGCAGGCCCACAGGTCATAGAGAGCCTGCCTCATAGAGAGCGTGCACCCATGGATAGAGTGAAAAGAGAGACCTGACACAGCTCAGCAACCAAACAACGTGGACATATTCCATGGCTCGCAAGAACACACACAGCGTGTAAGGCCCACCCAGGAGCCAGGAATAGCCCATGCACCGAGAGCACCGAAAACAACAAAGAAACAGGGTATGCAAACGAGGCAGCGGTCTATGCCGGAGAAAACAAGGGCACCCCACATCCCTCCCTGGGCAGGGTCCAACGGCCCATCGACACACCAACAGAGGCACGCGCCGGCTAACAAAATGGCGCGTGGCAGACGCGGACCACGGAAAAAACAGGCGATAAAAACAGCAAACAACCCAGGCAGAACGCATCGCCACTCAATGCTGATCCAACGGCGCACGGAGCGGCGCACGACAATGCTCCAAATCCAGCACTCGGCAAGGGCAGGATGACGTGTCAAGTCACGGCAAGGGCCACGCCAGCGGCAAAAGCCGATTTCACCAGCGATTCCCGGCAGGTTTGTATATAAGCGACGTGTGTTTAGCTCCACATGTCAGCACACACGGTCCTCCATGTGGGAAATGGGGATAATTGGTGGAATGGCCTTTCCCCGCTTTACATAATTTGAGTGCTTCTTCCCTTTTGTCTCCGAGTATGCATAAGTTTTCCATGTTAGATGTAGAGACCAATTTAATTCATTGTTAGAAAAAAATGTGTTGAATTGATACCTCAAATCTAAAGGATTTTTTTTCATGTGTGCAAATGAGCCGTCTAATATGCACAAGCAGAGGGATATACAGATAATTCTCCAATATACGTGTGATTTGATTACATCCATGTCCTGTACCTGTACGCCTGTCTTCACATATACTCCCTCCGTCCCAAAAAAAGACAAACCCTGGTTTCCGTGCCCAATGTTTGACCGTTCGTCTTATTTGAAAAAATTATAAAAAAATATTAATCATGTTTTATCATCTAACAACAATGAAAATACGAATTATAAAAAAATTTCATATAAGACGGACAGTTAAAGTTGAACACGCAAACCCAGGGTTTGCCTTTTTTTTGGGACGGAGGGAGTATATGGCCATTTTCCGTGCCACTTCAGCACCAAGTTTACATATCTTCAACTGGATCTAAATGATCAAGGGGAATAGGGTTGACGAAATGACTCTCGAACATATCCTTCAACTCGTGGCTATTGGTGTAGCCGTCCCTCTTGCCATGGAAGAGGAGGGCGATGGACATGGACACATTGGCGATCCGCTGCACGAACGGGAGGTACACGCGGTCCTCAAAGCGCGCCTGGTTTAGGGTTCTCCATGCGCCTTCCACCATTTCACTTATCTCCGCCTCCGCGACATCGCTCGTCACGCCATGCTCCTTCATGTAACACTCCACGGCATTGGCCACGTCCATCTTCTCCCTCCCATTCTGCGTGCCACATAGTATAAGTATGCTATAGGGTAATGGCGAACACAAGATTTTAGCTATAGGGTACACCACTACTAA
>CM020188.1:18377133-18418458 GCA_009805545.1 Oryza longistaminata | reverse complement strand
GACTAGCTAAAACATTAGTTAAATAGGAAAAGAGAGAAGAAGGAAGGTATGAATTTCATATATTTTAAATATGAAAAAGGAGAAAGGTATAGTTTTCGGGCTTTGGCGAGGAAAAAGTCAAGTGAGTAATTTTGACACTAGAGTGCAGAAATTAAAGATTCAATCATGAAAGAAAGAAGGCTCTATAAAGAATTGGAGAAGAAAAAATTGATTACAAGTTTTAAAAAGAGGAGGGTTTATTTGATGGTTTTGTAGAAAAATAAAAAGTGTCCTTTAGAAAAACGACGCAATTTGAGACAATTTAAAAATCATAAGTAATAGAGAGAAAAGCCAGTAGAGTGTTGATAGTGTGGAGTGTAAGAGAAAGAGGTAAGCAATGCGGATGTAGTGAGTGCGACCAGATGATGGAAGGTTGGGGCGTGTGTGAGTGTGTTTTTGTTAGTTCAGAAAGATAAGGGACCGACAGTTGGCTGGCCTGGAGTGCGGTAAAGCGGTGGAGAGAACGTTTGGCGCACTTAGTGGGAGAGGTCAAGGTCGAGGAAAAAAAAAAGTAGCTAAATGTTGTTGGTTGATTCCGGCTAGGAGATGAGAGGATGCAGAGGCTTGCTGGAGCAAGTGGGAATTTCAGACACTCGAGAGGGCCAAGATATGAGAAAGCCAAAGATTTTTCTCAACATTCATTATATTAATAGATTCTAACAGATAAAACCTCAAGACATAGTTGAAGGATCGAATTCTATAAGCCCTAAGCTCCTCTCTTCATCTCTTCTATGTCGATTTAGTACTAGTAAGTATTAATTATTAGTACCTGTGAACAGCCAAATCATCCATTGGAAACGTGACCACCTTCTCCAAAGGCCCTGCCAGCATCAGCGCAAGACTAGGTCCTCAACTCTATATGAGCATCCTTTCGTGGCTAGATAGGTTCATCTTCCATGCCTATCTCTCTCAGGTTCTCTAAATAGACCTATCTTAGGTTATATTCAATAAAAATTTCTTAATAGTCTCTCCTCAAAACACGGTACAGAGGGCTCACTTTTTGTGATACCGCAACAAAGATATGTGCACTACTTCAGTTAAAGCATTTGGAATGTATTTTATTAGTTTGTTATATTTAATTGATGAAACCACTCTACGATTCCTTGGTAATATTTGGTGTTCTGTAAAAATTATTATATTTTCATAAAACTCATAAGACTTAGAAATTAACTTAGTAGGAAAATTTGTTAATAGGCCTTGGTCTTGTAATATTTGGAACTGCATGTTGGCAAAAAAAACAGAGGTATAATTTAATGAAAAATACATCAATGTATTATTGAAGATCGTCTGTGATTAGTGATACGTATTCACAAGATCTGTCTTAGATTCTAGATTATTCCAATCTCTGTAGGTATGTTGATTGGATAGAGTAGAGACCAATTTCTTTTTGTTCGCATATGTGGTCTACGTGGACTCGTATTAATCTACAGTATTGTATCATCAGATTATCGTATAATTATGAAGGTGATGTACATAATTTTGGTTGAAAAAGTTGTGTGTCGAACATGCTTGCTGTTAGGCAGCTTTGTCATAGTTGGTACAGCAGTTACGAGTGATTTTTCCTTCTGGGTTAACAGCACACCACTCATTCTTTCAAAGTCCCTAAAGTTGCTCCATTAATACTGAAGAAAGAACCTCTCCAGCCCTCGGTACAAAGTGAAACAGCATTCCTTATCCCATACGTGTTGTCATTACTGCATTGCCAGACATTTTTGAGAAAAATATGAGTGTTAACTTCAAAACCAATGAATCAAAATGTATTACTATTCAAATAAAAGCTTACTCTCGTTATATTTGTCCTACTCTACTCATCATCGGTTGGATAACTCACGGATTAGATATCTTAGTATAAGAATACTATTTCATCAACTGTGATCTTGTATTGTGAATAGATTTTATCTTTTTTTCATCTACAATGAAATAGAGACAAATATAAGCTTGGTTGTTTTGCGATTTTGTCCTCTCATGCTGCAACTATTCGATTATGTGTTTCATTTCCAATTCTCTTTATGCTGCCATTTCATATGCGACATCATTTCATCAATCTCCATCGATGAATACAAAATCAAGAAGACTTAAACTTGATATAAAACCATAGTATGGTAAGTAGGTTGAGTGAAGGGAGTCATAAGTGGGGCCTCAAAATAGAAGAGGAGTCACGCAAGTACTGATTTTGCTGCTGCTCGTTCAATCCTCTCCCTCGCCATCACTCCATCATTGAATCGGAGTTTCGACTGCGCTTAGGGCTATCTACATGCATGCGATATGCACATATGTGCATAAGGTACTCTTGAGTCGAAGCTACGTGTCATTGCTCTCTTTTTATCATTCAGATGACTATCAAATTACCCGTTATAAAGGCATTCTTCCTTTGTTGGTCCCCTCCTCTATTTGATAAACAGGGTGAAAACATAAATTCAGCAAGCATTGATAACTGCTCATATTCGAGAAGAAGAGAGAAGGAGTAGGAGAGAAAGAAAAGCGGACTACAAATTGATAGCCGGCTGCAACACGAACTCCAAGAACATGTCATGATATATGTGTATGGAGGGTGGGAGAGTTGCTCTGTTTCGAAAAACATCCACGCTATCGAAGTATTAATAAGTAGCAGCTCATAGAGCGCTCATGAGTTTCTCGTACTTCAGTGTATACCCGAATTGTTGAAGTGAAAGTCGAAACTATGCATCGATCTAATTAATCCTAGATGTATAGATTGTTTTGTTAGGGCCAACAAGTTTGGCTCTATAAACTGCATTCTCTTGATTGAACACGTGAGGATTATCTAAATTTTCTTTGTTAAGATTTCGATGGTGGAGTATACCACAAGTAGCTGAAGTTCACGAAATCTCCGGTGCCGTAATGTGTGAGTATCGTGCAGTTATCATGGTGCCGACACGGTTTGGTCCCGGTATAAGCCGTCTGATCCTTTAGAAGCTGACCCCTAGTGGCATTGGTTGACATGGAGACGCAAAATCAGAAGATAATGTGAAGTGATGAGAGGGAGTGGACCTGGCGGCTGTATCCCGTGGGCGAGTGGAGATGGCCAAGAATGACATGTGAATCCCATGAAAATTATGTGCTCTCTGTCGTATGGAGCTTCATAGGTTGTATGATTATTACGTGCAATTTGCTTTAGGCAGTTTGTCTAGACTGAGTCGCTCAAGCTTGTGGTGTATCTCTACTAAGAGGTGTCGTTGTTAGATACATAGTGATATGTATCAACATAGGACTTTTCCTCCCAAACTAAAGTAGAATGCAAATGACTTGAGAATTGAAACTGGTGAAGTACACGAGGGTCTATAACTCCTCCGCGCTTACCCTAGCGTAAAAATCGTGACTTGGTCTCGCGCTAGTTATCTACATCTTAGCTTGCAAGTCTTGAATATGCGTCCGTACGTTTGTGTTCGTGAAATGGATAAAAAAAAATCAAACTTTTCATTAGTGGTAGGATATTAGCACAGAGGGATAGAAATGACAACTGCAATAGCTCGTAGCTGCCCATTACTAAGCCCACTTACCATCCTCTTATATTCTCAAAATCGTAGGCATATATCTACAAATCCACTTTATACATGCATGTATTATTTCTAAAAACTAATGACAAGAGGCATACTAAGGGTAAGTGGTATGGACCTATTTGCAGTGCATTCAGATAATTATGGAAACTGCCTAGTAGCTTAGCGTTCTTTCCTCCAATTGTACGCTGTATTGTGTGTGACAACAATATTAACAGGTTATCATCCAAAGTTCTCAGAGAAATTAGGCGTAATTATTATTAGAATTAGCTCTTCGTGCAGGAGACAGTACTTATGGCGGTCTTTCACGATATTGGAACGCGATACTCTTTTCTCAAGTACACAACTCGCAAGCACGTAAATGAACACAAGCAGACTGTCTCGGAGACATGGTCCAATCCACACTCTTCGCTCGAGGCGTGTAGTCTAGGTGTAATGTCACTGGAAACATCCTTCCACCACCTAAAAACGAAATATATCAAATATAAATTAATTCTTTTTTCTCATTACCATTATAGCTTCTTCTATTATTTATTTGATCTTTTTTATGAGTATGGAAGAACAGAGTCTCTCGACACGACAAATATGCTTGAGTTCTTCTGGTGAAGTTTTTGTAAAATGTTTAAAATCAAAGCCTTGGCTAGCTCTTGAAAATATGTTAAGCCTTGGAGGTATTTCTCGGGTAGTGCTCTCTAATGGTCAGTGTTAATTGGTGGTATGTCTCTTTGTAGTTTTCCTATGTTTCGCTCTCGTAGATAAAAATTTAGCGCCTCATTACTCTGCTCGCAAGGTCCTTATTATAAGGTGTGACATGGTATTTGAGGAGGGTGCACGAGCTTCGCTCTTGCATGCACGTGCCGTGAAACTCATAGGCTACCACAGTATACTTTAAATTCTTACCATGGTGCATGACTCGGGGGTTCCTGCAAATAAGGATAGCTTTCTTTCGCAGTGGTGCCAGATTCCCTTCATTATCGCGAGTTAGAAGTTCTCAAGCTTGCAGTGGGGGTACAATTTATACACGACAACAAGCCCTTCGGTGGGGCTCAGAGAGTATATTTGTCACTCTTGAAGCTGCCCATCCTGAACAGGTGTGATATTGTTTTTGTTCTCGTACAGTCTAGTGCCAACAGTACTGAGACTGCTTTATAGCCATGAAACGCATTAAAAATTCAAATACGATAACTACAGCTTATACTTTAGGTTAATATTATATAAATCTAATTATTCTACTATACAGTTAAGATGTATTTCATAATAATATTGCGTTCTGTGCATAAAGATCCCTATGAATCATATATAGGATACCTATATTCAACGGTTTGTAGTGGAAAACACATAACTTCAAGGAATTTTTCCATTAAGAATAAAAAAGATCCCCAGTTTTTAGAATAGTCCTTAGTCAAAGTTTTGGTTCATTGTATGCTAGTATAGTTTCTATTTCTTTTCCCGATACAATAACATCACTATTACCTGGTGAAGATCCAATACCCTTGTTTGCCCTCTCTAGATGTGCGAAACCGAAGAGCAACCTCATGGAGGTTAGAGCTATTAGAATTCAACGCTTGTGAATGAATTTCTTAGAGTGGTGTTAATCATGCTCCTCAAAATGAGTTCTATTCCCAAACGTTGGTAGTTACATCCGACCAGGTTCATTTTGTTCCCCAATCATCCCTGCAAGCTTCAAAACATAGTGGCATGACATGCTTCCTTTAATTCCTTTGTTTCTATCTTTTACTATTTGTGTGTTAATAGGACTTCATATCTCTCGTATCCGATGTAGTATGGTTGACTCCTGCTAGACACTGGGATACCAGGGAGCATATATAACAAACCTCATTGACAATAGCATTTAGGGCGCGCTCTCTCATAAAACTATTATTATTTCCGTGTGTTACATTTAAGACAATTGTAATATTTTTGATGTACAAGTTATATAACTATCAGTGCATCGAGCACATGTTTTGTTATGAAAAAATTAAACAAGACCGAACTAGCATTAGCAACTCTCAGAATACTTGTTAAACTAAACGTATGTAGATGCACTAAATACTCATAAATGTTTATACCACGTGTACGCATTGACCATTTTTGATGTGGTTATATAGGCTTGCTCATTTACTCTCTGCTGAAGATAATTAGAGCAGAATTTACCCGAATATCGGTCGGGGTTGGGGTAATGTCCTCACATAGCGCTAATCAGGATTAGTTAGCTCGATTGTCCATGTTTCGTTCTTACTTAGGATGGGAGATGACGGCGCCGTGCATTGCAAGCCATGAGGCGGCGGCTGTTGCAGGGCGAGAGGACCATCTATGTAGGATGATCCCGTGTTCATCATCACAGATTATGAGGAATGGAATGGCGACGTATTTATTAATTAGGTCGTACAGTTGTGAACTCAGATTTATAATTAATGATATAAGACAACTCCACCACTGCGGACTCTGATAGGCCTAGTAGAGAGGCTCTCTTGTAGGCCAAGCGCTGCCGCAGCTTCTAGACATGTCGTTGACGATGCTCGCAGCAATGAGCGGCGAAGCCCATGGTCTTTGACTTACATTATTTGTCGCCAGCATTTCGGTCTTGTAGAGTGCAAGTAGAGTGTTTACACATAGCTAGAAGTTACCTGATGCTCATTTGTTGGTCTTTGTTGTAGGTGCTTAGTGCCGGCTGATTTTGGCCGATGGCCAATTCCAAAGGAGATGCTTTTTTTATTAGGGCTTCACAAAACCCGGGACACTTGCTACTGAACCGGCCATAAGATTATTTCAAAATCGCTTTTTGTTGCTACTAAACCCTTGCTTGTTGGATCCCAGCCACAATTTTCATAATTGCTTTTAAGGATTGAAAAAATACGATTTGTAGCCGTCAAGAAAGTTCTATTTCTATGGAGTTCTACGAATTGATTCCTGGATATCCGAATCCACGCACCAATAATGGAGACAAGCCCAAAAGGTTTACTTATTGCATTTTGCCATGCTTGTAAACCTCTTGTTTTGGTCGAGAGCTCTTTCTTTACTCACAGGAATCTAAGCAGGAGAGTTAGTTTGGAATCTTTATTTCTAAAATTCTAGGATAAGCACGTGCTGGTAATATTTCCACAGATGTAAAAAAAGCGCGAATTAATTGCCATGTGTTCAGGCAAAATGGTAGCGAATCAATTACCATGTTCAGGAAAAAGGATATATAGCTAATTAATCGCCACACAGGTTCTTATATCTATTTTTATGTAGTTGTTGTCCAACGGGATGAGTCTGGTCTTTTCATCCAAGGCTACAATTCATAAGTTTATTCGGTTTTCTTATCATACCATGATACCAAGCACATTGCTCTAGGATATTTAATTATATTGATACATATAATAAAGATCCATTTGTAAGCTATAAACAGAACTGATAAAGAGGAAAACGAAGCCAACATATAGACAGCATTCTAAATTCTGAGACGCCATTAAAAAAACATTTGGAAGGAATAAATTCTGCCCATAGAAAAAAGACCATTCCCAAGGTATGTACACCTCCTATATAGTTGTAACAAACTACATCCTAAAACTCAATATACATCTTAAAATTATGTAAGCAGTATCATCTATAATTTATTACACATGCAAACATGTCAAACAATCATCCGTCCATAATATTTCAACATATAACATTCAATCATCTTCACAAATACTTACACATATTAAACGCGTCACATCTTCACAATTAAGAAAAGGCACCCGAAACGGTCCCCCTACATGGGTAGGCCGGGTTGCCGGATTGGGGTGGAGGAGGAGAAGAAGGGGATATTAGGGAGGCGGCTGCTGGCGGCAGGCCGCGAAACGGAGACACCTCTAGGTCCGACGCCAGCGATGACGGCGACAGCGAGTCTGGGGAGTCCATGAATCCTGGATGGGGAGAGAGAAGAAGAGGGGTAAGAATGACACGTGGGCCCCTCCATTTTTAATTAATCCTTTTGGTGCAATTGACACGTGGGGCTACCGTTTTTATTATTTTCAAAATCAAATTGCCATGTAGGCACCATGTCAGATGAAGACTTGTCAAATTAGCCACGTAGGCGCCATGTCAGCTTAAACCGCCGTCCAAACTGCCTTGGGACTTATTTTTGCACTGGTTTTAACAGTTGAGGGACCCATCGTATCTGGATTTTCGGTTGAAGGACAAAAATTGGATTCATTGACAAGTTAAGGGACCTCAGATGAACTTATTCCATGAGTAATCTAGCCGCCTACCTTCCCTGCACGGTCGTGCTATCTTTTTTCAAAAAATAGTACATAACAGTCCAACGTTCCAACGGAATAGCTGACATCATGCTGATTTCAACATGATATTTAAGTACCAGATCTGGTTCATACAGGACGTTACATCAATCTGGTACCTCAGCATGATACCGTGGGTACGGATCAAGTGCATGGTACCATAGGTACCAAATCTGGTACTTACGGGTATCATGTCTAGTACCAGAGATATGTACGGTACCATGCTAACATCAGCATGATATCTATGGGATATCATGTTGTGTTAACAAAAAAATTGGCAATTTCCATTAGTCAAGATCCAGCCAGATGGAATTCACGTCGTACTTGTAGAAGATTCAGTTAGCAAGTTTATCCGGGTTTAAATCAAGCTTCCATAATAAGGAAGGTGTATCTTAGTTTATGTTTCTGTAGATAGTGGCTTGAGCCAATGGAATCATGTTAGAATCGTTCTGAGATAGTTTTCTATTTATGAGTTGATTGGAGTCGTATATAAGTTGGAAGTGTAATGAGTAGTTTCCTATTTAGGAAACTACTCATTACACTTTCAGCCGTATTTGAGTCGGAAGTGTAATGAGTCAGAAGTCCTTGTATTGATTTAGTTTAGCCTATGGGTATAAATATGTACTCGCAGGGTTATATTTATATCCATCGGTTATAGCCGATCGAACTGAAATTCCATCGACATCGGATGGGCATACTATACTACATCGGCCTTGTGACTGATTCGCACTATGATTTAAATTTTTCATTCGTATATTGTTAGTTACAGGATCAAACTAACTAGCACGCCCTGAACCCGATTTGATAGGACATGCATTAGTGTAAAGCAAATCTTTCATGCCTTCATGTGTGCGACGAATTTTGCATCAACACACTTTTGGCATACACAGTGGGACGAATTTACTCTGTCAATCTGTCTAAAGAAGTTAATAACGATGATATTATTTGAGTGACAGTAGACAGGTTGACAGATAAACAGAAAACAAAGTAGATCAAGCGACGCAAGATTTTCAAAACCTGTGCTTGGAATATTTTAGCACGACTCGGAAAGGACCCATATAGAAAACTCGATTCCCTGAGCCGATGATTGAGGGAGAGGGAAGTGTAACTCCTCCAAAGATTCCGACTCATCTTTTTCAAACCTTTCAAGACTAGTAATATGCACGTGCTAACGCTACGATGATATTTGGAATATAAACCAAACATAAATGTAATATAACCGAGCTTGAAAAAGATATATTTAAGATTGATGAAAAATGAACGGTATAGAATTATTATATTGTGAATTACATAGCCATGTGTCTAAAATAACATCCCCATTTTTTATCTTTTGAAACCATATATATAGTTGGCCAATTTGAGAGATTCTTGATGCGCTTCTTAAATTCCTGTATGACTATAGGAGTAATGTCTTCAAATAAATTCTCATTGTACTTCAATAAGTTAATGAACCTGCAAATAGTTCACGTAAATGGAACATAATGCTTGATCTCAAATGACAAAGAAACATATATAGCATGGGCATCTTATCCCTGATTAACATCACAAAGAAGGCATTCATCATTTTACAATGTTAAATGAAAACATACAACATCAAAATCTATTGCAGCCGGATTATGAGCCACCCCTGCAACATGAAAATTCACATTTATATTTGCATGGATCTATGACTCATACAGATTTGAAAGGCATGGATAATCTAACCTGTGAAGTAATTCCAGTAGTAAAATAGAATGTTTTGTAAATAAATTGTAGTAAAAAAAACTGTACCAACTGGAAACCTTTCAAAAGGTTTGAAAATGAAATCATTTTGTGTAATAGTATATATACTACTGAAATAGTGAGAGCAACTCCATCACTCTTTTATGGTCAATATTCTCAACCTCCTAGGGGGTGGGGTGGGGGGTCGCTCCAATGATTGAAGAACAATGTTCAACATTGTTATACTTATCCTACCCATTATGTGTGATAATCCACAATGATTTTTGACACAATGCGATATACGTCTAAAGAAGTGGTCCTTCTAAGATCATATGCCGCCAAACCACTATTGAGTCATCACTGAGAATAGATAATAGATAATTTGTGGCACAACTCAGGCTATTAGAAGGGAGCTATTTACCTGAGATGCTCTTGGACATCTACCATTTGCAGCTGCAAAGCAACCAAGGTGACATGATAATTCCTGCAAAAAAAAAAAATGACAGAATAAGCAACAGAATATCAGAGACAGGACGCAGGAAACAAGAAATTTCAACAGCTGTTATGTCATCCTCGTTGAATTGTTGAGATGAACCTCAACAATCTAACCCCTGCGATAGATTCAAAAGCATATGGAGTGAAATTCTTTCTTTGTATTTTATTCCATGATATTGAATAAGTTGGCAGATTAACCATGATACTAAGCCTGAGATGCAATTCAAAGGTCAAACACGGGATAAAAAAAAAAGGAAACTTGAAATCTGAGGCTCATCGCCCCCATGCATACCATCCTGAATTTGAAATGTTACAGATGACATTTGACCATAAGGATATAGCTTCATCAAAGGCAAGTCAGGCAATTTAATATATACCATGTATTACTTCAAAAGCACCCTCGAATGACAAATCGGACCTAATTAAATTATTCACTTAATTCTATACAGGAACTGGTGGAGAAACCATCTTTGGTCGGTCGACTAGATTTCACAATAGTCCCGGTTGTATTAAAAACCGGGACTAAAAATATCTTTAGTCCCGGTTTTAAAGCTCTAGGGGTACTTTCCAATCTTTAGTACCGGTTACCAACCGGGAAAAAAGATCGACACGGAGATCGGAGAGGCCTGCGCGATTGGATCGAGGTATCTCCTCCTCTCCTTTTAACTCCTCCCTCCTCCTCTCCTCAACCTTATCTCCTCCTCTCCTTTTAACTCTCTCCTCAACCTTATCTATTCCTCTCCTTCTCCTCTCTACACTGCAGCGGTGAAGTCTATGGAGTTTAACAATATCTACAACATCAAATTAACTTAATTAAATGTAACATTGAATAATTTTGATAATAGTATGTTTTGTGTTGAAATGTTATTTTATCTCTGTACAAACTTGATTCAACTCTACAAAGTTTGATTTAAAAAAAATCAAAACTATTTATAATGCATCAGTGAGGGCCCAAACTCTGCCCCACCAGAGATCAAGAGCTTGTTCACTTCGCTACCATTTTTAACCTTACCAAGTTTTGGTATTGCCAAATTTTAGTAATGTTGCCAAAATTTTGGCAGGGTTATCAAATTTTGGCAAGATTTTATATGTGCTTATTAAAATTTGGCAACAAACTAAACGTAACTAAAATTTTAGCAACTTTACCAAAAAAAAATGGTATAATTGAAAATAGCATCAAAGTGAACATACCCCAAAATCCGTTTTGGGGAAAAACGGCAGTCAAAGAATAATTTTCACTGTAAGTCGGTGGTGGCAACATTTCTACCATGCATGGACCATTACTCATCCAGTCAGAGACTTTCTACTAATTTTCACTGTCAGTCAGTGGCGGCAACATTTCTACCATGCATGGACTATTACTCATCCAGTCAGAGACTTTCCACTAATTTTCACTGTCTGTCTCAATTGTTTTGAGTCAATATTGACTCAACAATTGTCCTTCGAAAACGTAGAAAGCCTGACTGCGTCGAAAATTCGATCTCTACCACTGATCTTGTACTTGGAGCTATTGACTATTCACTACTCAATTGTTGGCTCTTTCCATGAGCATGAACTATTTATTATTCATCCGGTCAGACTTTCTAATTGATCAGTTTCTTGCTCTTGCCGACTATTCATCCAGTCAAGAAAACGTGAAAGACCCGAGACTTTATATATACAGAATATGTGACAAATCGTTAGGCACACATCCTTGTATGATCAAATACTGTTATATTTATATAAATAGATTCCTACAAACCAAAAACTGGGTATTACGAAAATTAGCACCACATAATTTTACTACATAAGGTCGATTATAGGGTCAAATGAACATCGACTGGTATATATCCAAAATTGTTGGGAAAATTGTGGGCTTTAACATGTCAGTTTTATGCGGCTCCTGCGGTATTGTACCGTTCGTACTCGTGAGCTTTTTTTGATGTGTAGGTTGTTTCTATCGTTAGTGTCGGCGCCGACCAAACGCGGCGGTGGTCCCGGTGATGAGAGAGTGCGACGGCGGGGCAGAAGAGGCGGGGGAATCAGTGACGACGAGCTAGGGACGGGGGTTCGGCGACCTGGATTTGGGGCAGAGGAATCGGCTACTCCTTCATGTGGAGGCGAAGGAATCGGCGATGAATGGCGGCATAAGCGAGGTCACGTTTGCGAGAGGAAAAAGATGGGGGCGCGCGATTTTTTTTGAGAGGAGGGCGCGCGATTTTGGGGGAGGAAACAGCGATCCAGCGCGCGATATCGGGAGAGGGTTCGGCGTGGGATGATCTAGGTCGTTCGTTTGTATATAGATGATTTGCACCATTGGATTTGATGAATGAGTAATGTAGGTGTAAGATTGAGTTGGTGAATTATAGGGTAGATACACTACATGATGCTGTAAATCGAGCTTTAATCAATTAATCTGGAGTTTTGGTGAACATATTACAAAATTTGATCATAAGGGTTGTTAATGGATCTACTGTTCGAGAGAAACCTATGAGGTATGTAAATACACCCTCCTTATTACAAGCCTATAAAAACAGAGTTTCAGGAACCAACTTATGATATAGCTAAGGATGAAGGCCCATGGACACCTAGCAAGATCCATATTCCAAAGGTGTCCATTGGGTATCATAAAGTTGCCTAGTATGGGGGGCAACACCAACAGCAACAACCTCAGCAACAACAATATCATGAGCAATCTAATCAAAACAATCGTTATCGGCAGGGATCGTCTCATCAATATTGGCAAGAATGACCACCAGAACCACATCAGTATCGGCTAGAGGGGCAATGTGAATATCAACATGGTGAAAGACAATATCAACCGTAGAAGAATCAACATGAGCAGCAGCCAACACAACATCAATATGTGGGTATAGAAATGAGGAGTGGGCAGACAAAATAGCTGAAATTATACGGGAACAGTTTGGACTTAAGCCTAAGAAACATACATACATGTATCGGTAACCATATTTTGATTGGTTTGACAGGGTTCCATTACCAAACCGGTACAGGCACCCAATTTCTCAAAGTTTTCAAGACAAGAGAATATTTCAATAGTTGAGCATGTTAGTCGATTCCTGGCACAATGTGGTGAGACATCATCTTAAGAGGCGAGGCTATGAGAGTTAGGTTCTTTCCATATCACTTTTTAGATCGGCGTTCATTTGGTTTTCTTCTTTACAAGCTAATTATATCAGGAGTTGGGCCAATCTAGTAAAATAGTTTCATAATTACTTATTTTCTGGAATCCAAAAGATGAAGCTTTCAGATTTAACATCGTTTAGACAATGGTCAGATGAATCAGTCCCTGATTAAATCCAAAGGTTTAGAGATGTTTGAAGCCAATGTTATAGTTTCAATTTGAGCATTGCACATTTAGAATTTTTGGCTTTTCAAGGATTGCTTGGGGCTAATTAGGGACAAATTTTCTTCACAAGATTATGTATGTTTTTCTCACTTGATGTAAAAGGTGTTGGTTCATGAACCGTGATTCCAGAAAGCAAGGTAAGAACAATTTTCCAAGTTGGTTGCTAATGTCAACAATTATGCTTCTAGATGAACATCAACATATAAAATCAAATTAAGGCGAATATTTCCTGTAGAAAAAAGAAATAGAAGAGCATGGACATATTACAATGTATTTTCTTTTATCCATAGAAAATCGTGGACATTCAACTAGTATTCCAAAATCTGCTACTCACCCCCCATCCGCCAAGCCTCGACTCCTCCACTGTTAGAAATGGAGGAGTTTTGACCTAAGCCCATATCTTGCCTCCTCGGCCGGCGATGGGACACCTACCGCCACTGCCATGCCTCATAACCCTGTTGGGCTGCCGACGATGCGAGCCCCCGTGCGACCGTGACTGGGATGGATCCAGCTGCTATGGCTCCCCCGACCCCACCTCTACCGTCCACGGCGCTACCCGTCACTCGCACGACGACCCCACCGCCTATGATCATGACGAAGACCCGCCCCCTGACCATGCGTACCTTCGGATCCACGTTCGCTAGGCGCACCTCAAGCTCGTCATGCGCATGGCAACCGATCGGCATACTTAGTTGAGAGGGAGCAAGGAGGGAGACGGGATGTGGAGACGGTAGAGGAGAAAATGAGATGGAGAGAGTAGCAAAGGTTATCTCGCAGGTGGGAGGATAAGGGTGGTTGAATTGCAGGAGTGGGGCTAAAAAGAATCCCACCCCACCGGCTCGGCTTGGCTCGGTTTTATGGGTGTTATATTATAGGTGTCAGTTTTTTAATTAACTGACACCTATGAAATATCTATAGGTTCCTATCCTTCAAAAAATTAGTACTATTAGTGCCAGTTTTTCTCTAGAACCGGCATCTACAGTTACTCAAATCTGCTGGTTCTATATTTTTGCATTCCACGAAGGTGGGACATGATCATTAGATGCCGATTTTAAATGAACCAGCACCTATGAGTCAGTACTTATTAGAGGTTTTCTATAGTAGTGATTTGTCGGCCTTCGAGATTTTTTTCGGGAATTATTATTCAACTTCGTGGGCCTAAACTATATAGTTGCAATAATTGAAACCCTCTGTTACGTTCTTAAAAAGAAACTGTAACTCAGTAGCTGTTTACGTTGCATTTAACCGTTTGTTTGACTATCAGTATTTGTATTTGCTAACAAATTCAAGGTGCCGCATGCGCTTATATCCCATGCTAATGTCACGCGCTAGGAAGAGGTTGTATGATCAGTTTATATTGTGAGATTATTCTGGTGATGTAAATTAACTGCGGATGGTAGCTCAAGCAAGTTAGGCACAAAAGGGCAGAACATATAGCAAGAATCAATCCTTGGACAGACTCATCAACAAATTTAGTTTCTGTATGATTACGTGGTCCATATCTCTGCCTCTTCTATACAAATCTCGGGGGTCACAAAAGGTGTCAATATTTCTATGGAGTTCTGCGAATTGATTCCTGGATATCCGAATCCACGCACCAATAATGGAGACAAGCCCAAAAGGTTTACTTATTGCATTTTGCCATGCTTGTAAACCTCTTGTTTTGGTCGAGAGCTCTTTCTTTACTCACAGGAATCTAAGCAGGAGAGTTAGTTTGGAATCTTTATTTCTAAAATTCTAGGATAAGCACGTGCTGGAAATATTTCCACAGATGTAAAAAAAGCGCGAATTAATTGCCATGTGTTCAGGCAAAATGGTAGCGAATCAATTACCATGTTCAGGAAAAAGGATATATAGCTAATTAATCGCCTCACAGGTTCTTATATCTATTTTTATGTAGTTGTTGTCCAACGGGATGAGTCTGGTCTTTTCATCCAAGGCTACAATTCATAAGTTTATTCGGTTTTCTTATCATACCATGATACCAAGCACATTGCTCTAGGATATTTAATTATATTGATACATATAATAAAGATCCATTTGTAAGCTATAAACAGAACTGATAAAGAGGAAAACGAAGCCAACATATAGACAGCATTCTAAATTCTGAGACGCCATTAAAAAAACTTTTGGAAGGAATAAATTCTGCCCATAGAAAAAAGACCATTCCCAAGGTATGTACACCTCCTATATAGTTGTAACAAACTACATCCTAAAACTCAATATACATCTTAAAATTATGTAAGCAGTATCATCTATAATTTATTACACATGCAAACATGTCAAACAATCATCCGTCCATAATATTTCAACATATAACATTCAATCATCTTCACAAATACTTACACATATTAAACGTGTCACATCATCTTGTTTCAATTAAGAAAAGGCACCCGAAACGGTCCCCCTACACGGATATGAATTGATACTTAATCCGTGCTTTCAGGCTTGTACCCCTACACGAGGGCTCACTCCCATGCCACATACAAGAGGGCTCAATATACGTAGGCCAATTCTTGATCCGTACTATTTTCAAAGCATGCGAGTTTTTTTTTACAAGAGGGCTCAATATACGTAGGCCAATTCTTGATCCGTACTATTTTGAAAGCATGTGAGTTTTTTTTTTTTTTTGGCAAGACCAGGATTTGATCCTTCGTGGGTAGCTCCCCACTGGATGGTATGTCCCATCATGCTACAAGCACATTCGCACCATGATGTTAGAAAAGCAATGCTTAAGAATAGTAGATCCATCATGAGTTCATTTTGGTGATAGCCATAGCGTCACTCTATACATTCTGTGAAATGAAGACTATAAAGAGGTGATAGTGTGGGCTGTCCGTATATCAGATTGACCAAGGTCTAACCGACGTGGGAGCATTTTGACCAGCTTTTAACTGTAGTGTGAAGTGGGTTTGTGCCTTAACCATGCCCCGTCACATATAACAAATCATCTGTGACGGTTGTAATGAGAAGGCCCATAAAAAATGAGAGCACTCATCGGTGATGGGCCATAACTATTACCCTTCACAAATAACGTTATCTACGATGGGTGGTAGTACCTGTCACAGATGGGAGAAATTTTAAATTTTTGAATTTCACAAATAACGTCTGATAGAGACATGCTCTATATAAAAGTTGTAGATCTCGACAAGGTCTAGAACTTTAAAATTAACAACACTTTATCTTCAGATCATTTATATGCCCAAATATTCAAAATAAGTGGCGAGATCTATTTTAAGAAACTTAATTTTGAATTATTCAAATCATCTCGGATTGAGATATATACCCTATAAGAATGTTGAGTGGTTCGATGGGATCTACAACTTTATAATTGATAATATTTTCATTTGAGATTGTTTATATCCCCAAATATGTGTTATAGTTGGTATGATCTATTTCAAAAATATTTTTTAATGAACGATCTCGGATGGAGACATGCCCTATATGGAAGTTGTAGAACTCGATGATATATTCAACTTTGTAGTGGAAAAAAAATTCTTATTTAGAGTCATCTAGTATGTCAAATTAGCGCCTCACGTTTGAAAAGCAATAGTCAAAAGAATGAGATCTGAAACCTATCAACACGTGGACTATAGGTGAGATGGAATAGATGGTTTGTGTGTATTGAGAGGTCCGATGTTGTGCCTGTACATTTTACTTGAAAATCATGAATTTGTGGCCAGTAATGTGAGACCATGGTTGGAATGTTGGATTACCATGGTTGGAATGTTGGAATACCGTGGTAATGTTAAAAAAGAAAATGCATTCCCAACAATAACTAGCCTTTTATCTTCTCACTCTTCTGGTTTTGTTTGAATGTTCAAGGTACTCGCATTTTCTTTTTTGCGACCCTGTTTGGAACACATGAATTTTTGCAGGAAATAGTTCTCAATTCATGTGTTTCAAATAGATCTGAAGGACACATCTTACTCCAACCGGTCGTAAATATTTGATGCTTAGCAAAAGATTCAATCAACCTTTTAAAATTCTGACCATCAATAGTTTCTCAAATATGCTTAGTTTGAAAACAAAATAAATGATTTATGTAGATTTACCTCGAAAAGTACTATTTAAATATCATAAATTTATTCTAATATAAAATTAATGGTCGGAATTCTAAAATATATATGATAAGAGGGAAACTATGAGTACACAGCTACATGCAGTGACCATTTTATCTATTGTCTAAAAATGTATTCCCTCCGGATTGATAATGCTTGTCGTTTTAGATAAGGACACGATCTCCACAAAGTAACTTTAACAACTATTATCTATTATAATTTATATAGAAATGCTAACAAATATATGATTTTGTTGAAGTACTTTTTAAGAATAATCTACACATCTGGTTTTCATATTTTTAAGACAAATATTTTAGAAATTATTTATAATCAAAGATTATAAAGTTTGACTGTACCCTTGTTCAAAACAAGTAATATTATCAGCCCGGAGGAAGTATTATTTTTATATATTTATACTACATTTTTTAGTAAGATGAATAGTCAAACGTTGTGCGAAAAATCAACAGCATTTTACATTTTGAAATTGTGGTAGTAGTACAAATCACCAACGACGAATATCCTGTATACAATTCCAACAGTACCTGGCTTTGTTTTCCCAACGATAAGGAATGTCATGGACCGATCGCCCTGATGGTGTTTTGATGCTTGGGGTATTCTTGGCAGATTTCTGCCTAGCAGGATGAAAATGCGAAGCCCGGAAAGGTTGAGATGGGGACCAATGGTGTAGTGAATGCCAAGCAAGACATGGGGTTTATTCAGCTCATCAGCTGGATGCCCTGGCGAAGCCAATGGTTTAGCGTAAACTGTGGGAAATCAAATAAAGCATCGATCTTAGATTATGTTTTTTAGTCTGTACCAAGGCACACGCACTATATATATATAGGTGGAGATAATCGTCTAACAAATCATAATCTTATATCACATACTATCAAGCTTAAAAATTTGTCTTTATGGATATTACAAATTATTTTCATCATGTTCTTTGTAGGTATTTCTAAATTTTTCCGTTGCAACACGCGGGTAACCACATGACATATATATATATATGCTTGAAGTTCGCACATATCCATGCTAAGATCCAATGTAGTTAACAAAAGCATTAACATGATAATAATTATGCGTAAAACTGTTCAAAGAACTAAAAATGTTATTGATCTAATTAGTACTAGGCGTAGAAATGTATAAAAGAAAGGTTTTGATTATTATTTTGTAATAATTGGAAATGTTGATCATATTTGATTTGGTGGAATATTGGTGAAGTGCAGTTTTGCCTTTGGATATATCCGGTCGGACTGGCCATGTAATGCCGGTTGGACCAGACATAGGTTGTGCTACGGTTTTGTGCTCTGGATTGGTCCGGTCGGACCGAGGTTTGACGATGAACAAAGTTTTTGATTTTACTGTGAATGGTGTTTTGCTTATAGAGATGTGTGATCAGATGAGTCGGTCAATGCCGGTCAGACCGGGCACCAGTCAGACCGACTGACTTGACGGTCCGACCGGGCAGTTCTGATTTGAGCTAATCTTTTGGATTCTCGTGATTACTTCATGTTTTTGAATTCGACATGCATGATTACTATGCGTATGTAATACTATTGTGTACTAATATTAAGTCATGTTAGAGAAAGAACTTGTGCTCCAATATGGTTTCTTGTTTATCCAAATGTGGTGTTGCTTGAGGCCTCGAAAGAGTGTTGTCTGTGGTGGATCGGGAGTCGACTTGGGAGAAGTTGATGTCCGGACAAAAAGAAGATCACGCGGCACATGGTGGTAAAGATTCCATATAGTATACAAGTGGGATTGCGTACATATGGGATACATAGTTAAATTTGAAAGTAGTCCAAATTTGAAATGATAGAGTATCAATTGTAATAACGATCCGTTTGATACTTGTTTGGGTACGTTTCCTATGGAATTAGGACTACCTATACATGTTGGATTTGAGGCTTTGGTGAGAGGATAGTCTCGACGAAAATAAGCTTTTAGTCTAGATTTCGAGTTTAGCGTACTATTGTTGTAATTTATAAACACACATAGAAATAATATAATTGATCTACTTTTAAGTTCTTTGATTCGTGTTTTTCTCGGTTTTGTTGATCGGACCAACGGAGGAGCTATACGGTTGGACCGGTGGTTTTGGCACGGTCAAACCAGCGTTGTCAGGCTATAGAAAGCAATAAGAGCGATCAGAACGATGAGGAGGTGGTGCTCAGACCAACGGGCAGATGTGAGGGTCTGAGAGTCATCGAGGTTTGAGGGTTTCCTTTTATTCAAAAAAAAAAAGTTTTTGACGTTACTGCCAAACATCTTCTTTGGTAGACTTTTCTTGTGTTTCAATCCTATAAAATATACCCACCAACCTGTACCACATTAGAAAGCAGGATACGGCCAATCGTCCATTATTCTATATATGATACCACCTATGATCAATGGAACAATAGAAGCTAGGCCGTATGAAGCAAGAAAGCAAAATGTAAGAAGGCTTAGAATACCATCGTAGACTCTAGTGGAAGAAGGGGACACGACGCGATAGATATGTCTGAAGCTTAATTTTAGTAGTTATAGCGAAGGTATGCATGATGTGCTTGTTTGGTTTGTCATCTTACCAGATAGAAAAGCGAACCTTGTCTACTAGCTTGAAGAACACACTTGCGCGGCTACGTGTACAACTAATTAATCTCGTTGTTGCTTTCTTATCGTGTTAATTTATTATGTTTGAATTTTAGCGAGTAACTTAATGGAACTTTACCGAACATACATATGTGCTTTTCACGCAATTCTACACAACTTTTGTTTGTATTTATAACTGAGGTGGGAATAGAACTTGTGAACTTAATTAAATAACCAATGGCCTGCACGTGCCAGTGATGATTTTGTATTTGAACAATCACTCCGTTCTGAACATGACCAATAATTGGTGTACTGTAATACTATCATCGTTTTCTAAATACGTGATGCCATTTATTTTTTTACCATACATCTTTTTTTTTTTTTGCAGATATAAGAAATTTTAAGTAATGCTTAAAGAATATTTGATGATAAATTTAGTCAAAACAAAAGAAATGATAAGTACTTAATTTTCTTTAACTAGATGAATAGTCAAACGTATCTAAAATGTCTACAACGTCGTATATTAAAAAACAAGTTTTTATCATGTAAACACTACCACTTCACTACTTCAGATCCTCTACTCTGGCCAGTGGCAGGATATCGGTGTTATTAGGTCTCCAATCGGCACTGGATTTCCGGTGTTGATGATCCGTCGTCCTCATAAGTGGCAGATGTTTGGTCCGGAAATGAAGAGGTTCACAAGCCCTAAAAAACGCGTCGAGACGTTTTAATTCAATCAAGTGATCAGCTGCTTGAAATACAGCAAAGAAAAACCCCAAATACTAACCCCTAAATAACCCTGCATCAACCGTAATGGAACATATATTGATCCGCAATATTAACACACGGATCAAATAAGACTTTGAAAAAAATGTAAAGTGTTGAGAAGGAAAGTGGAGGCAAGTTAGGCGGATCCATAAGAGGTCCACCTGGGAAAATATATTATTGCATGCGGTACCTTAAGAGGTCCGCCTGTAAAAATAGGCTAACTTTCGCATGCAGCTACTTAAGTGGTTCGCATGTGAAAACTAATTTTTGCATCCGGATATCTTAAGGAGCCGTATGTGAAAATGGAGGTCGATTTTTATAGACGCGGCTACTTACGGTCCGTCTGCATCCAAATTAGCGAAGGTCTCGTCCAGAAAAATCGTTCTTTAGTAGTGAAAGATATTTTTTTTATTATACATTTACTGTTGTTGAGATATATCTGTCTGCAGACATATTCAGTTAGATATATCATTTGTAGTAATATCTTGGAATGTGCAAATTTCTTAATTGTACTATTAGGGGGGAAGAAGAGTTCCAAAACTCGGCTCGGATCGGCTAGCTTGAGGCCTTGTTAAGTTCGCGAAAAAAAATTTTAGGTATCACATCAGACATTTGACCGGATGTTGGAAGTGGTTTTCGGATACGAATGAAAAACTAATTTCATAACTCATCTGAAACCAAGAGACGAATCTTTTGAGCCTATTTAATCCGTTACTAGCACATGTGGGTTATTGTAGCACTTATAGTTAATCATAGACTAATTAGGCTCAAAAGATTCGTCTTGCGATTTTAATGCAAACTGTGTAATTAGTTTTTCTTGTTATCTATATTCAATGCTCTATGCATGTCTCTAAAAATTCGATGTGATGTTTTTAGGAAAAAAAAATATGGGAGCTAAACCGGGCCTTAACAAGCCAAGACGAGACACAGCTATTTTGCTCGTTGAGCTACGAGCCGATCCTGATCCTGAGCCAGTTCACGAGCTACTTGTTAGGCTCGTTATACTCGTTATTTCAGTTTCAGGTCAGTTTCGCATTTGCCACTCCCACATCCCAATCAGATGGCCCACCCCAGTACAGTACGTAGGCCAGTAGAAAGCTCCCCATCCTCCTCAATAGGTCTGTTAAGAAAGCTCGAGACCTATTAGGGTACTTTCAGAGCATCTCTAACAGCCTCTTCAAGTTAAATTTTAGCCATTCAAACATAAAATGAAAAGGTCCAACCGACTGGCCAACCGAATAGCCAAGCCATCCGGCTGGCCAAACTCGCTCGCTGGCTGGCTAGATTTGGCCTTTTATCACGATTATACGAATATGAAAGTTTTACTCATAAATTATTTAAACTCAAACTGGTCAGATCATGAATTTCATATGAAATAGTTCATTCAGTTCACTTTGCAGTTCAAGCTAGTACGTATATGAGTATTACCTTCCAGATGAGGAGGCTGATGTCGAACTGGCGGCCATTGTAAACGGAGGTGGGGGAGATGGCGGCGCCAATGGCGATGCGGTTGTTGGTCTGCACGAAGCCGGAGCAGTGGAGGTTGTAGCACCCGGTCGCCTGGTACGCGTCAGTCTGCATGCCATCGCAACAGTTTAGACATCTCATCGTGCCAATATTGCATTGCAACACATGCATCTTTCTTCTCTTCCCGTTTCTTTATACTTTTTACTCACTTCAAGAACTAGTAGGATTCAGTACTTGGGAACTTGTTGCATTCAATGTGAGCACTGACATTGCTATTAGTTCTATCCACTACACTTGCTGCTACCTGTTGTAGTATTAAGTACTGTTGTTTCTTGCAGGTTTTCAATGGCAAAATGTCAAAATCCAGATACCGGTAAGAAAAACTGGGTGTAAACTGAACATGTATTTTTTTTCCAGCTGATGAATTATTCGTTGTTCTATGTTTATCCTAGGTCAAAAATTCTAATCTTTGATGATTTCTGTAAACTCACATCATAAGATTTATTTTTTTAGATTTACCATGAGAAATACTTTTATAATATATAATTCATACATTATTAATGGATTTCTAAAAATTAATGGTTAAAGATAGACATGCTTATCTTATGACAAATCTAGAACAGCGAGTAAATTAAAATGGAGGGAGCAGTGGGATTGGTGCAGAAGAGAGGACTTACTGTCCAGTATGTGAAGAACCTTGGGTTGTTATCTCCATACAGTTCAGGGCTCACCTGAATAAAGAACAAAGAGTTCAGAAAGTTAAGCAGTGTCTCTCCACTCCAGCCAGCAGATCGATCAGCTTTGACTGCTCAACCACCATTTTTATTAAGTAATCAAGTCAATGGGGGCGCACATTTCTAATCAGAATCATACTGTCAGCAAGCATGCATCGTGCTTCGATCGAATCTATTTAATGTGCCTCATCAGTTTCATGATTTCATCTCTTTTAATATTACCAAGTCAGCATGCAACCACATGCCAAGAAGAATCGAAGGATCCAAATCCCCTATTAGTTGAACTACCACAAGCACGGTCAATTCAGGACTTGAAAAATCTGAAATGTGAACAATCTGAAGAAGATATCAGCGTCATTTTGATCGATGATTTCTCACCCAGTTTGGAACACCGAGAGATTCAGATTTTGTTAAGCTGTAGAGCCTAGACACAAAAACTTTTGTTTACTGTTTGCTGATCATTTGATCAGTCTGGAAAGGCATCAAAACAAAGTCCTGAAAAAGCTCTGACCAGCTGCTGCTTGATCGCTCGCCATACAGTTCGCCACATTTACTCGTGTCACCAACCAGGCTGCAGCCTGAAGAAGGCCTCTGCAAAGTCTGGCTTCCATTAACTGGCTAGCTCGATCCATGGCCTTTTCTCCTACTAGCTGATGCATGTATGTGAAAGCTAGCTAGCTGCAGCTGGACTACGTGTCCTAGTAGTAGCTACTATCAACTCATCACTCTCTGAATTCGATCGAGAGAAAAAAGGACACACTCCGGCCAGTCCACTGAATGCTACTTCACCAGCTAAGCCAAAACTCCTTAAAACAGTTCCACGCCGAAATTAGAAGTTTGAAGAAAAAAGTTTGGGTCGAGTTTAGGCCCTGTTTAGTTCACACCAAACTTCCCCCAACTCCCAACTTTCCATCACATCATATCACATCCAAAACTTTACTACACATATAAACTTTCAATTTTTTTTCCAAACTACCAATTTTCCCCAAACTTCTCCCCAATTTCAGGAACTAAACACAGCCTTAGTTCCAAACTTTTTCTTCAAATTTCCAACTTTTCTATCACGTCAAAACTTTCGTACACACAAACTTCCATATTTTCCGTCACATCGTTCCAATTTCAACCAAACTTCCAATTTTGACGTGAACTAAACACACCCTTGATGTGATGGAAATCAAGTGATATCGTAATTAGCAAAAAATATGAACCATATTCATAGAAGAAACTAATGTTATACGGTAACAGGAAAAAAAAGAGAGACCACAATTAGTATTAGTCTAAGTAAAACTAATGCACAATTCATGGGTTCTACATAAAAGGTAGAAGAAACAGATAGCACATGGTAAACCCACAATTGATGGATGAAATAAAGCCTGACATCATTAATTCAACTTGTGACTTTCATTTTCTCTATGCAATTACAGAGTCAACATACAACTCCAACCATCACCGAAAACTGAAAACACTAGCATATGCACATATTCAGAAATAAATTGTGAAAAGCTAATCATAGAAAAAGGTATATCCATAACAGTTAATACCGGTTATACACCTCAAAATGTTCTTGCCTACACTCTCTTTGAATTTTGAAAAAACTAAAATGGATATTTTTCGTTTTCTTTTTGCGGGTGGGTGAATCTGGTTTGAATCTTACAATTACTTCTGTTCCAATCTAGTGGGTCTGACACACTGAATTATAACAACAATGTCGAGATTTCCAGCCCTATCCAACCAGATAGCCTCTTTCTCCATAGCAAGCAAATATAACAGGAATAATTTTCTATGGATCATTGTCTTCTCAAACATGCTAGGTATTGCTTTACAGCTTGGTGTCTAACTATTGATGCCATGGTGTTTGGAAGGGCTGGCTGATCAGATCTGCACTCTGCATGACCTTCCTGAGACCTGAGTACAGAATCAACCAGGTCTTAACCGTTTTCCATTAATAGTAAACTAAACAACCCCTTGGTCCCCATGCTGCTTTTAGCTTCACTATGATATTAACACTATCCAATAAAGTATAGTCCCTTAGCCAAATCATCGCAGTTTTTTAAGCATAGTTGCATTATCCAATATCAACATTTAGCAGAGTCTGACAGTCTGACTTGGGACTTGCACATAGGCATGGCACTTGAGCTGCATAATCAGTACTAACCTAGTATGCATCTTTAATCTTTTTGTTTCCAAAAGGAACCAGATTCTCTTCTAATTAACATCCTGATGATAAAAAAGGAACAACAAACTTCAGTTTGTGCAGACAAGAACTTGTACAAATCATTAATTCCCCATTTCATAGTGGATGAGGTTTGGATTCATCCGCTCATGGCATCAATACGCGTTACATATGTTGAAATTAAGCTGCAAAATATAGTGGAAATTAACATGCAAATTCACAATCGCCTCCAATGTAAACGAAGACAAAGCATTCACTGTTCAGAGCGCCACCATCGTCTTCCCCAACACTCACCGTGGGTCCGTGGCAGGCCCGTCGGCCATCGGAACGACGCCGTCGCCGCTGACGCTGACCTCCTCCGCCGCCGGGAACGGAGGTTTTCTTCTCTTTTTTTTTTTTCTCCTCCGTTCTCCCGGCGCTCGCCCTCATGTCAGGGTGGCTCAGTGGCTGCAACCGTAGGGTTGGCTTCTCAGGCGACACTGTCGATCTGGTCCACGAGCGGCTGCCGGGGAGTATCGGGTGGGGGCGCGAGGTCACCGGCGGCGGCGGCGGGAGAGAACGCCGTCGCGACCCACCCAACACCGGCGACGGCGAGTCGGAGGTGCTGCCGCGCTGGGACCCGGGTCTCTCAACATTGGGCCTTGTTGGGCTTCACGAGAGCCAGGCTTTGGGCCGCGTTGCATCTTGTGGGCTTCATCGCAGGGGCGGGCCCACAATTGATTCAAGGGTATTCAGCAATCAGATTCGGATCCCCCTCCCTCTACCTGGTTTTCTTTTTTCGCACCGTATTACTTTTCTATTTTAGTAAATTTATACACTTCAAGTTTACACATCTAAAGTTTAGAGACCCAAAGTTTATAAATCAAAAGTTTATATATCCGATTTAAATTTGAATTTGAATTCAAATATTTTTTATATATAGTATTTTTCTATACATCTAAAGTTTATACACCTAAAGTTTATAGACTCAAAAGTTTATATACCCGATTCAAATTTGAATTTAAATTATATCCGATTCAAAATTTGAATTTGAATTTAAATATTTTTTATATATAGTATTTCTAGTGGCGTGGATGGAGGCGGTGGCGTTTTGGGAGAGCGAGGGGGGCGGGAGGCGAGGAGACAGGCGGAGGTTGGAGCCGCAGTTTCGTCGGCAGGCGGTGTAGGGCGGCGCCGATGGCGGGGCGCGACGGCGATGTGGGGAGGCGCGAGGATGGATTGGGACGGCGATGGTGGGGAGGCGCCTTTTTTTTTTTGCGTTGATTCCGGATCGCGTAATGGCCCACACCAATGCCGCATCTGGAGGGTCGCCCGGCGCGGCGCGGCGCGATGGTAGTGTGGAGGGAGGAGGACGTCAGAGGGTGAGACGTGGGTGTGGGGTATTGGGGTTACGTCTACGTTGGCTTCACCATCACCACTACGTATTTTTCAAGTAGTAAAGATAGTATTTCTATACGTCTAAAGTTTATACACCTAAAGTTTATAGACCCAAAGTTTATAAGTCAAAAGTTTACATATCTGATTCAAATTTGAATTTGAATTCAAATTTTTTATATATAGTATTTCTATACATAATTTTTTCTAAATTTTGTTTTTTAAAAAAAAAATTGTGTGGTGTACTGTAGTAGAAAGAAAAGAAGGGGAGGAGAAAGGGGGAGAAGAGGGAGGAGTACAGGGGGAGGGGAGGCAAACCGATCGCTGGTGATCGATCGCCCATTAGCCTCCCCCCTCCTAATTTACATCACACATAGCATCGTCTGGCATTAGCCTTGCTGCAAACACTCCGTATTGTTTGCCCTAGTTCCCATGCATCTTCTTCTCGTTCATTTCTTTTACTGATTGATATATTATTATCTCTATTCTTTTCTATGTTCAAGTATGGACTATATAATCATGTGATCTGTAAATTAATGTGAGAATTAGATTCATCTACATGCAAAATCTTAAATTATTATCAGCAGTAATTACGAGTGATTGGGTGTTACACGTTACTAGGTTCTGGAACTCAACTTATGTTAGATTTGTTTAATCATGAAGATAAGTTGAAATATTCACAAATCAATTACTCCCTCCGTTTCAAAATGTTTAACACCGTTGACTTTTTAGTACGTGTTTGACCATTCGTCTTATTCAAAAAATTTAAGTAATTATTTATTCTTTTCATATCATTTGATTTATTGTTAAATATACTTTCATGTACACATATAGTTTTACATATTTCACAATTTTTGAATAAGACGAACGGTCAAACATGTGCTAAAAAGTCAACGGTGTCAAACATTTTGAAACGGAGGGAGTACTTTAATTACTGCCTCACAGAAAAAATATAACTCTTATATATGGATGATGAAGAACAATGTTTCATCCCTTCGCCATATCAGTGTGGCCATTGGTCAAATTAAATAAGTGAAACATGATGTATCATGTGATTTTTTTCTTTAAACCACCGTAAGAGAAAAACAAATTAGATTTTCTCATATCCTTTAGAATTGATTTTAAGAACAAATCACTTATCTAGCCTTCCACTAAACAATATCTGGCCCACATTTTAAATGCCTTTTCTTTCATACCTTTCATCTTGTGCTGTTAGATTATAAGAAATCAACGGCTCTGGTATATCCCAAGCACCATAGAAAATCTTGTTTTGTTTTCTTATCTATATTTGTCTAGCGAAGTGCCACCAATGATAATAAACGGGAGAAGGATTCTAATCATCTGACTTATCTATTGTATGTCAACTAAATAATTATTTAAAAAAATCCTTAAAAATATGATTAATATGTGATATATCAATTTACAAACATGCAAGTTCTAATCAATTTCTATGAGTTGTAAAAAAATAGCAAATTAAATTATAATTAGTACACATATATTCACAGTCAAACTTGTTATTTTTGTTATAATTTGTAGAAATCAAATTTGAATTTACATCCTTATGGAGTGATATATTAGTTACTAATATATCTTATCATTATTTTTGTGATTTTCTTATAGATAAGTGGGTGTCCACTCGAGTGATTAAAAGAGTTTCATGGATAAATGGGAGAGAGAGATTCCTATGTCAGAGTGGCTTAGGTATTCAAGACCTTGACACCAAAGAAAATAGGCAAAATTTGCCACAGGATACGTAAAGATTATGATCTTTGCTGTGGGACACTCGAAGATCGTGCATTTGCTCATGGACACCGTAAAAATGTGGTAATTAGTTGGAGGACACCGGCCTCATTATTTTATTATTTTCGGTGGAAACGGAGAGAGAAACAATGGTTAAAGACAAGTTTACCCATAGGCCCACTTGTCAATCTCACATATCCTCTCTTTCTCTCTTCCTCGTATTCCTCAGCAATGTCGACGGCGGCGGTGTCCGAGACGAGCAGCGCAAGCGTGTGGCGGGCGGCCCTTGACTGCGTCCCGCGCGCGGAGCGACGCATCGGCCAACGCCGCTGCGTACCCCGCCACCGCGTGCCTGGAAGACGGGAGGTGCTGCTGCTAAACGATAGGGGGGAACAGCCTCCGCCACGCATGCGAGTGTCCTGCTGTTAGGCCGAGGTGGCGGCGGCGGCGGAGCAGGCGGGGTTGAGAT
The DNA here is from genome assembly GCA_009805545.1 of Oryza longistaminata. Lineage (NCBI taxonomy): Eukaryota > Viridiplantae > Streptophyta > Magnoliopsida > Poales > Poaceae > Oryza > Oryza longistaminata. Next base: position 18,389,743 of record CM020188.1, on the reverse strand, counting down.
GGTCGAGCGCGCATGAGGCAGGGAGCGGGAGCGGGAGCGGGAGCGGGAGCGCCCTTGGAGGCGGGGAGCAGGAGCGACAGGCGGCCACGGGCAACAAGCAGATCCACGACGAGCGAGTGAGCGACAAGGCCGACACGCGATTGACGACGAAGATGACGAGATAGCGAAAGGTGGCGGTGTGAGAGGAACCGCGACGAGCAGCAGAGCTGAACTCAACGGTGTACGCCCTCGCCAAGTTGGCGCCGCTCGTCGCCAGCCTCTTCTTGTCGTTAAGCTCCTGCACGATCAATCAATCGCCTCGTCAGCTCTAGCTCGAGCTCGATCAGCAGTGAAATCAATTAATTATAACCCGAAACTTAATTAACGAATCATCGATCGATCTCACATTCTCACCTTGTTGACCTTGCTCTTCTCGAGGTACTCGTCGAACACGCCGGCCCTGGCCTGCTCGGCGGCGGTGGCGGCGAAGACGGCGGCGAGACATAGCAGCGCGGCGCGCCTGCCACCGCCCTGCTGCTCCAGCTTGGGCGGCGCCGCGACGTGCACGCACTTTGGCAGCGCCGGCGAGGCGGCCGACTGCGGCACTGCCACGGCGGGCTTGAGGCCGACGAGGCTATTGTTCACTCCGGCCATGGCTCGATCGAGCTGCGTGCAAGCGTGCGTGTGTGCAAGAAGAGGAAGAGAAGAGAAGCAAAGAGAAGGAAGAAGAACAGTGCCCATGGGCATTTTGGTACTTTCAACACTCTTTCTCTCTCTGTTTCGACGACAAATAATAAAATAATGCGGCCGGTGTCCTCTAGCTAATTACCACATTTTTACGGTGTCCACGAGCAAATACACAATCTTCGAGTGTCCCACAGCAAAGACCACAATCTTTGCATGTCCTGTGGCAAATTTTGCCATAAAAATATGGTAATTAGCTGCTGAACATCAAACACATTACTCACGAAGAAAGAAATAGCGTGGAAAGTACCAATTTGCTCATGCGTCCATCGGATTGTAAGGTGATTGGGTCTTGTTTGAACCAGATCTAGATGATTCTTACTCCCATGATCTGGCCAATTCTCACTTCTTTGGCTTAGGTCCGGTTTGACTAGATCTAGTCAGGTTAAAAAGAAACATGCTCCATGGACAAACTTGTCTTTTCTGAAAGTAGATAATAAAAATAACACGTCCACGATGTCGGGGTGGGGGGGGGGGACATTTCCCCCTTTTTTTCCCCTCCTTTTCCAAAACCCAAGAAATTAATTTATTCTAAATCCCGGTGCAAAGTGTCCCGCATATGAATAAATTAACCACGTTTTTAATGACGTGTTTTTCTTCCCCAAAGTGGAGTTCGGGTGGGGTCCCACGAAGTCGAAGTGCGGCTGTTGAAAATTTTGCAATAAAAAAAAAAAAAAAAAAAAAAAAAAAAAAACAAACCTCTGAAAGCTGAACAACAAGTCCCCCAACAGAATGTCCACGTAATAATATAAGAGTTCCACTAAAGTACCAAGACACAAAAGGCGGTAGCACGCAACCAACACCAAGCTGCGTCAAATTAAGCCCAAATTGAAGCTTTTCCACTTGGCTTTGAAACCACATGGCGGGATGCTCTGCCGTTCCTGAAGTACAGTCGGTCGGAATCCACCGCGCCTTACCGCGGGCGAGCTCCGAAGTTGCCGGCGAAGTACTTCTCCCCCAAGCTGCCGCTTTCGAACGTGCTCACGTCCGTTCGGCGCCACCGCGTTCACGGCCGATGTCCAGGTCCCGGGAAGTTCACGTACGCCTCCTCTCGGGTCGCTGCTCACGTACGCCTCCATGAACGCGTACAGGCCGCTGATCCACCTGTTCGCGGCGCCGCGCCATCGCCGGACCAGTAACGCGGATGTACTGGATGTTGTACAGGACGCCGCCCCGGTGCGGGTACGGCGTCGCCGCGGCGGGGACGCCGCGACCGAAACCCGCCCATCGGCTCGAGGAGCATCTGGCCGGAGCCGTTCATGGTGAACCAGCGGAGGATGTTCTCCACACGTCCGACGGGATGGCTCGCCGGACGTAGTCGGACTTGGCCTTGGTGAAGGTGCTCAGGCTGGTCCTCCGGTTGAGGAGCGCCTCCACCGGCGTGTTGGGTTCCAGAACTGGATGAGCGCCGCGACTGCAGCCAGCTCATCTCCCGGCAGTCGGCGCTCGTCATCCCGAGCTCCGGGAACATGCTGCTCATCGTCGGCACCAGGTCGGTGCACGAGCCGAGGTACAGCGACTGGAACGTGGCGCGCCTGCCTCGCACTATCACCCGTATGGTGAGCTCGGGAGGGAGGCTCGGCGCGACGTCTTGCCATTCCTGGTGACGAGGTCGGCGGCGCCCTGGTCGACGTTCCTCCGATGACGAACACCGGTCACCTGTCGTCGGAACCTGCACGAGGCGGACCTTCCAGGACACCACGATGCCCGAAGCCTCGCCGCCGCCGCCGCGGATCGCCCAGAAGAGGTCCTCCCCCATGGCGGCCCTGTCGACGGGCTCGCCGTTGGCGTTCACCAGCTTGGGCGTCGAGGATGTTGTCGGCGGCGAGCCCGTACTTGCGCGACATCATGCTGATCCCGCCGCCGCTGAGGTGGCCACCGACGCCGATGGTCGGGCACACGCCGGCGGGGAACGCCAGCCCCGGGTGGCTCTTCGCGACGGTGTAGTACAGCTCCCGCGAGCGACGCGCCGGACTCCACCCACGCCGTGGGCGTCGCTGACGCTCACGGCGCGGAGCCTGGCGCCGAGGTCGACCACCGCGAACACCTCGCGCCGCGGGCGCGCGACCGGTACGAGAGGCCCTCGTAGTCGTGCCCGCCGCTGCGCGCGCGGAGGCGACCCCCTCGGCGCGGCCGCAGAGCACGGCCGGCCTTGACGTGCGACGCGTCGGCCGGCGTTGACGATGCAGAGCGGCCTCGCCGTGGCGTTGTGAAGACATGGGGTTCCGGTGGAGGAGACGAGCACGTCGGCGAAGCTGCTCGAGCTCGGCGCGAGCACCAGCTCGCCGGGGATCTTCTTGCAGGAGACACAGCACGAAGCCATCGGAGGAGGCAAGCGAAGTGACGGAGAGGTAGTGACACGACAGAAGCTAATGGTAGCACTAGTGATAGGTTTCTGAACAACGTTGCCATCTTGAGTTGCTTCTAATCACTCTTACTTAGCTTATTTGATCTCCATATATATATAAGTGATTTGTCCGTTGTAGGTAGCTAAGGTGAAGTGATGATTGATGAGTCCCCAATGAGCAACCTTGCTTGACGGAGAATTATTTCACGCTCAACTAATCCGACGGGTATACATGTTGGCAATCTGCATTCTTTTAAGTCATCAGAAGCTTCATGCCATGTTGGCATCATTTTGTCAACGCCACGGTCTCATTAGCACGTACGGCCGTTAGAGGTGACTCTTGCAATCGGACGGCCTTCATCCGTCACAGGTGATTCAGACTCGTCGTAGGTGAGGGTTTTGAGATTTTTTACGGTGCTTGGAAGTTACCTGGGGTACCTCCATGTTAACTAATATCCACCATTTCCCCGCAAAAAAAAAAAAAAACTAATATCCACCATTGATTTTTAAGGATAAACTAGAATAAAAGAAAATAAGTTAATCATGGGAATGATGGGTAGTTAGTAATTGTTTGCCACGGTAATTATCGCAGCGTCTTAATTCGAGAATGTTGTTTGGCGATCGATCGCCCCGGGATGGGGCAGCGATCGAATCCTCTCCCCCCCTCCTCCACCTGGTTTCCTTTTTTTGGCACCGCATTACTTTCCTATTTAGCAAATTTATAAGTTTTAATACATCTCAAGTTTACACATCTAAAGTTTAGAGACAAAAAAATTTATAAGTCAAAAGTTTATATATCCGATTCAAATTTGATTTTAAATCACAATATTTTTTTATATAGTATTTCTATACACCTAAAGTTTATAGCACCTAAAGTTTATAGACCTAAGTTTATAAGTCAAAAGTTTATATACCCGTTTAAATTTGAAATTTGAATTATATCTGATTTCAAATTTGAATTTGAATTCAAATTTTCTATATATGTATTTCTATACATCTAAAGTTTTTACACCTAAAGTTTATAGATACAGAAGTTTATAAGTTAAAAAGTTTACATACCCGATTCAAATTGATTTGAATTCAAAATTTTCTATATACTAGTTGTGTGCCCGTGCGTTGCAACGGGAATCAAAACAAATCATGTTCAAAGCTAGATATTCACCCCACTGATAGCCCTTTCATGATTCATTGAAGATGAATATTATGAACCATGAGAGCTAGTATTTTGTTTATCAAATGATATGTTGTTAATGAATCAAAAGATGTAACCGTATTAAACGAATTATAATGGCATGATTAATTTTCATTAATCCAGACACAACTATGCCTTTGTAGCCAAGGTGCACCTTTTCGGGAGTTAGTATCCATATCCAACCCTCCGCAATACGACATTGTTTTTAACAAATTTTGATACATTTTTTTATCAAATTTCGATTGATATTACCATTTTCAAATTTGCAAATTCTCGAATACCATTTGAAATTTCACTCAGAATATACTCTCCTCTACGCGTTGAAACCCTTGAATTCACGGTTTTTGATAGGCTCTTTTGCACAAAGATAATGTATAATAGTTGAGGCATATCTTGACCAATCGAACTATATGGCACTCAATATCATGCCACTCTTTGACCTCACTATATGAATCACAACAGACTGCAACATGGATTTGCTTACTTAAAAAAGCAAAAACGAAAAGAATCAAAAATTTAGGGAAGTCTGGCAAGGTAGTGTAAATAGCTTCGACACCTAGTTGCTTATTGAACTTGTTGCTGGGTCTAAAAGCCTCAAAAACAAGGATTGCTGACAGGAAGTATCAAAATGTTGGATAAATAGGTGACTCCCCGAAAAAAATTTAAAAAGGTGGCTCAACACCCTAGTATGTCAAAACCAATATGTGTAAAGCTCGACACATTTTTGATTTTCTGATCAAGTAATTTGCAGTCCAAAATAAATCAAGTACTGCCTTAACTATTCTCCGGTTTCTAAAGCTCTCTAGAAGTTCTTATCTTACACATCTGTGCATGCCTTCAGAAGTCAAAACACAAACTGGCAAAGGTTTTCCGAGCACACCCTGTCCCCATACTTTGCTCCTTGACTTGCCTGCCGGTGAAGCATTCTACCCTATGAGGTAAAATGTTTTATGAAGGTGAAATGCGTCATATAGAGAACAGAAGATGAATGGTTTAATATATTGTCAATTTAAAAAAATTGGAAAAAAAATTAGAACGCTACCTTTTTGTTTTCAGAAAGAAACATATTATTCTCGAGCTTAGGCCTCACATAATAGCTTATTTCTCTTATCACAATTGAAGGCAGCAAAATGAATCACTAAAATATATGGAAAGAAAAAACTACTTACTCCCAACTACGGAAACAAAATTGAGAGCATTTTATTTATTTAATATATTGTATGTACTCCAACCAGCTGATCACTTATTGCAGAGCAAAAATATGTAGAGCATCACATAATAAATCTACACCAAGACGCTGCAACACAGTACCATATAATGTCCTTAAAAATTTTAGAATTAGAATTGAAACAAGACCCTATGAAACAAATTGTAGGTATCACCAGACAAGCTATAAGGGAATAATCTCACCCTCCTGTTTTTGCATATAAAAATTAAAAAGTGAGATGTAATCATGGTAAGATAACTGAAAATCACTTCCATTTTGGAGTGAGGACGAAGAGATTGTATCTGAATTGACCTGACATTCCAAAGCAAAAGATGATTGTCCAACTTCAGATTTTGAACTAAAAGGAATTCTTAAATACATATATGATATGCTCCTCCATTCCAAAACATAAGAATTCACACTTTGTCCACAATAGAAGCACTTGCACTTATTCCATCACTTCAATTATTCAGAGCAATCAGATGCTTTTGGAAAGGAATTTAAGCAATCAAAATTAAAAAACTGACAATTGGAAGTAACTAAAGAAATCTTTTTGAGAAATCCCTATATTTAGAACGGAGGAGTATATCATCAATTCGTTGATCCATCATTCCAACAAATGAAAAATAAAAAACGCTAATTAGTAAAGTGATGGGAGTGGCAGCTGATAAGTTTGGCATCGGTTGCGCCAACAATTACCCTGGCGCCGGCAGTGCGATGCGTCAACGCAGAGTTTTCGTCACCTGGAAGTGAGAGGACCAGCGTAGGGGGCGACCTGAACGGCGGTGGAGGACCTGACGACGATGGCGCTCGCTGCAACGACAGTTAAGCCAGAGCTGTCAATAAGCATCCATGCCCAATTTTAGAAATCTAAAGATTTGTTTGTACGCAATGCAACTGCAGAAATTGCTGCAGTAGTATATAACTTCATTTTATTAGGCTATCTGTTACAACCCTCCGACCACAACCTTTTTAAACCATGAAAGGCATTCAACAGGGAGATGTGGTTTACGGGGCGGACACCATATCTAACACCCAATACTCCATCCTCCAGAACCATGATAAGTCCCAATATAAGGAACCAAAGAAGCACATTTTTGTTTCGATATTGGCCATGAACTCCAAAAAACTATAGCAAATACCTCGATTTTTTTTTAACATATTAATGTAATTATGTTGAGGTCTATAAACCAATTGTAATCTAATTTTTCATTTACGAGAAAACACTATTCGAAACCAACAACAAGGCTAGCCAAATATTGTGTATCTTACTTCTTTAATTAATCATATGCACAAAACGAGAGATAGAAAATGTACGGCTCACGTGATAACTGTTTGCATACCCACATTGCCATGGCTGAGAAACCACAGTAACCATTCATTAATCTGGAAGTAGTAAAACATAGTAGTGGGCTATGGGCTTTTGATCAAACAGATCATGATGGTTCTTGATTATCTGGCAAAGGGAATAAAGCAAGTATTAGAAAAGCACCTCTTAAAGACAATAGCAATTAATAATAACTATACAGTTCGGTGTAGGGGGCGGCAGACTGAAACGGCGGTGAGGATTAATTAGAAGCATATTGTTGTATATTGTATAAGATTAATTAGAAGCACATCAGATTTAACAAACAATACTGAAAGCTGTAGCAAAAAGAAATTTTATTGTATAAGAATTAATTAGAAGCACATCAGATTTAACAAACAATACTGAAAGGCTGTAGCAAAAAAGAATTAGTTTGACAAACCCTTATCTTTTTAAATGCACAAAAATCAATCTGTCAAAGACAAAGAGAAAATTCCAATTTGTTTTTGTTTTTCCTCTCGATTTATGTCAGATCATTACTAATTTAATATCTACAATAATGTAGTTCCCATAATTTTGGAGATATACAGGTAGGGTTCTGCAAATAGAACAAATTTTCAAATAGAACGATCACATTGTATAACACCAGATAGATTTGTCCTCGATATTCTTTATATATTTCAGTCAGTTCAGGGACACACTCAAGTGTAGAGAATCATTAAGAGCTTGTATTCAGTTGTAAATTTAGATTTCAGACAAATTAAAAAGGATTTAATTTTTCTTACTTAAAAATTACCTTATCTTCTAATGCTATCACACCTATTTTATATGCTCTAAGGGGGGCATATGTTACTTTAATATAAGGATGCAATCATGAATTCATCATATATAGTACTTCAAGTGATTCAGCAGAAATCCCGATCCTACAGAGATCAGCATCCTCCCATTCACTGAGATGATCTCCAAGCTTTATCAAGTCCCACACCTGAAGATGTCCAAATCTGGTTAGGTTCATCATTGAAAATTGATCTATCATGAAATACGATGGCTTATACTACCTGTGTATCAGGTTCAAACATGATATATCATCATAACATCAGGAATCACTCGTAGCCTGCTGCCCTGCGCTAGTACGTATTATGGAGAGATGCTCATATAATACGTTGTACGTGTTACTGACTCTACAAAAAAAAAAATGTACAGGTTAATAGAAAATCATGGATCTGCAGAGAACTGAACTAACTCAATCCAGATTGGTAATTTCGGTGCCACGACATATTTATTTAATAAGACCCACACTGGCCCTGAGAAATAAAAACATCTTAACTAAACTAAAACAATCACAGATGTATTTAAATGAATTCCTAAACTGTCATGTATTCACGTAAATTTCAGAAAACAATGACGGCAACGAGGACCTCGACCTCGCCCATGCTGAAATATGCGCCTCGCAGGAGCTCGCCACCGTCGACCGCCCACCACTGTGGACCTCGCCTCCTCGACCGCCGCCACCCTCGATCTGCTCCTCCACAGCTTCCCGCGATGAGCAAGGGGACCGCGCGGCGGCGCCTGAGAGCATTCACGGTGGTGACGGCACAGTGGCGCGGTGACGCCGGAGAAGGAGTAGTCGTCTAGGGTTAGGGATTGAGGGGTCGGCGACTAAGTGGCGTGGATGGAGCGGTGGCGTTTTGGGAGAGCGAGGGGGCGGGAGGCGAGGAGACAGGCGGATTGGTTGGAGCCGCAGTTTCGTCGGCAGGGGTGTAGGGCGGCGCCGATGGCGGGGCGCGACGGCGATGTGGGGAGGCGCGAGGATGGATTGGGACGGCGATGGTGGGGAGGCGCCTTTTTTTTTTCTGCGTTGATTCCGGATCGGCGTAATGGCCCACACCAATGCCGCATCTGGAGGGTCGCCCGGCGCGGCGCGGCGCGATGGTAGTGTGGAGGGAGGAGGAACGTCAGAGGGGAGAACGTGGGTGTGGGGTTATTGGGGTTACGTCTACGTTGGCTTCACCATCACCACTACGTATTTTTTCAAGTAGTAAAGATAGTATTTTCTATACGTCTAAAGTTTATACACCTAAAGTTTATAGACCCAAAGTTTATAAGTCAAAAGTTTACATATCTGATTCAAATTTGATTTTGAATTCAAATTTTTTTATATAGTATTTCTATACATAATTTTTTCTAAATTTTGTTTTTTAAAAAAAAAAAATTGGTGTGGTGTACTGTAGTAGAAAGAAAAGAGGGGAGGAGAAAGGGGAGAAGAGGGAGGAGTACAGGGGGAGGGGAGGCAAACCGATCGCTGGTGATCGATCGCCCATTAGCCTCCCCCTCCTAATTTACATCACACATAGCATCGTCTGGCATTTAGCCTTGCTGCAAACACTCCGTATTGTTTGCCCTAGTTCCATGCATCTTCTTCTCGTTCATTTCTTTTACTGATTGATATATTATTATCTCTATTCTTTTCTATGTCAAGTATGGACTATATAATCATGTGAATCTGTAAAATTAATGTGAGAATTAGATTCATCTACATGCAAAATCTTAAATTATTATCAGCAGTAATTACGAGTGATTGGGTGTTACACGTTACAGGTTCTGGAACTCAACTTAATGTTAGATTTTTAGTCATGAAGATAAGTTGAAATATTCACAAATCAATTACTCCCCGTTTCAAAATGTTTAACACCGTGACTTTTTAGTACGTGTTTGACCATTCGTCTTATTCAAAAAATTTAAGTAATTATTTATTCTTTTCATATCATTGATTTATTGTTAAATATACTTTCATGTACACATATAGTTTACATATTTCACAATTTTTTGAATAAGACGAACGGTCAAACATGTGCTAAAAAGCAACGGTGTCAAACATTTTGAAACGGAGGGAGTACTTTAATTACTGCCTCACAGAAAAAATATAACTCTTATATATATGGATGATGAAGAACAATGTTTCATCCCTTCGCCATATCAGTGTGCCATTGGTCAAATTAATAAGTGAAACATGATGTATCATGTGATTTTTTTCTTTAAACCACCGTAAGAGAAAACAAATTAGATTTTCTCATATCCTTTAGAATTGATTTTAAGACAAATCACTATCTAGCTCTTCCACTAAACAATATCTGGCCCACATTTTAAATGCTTTCTTTCATACCTTTCACTTGTGCTGTTAGATTATAAGAAATCAACGGTCTGGTAATCCAGCACCATAAAAGAAAATCTTGTTGGTTTTCTATCTATATTTGTCTAGCGAAGTGCCACAATGATAATAAAGACGGGAGAAGGATTCTAATCATCTGACTTATCTATTGTAATGTCACTAAATATTATTTAAAAAAATCCTTAAAAATATGATTAATATGTGAATATCAAATTTACAAACATGCAAGTTCTAATCAATTTCTATGAGTTGTAAAAAATAGCAAATAAATTATAATTAGTACACATATATTCACAGTCAAACTTTTATTTTTGTTATAATTTTGTAGAAATCAAATTTGAATTTACATCCTTATGGAGTGATATATTAGTTACTAATATATCTTATCATTTTTTTTGTGATTTCTTATAGATAAGTGGGTGTCCACTCGAGTGATTAAAAGAGTTTCATGAAAAATGGGAGAGAGAGATTCCTATGTCAGAGTGGCTTAGGTATTCAAGACCTTGACACCAAAGAAGAAATAGGCAAAATTTGCCACAGGATACGTAAAGATTATGATCTTGCTGTGGGACACCTCGAAGATCGTGCATTTGCTCATGGACACCGTAAAAATGTGGTAATTAGTTGGAGGACACCGGCCTCATTATTTTATTATTTTCGTGGAAACGGAGAGAGAACAATGGTTAAAGACAAGTTTACCCATAGGCCCACTTGTCAATCACATATCCTCTCTTTCTCTCTTCCTCGTATTCCTCAGCAATGTCGACGGCGCGGTGTCCGAGACGAGCAGCGCAAGCGTGTGGCGGCGGCCCTTGACTGCGTCCCGCGCGCGGAGCGACGCATCGGCCAACGCCGCTGCGTACCCGCCACCGCGTGCCTGGGAAGACGGGAGGTGCTGCTCTAAACGATAGGGGGAACAGCCGCCGCCACGCATGCGAGTGTCCTGCTGTTTAGGCCGAAGTGGCGGCGGCGGCGGAGCAGGCGGGGTTGAGAATGGTTGAGCGCGCATGAGGCAGGGAGCGGGAGCGGGAGCGCCCGTGGAGGCGGGGAGCAAGAGCGACAGGCGGCCACGGGCAACAAGCAGATCCACGACGAGCGAGTGCAGCGACAAGGCCGACACGCGATTGACGACGAAGATGACGAGATAAGCGAAAGGTGGCGGTGTGTGGAGGAACCGCGATGAGCAGCAGAGCTGAACTCACGGTGTACGCCCTCGCCAAGTTGCGCCGCTCGTCGCCAGCCTCTCTTGTCGTTAAGCTCCTGCACGATCAATCAATCGATCGATGGATCAGCTCATCGAAGCAGTGAAATCATGAATTAATTCGTCGAACACGCCGGCCCTGGCCTGCTCGGCGGCGGTGGCGGCGAAGACGGCGGCGAGACATAGCAGCGCGCGCGCCCTGCCACCGCCCTGCTGCTCCAGCTTGGGCGGGCGCGCCGACGTGCACGCACTTTGGCAGCGCCGGCGAGGCGGCCGACTGCGGCACTGCCACGGCGGGCTTGAGGCCGACGAGGCTATTGTTCACTCCGGCCATGGCTCGATCGAGCTGCGTGCAAGCGTGCGTGGTGTGCAAGAAGAGGAAGAGAAGAGAAGCAAAGAGAAGGAAGAAGAACAGTGTCCATGGGCATTTTGGTACTTTCAACACTCTTTCTCTCTCTGTTTCGACGACAAATAATAAAATAATGCGGCGGTGTCCTCCAGCTAATTACCACATTTTTACGGTGTCCACGAGCAAATACACAATCTTCGAGTGTCCCACAGCAAAGACCGCAACCTTTGCGTGTCCTGTGGCAAATTTTGCCAAGAAAATATGCTTGTTTGACAAATGGTTGTTAAAGATACTCCCTCATTTTCACAATGTAAGTCATTCTAGCATTTTCCACATTCATATTGATGTTAATGAATCTAGACATATATATATCTGTCTAGATTCATTAACATCAATAGAATGTGGAAAATGCTAGAATGACTTACATTGTGAAATGGAGGAAGTACTAAACAAAGACGAGATTTGATAGAAATCTCCCTCAAAAATCACTCAAATAAACTAGATGGAAGCCTTGGTGGAACTCATATTATCTTTTTCATCCGTCTTTTAAAATTTCACATGAATCACATATTCACTAATCTTCTATAAAGTGTGTAAGTAAGGGTGATTTTTAATATATAGATTATACCTTCTTTCTACAAACTACTATCTGAATAGGTGCCTAGGATAGCTTTAGCTATTGGCACATATATATGCGAACATTGTAAAAGGTAAGATAAGGGTATACAAAGGAGGACAAGAATTAGATCATATTTCTCTAATCTAAATGCATTAGAACAATCTATTTTCACGTAATCTCAGCACTCTAGTACATAATGTTGGTGAAGAAGGTCTATACAAAGATACATATAACAAGTTAATATTGCTTGCGATATAACCAAAAAGAGAACTTTTAAATGCCATACCCGCCAATAACTAATCACTTCTGACAATATTAAAGTAGATATTCCAGATAAGAGATACCTACTTAACCACTATTAATAAAAAAAAAATCCTTAAACGCCCGGGGTTTGGGTTGGGGGGTGGGGGGGAAAAAAATCAAATATAACGGTATAGATTGATACCGAAAGCTGTATACAAAGTAATATAATCATATATGTAGAAATAGAAAAAGAG
>CM020188.1:18323634-18372449 GCA_009805545.1 Oryza longistaminata | reverse complement strand
AAGACATGATTCATGCTCCTATTGGTAGTTTTATACTAGGATTTTATGGCCTCAATCAAACTGCGTGTCTGCGTCAATAGAAACATGGCTAGAACTAAATGCGGCATTAAAAGCACTGATGTTCAAAAACATCATTATGAATGAGAGCAAGCAGTAAAGTTCATATTTCCACTAGCATTCAATTATTTATGCTAACCATAAGTGGATAGTAACCCTAATTGAAGTTTTTATAATGTAAAGTGGACACTAACCGTAAGGAAATTTCCACAGTTTTGTCCTTCAGCCCTCATGTAATTGTTCGCCTTACTACTTTGAATACCGGCTGGGATCTCTTTCAGCTTCTCTGCAGAGGACGAAGGGGCAGGCTTTTGAACTGGAGCAGGTTTCTCAGCTGACTTCGGAGCTTCACCACCACCAAACAGGTAGCCCAGGGAACTCTGACCACCCCCGCTGCTAACACCACGACCCATCTTATAGAACTTCAAAGGTCAATTACTCTGCAAAATTAGTTTCAGATATAAAACGAGTGTTATTCTCAAAGAACTAATTAAATCTCAAACATACATAAGGCCAACTGCAAAACTTTAGAAAATAGCAGACATTTAAGACAAAAGATGAATATAATTGGTACTAAGTTTGTTTGCCTGTACAAACCCTAAAGAAAAGAAGAAATTCAGTTGTCGTCATCTGATTTGTCGGTTTCCTACTCTTACAGGTCGGAATGCATAAACATCTTATTGGACAGTATAACAACAATGTGGCGTGTAAGTGGTCAAGCACCAGGACACGTTAGAGGCTTTAGAGCATTTGACTATCAATAAACTATCTCAAACATAAATGGGAAATTGCATAGGCCATACATGGCATACCTAACGTGTAAAAATGGAAACCGTAAATTTAGCAACCACTTCCTTACGCTCAGTTATTTTTTTCTTAAAAAAGAACTAATTATCTAAACAGATTAATGAATATCTATACAGAACTTGTATGGCATTTTCCTCCTTTTTATGTATCTCGATGTAGTTGTGTGGATAATATCAAGAACATTCCAATTATGCAGATCAACTTAGTTAGGTACAGCCCTGCCGATGTACCCACCTCAACAACCATTTGATTAGTCACGGTCACAGATGGTAGTAGGAAACATCACACTATAAATTTCTCCAATTATAGCGCTGCGTTTGGAACGAAGCGAGCGCAAGATAGTGTCACAACAAAGATTCCGTGCGTGATCCAAACATGCGCAATGATTTGCACCGATAATCCAAATCATTCCGTCCGTTTGCTATAACTAGCATCTTCCCTGCACACAACTCAGAAATGAACAAAAAAAAAAAGTAGTACACAGCGAATTTCTGCACCTAATCTGCATTCCACAACATTAAAATAGTAAAATCAAACGGATCAAACCCAAAAACCATCAAACCACGAAGCTAAGATTTGCATCACAGTGAGGCGGGCACAAAATTTGGCCAAAAGCCTCTTAACACCCTAATCCAATACAATCCACCGCGCATTCGCTCAATCCCGCAAACCGTCCTAAACCTCTAACATCATCATCATCATCATCGCATCATCAGAATCCCCAAGATTCACAAGGATTTCCGCGAAATCTCCACCGAATCGGGGGGCTCGAAACGGCCCGCGGGGTGGGGACGCGGATTCGGGAAGAGCACGCACCTTTCGCGCCGGATCCGGGAGGGAGGAAGGGCGTGGGCGCGCGGCGCGATCGCTTCCGCGGAGACGACGAACAAGGGGAAGAGGAGGAGGAGGAGGAGGAGGAGGAGTGGGATCGCTGCTCGCTGCTGCGATTCGGTCGGCGGCCGCCATTATTTAGTAGTAGAGGAGAAGGAGGGGAAGGTGCGTTTTTGCGGTGAGGTCCCTGGGTTTGTGCGAAATTCTAATAATTCCTCCGTCGCACAAAAGTTAAAATAAAACACAGGAATAGGAAAAACGGTGGCATGTTTTTCTAATCCTACAGGAATGGAAAAGATAGGAAATATGAAGAGGGTCCTTGATAGCACCATAAGAAACAAACAAAGCAAAGGATAGTTTCTAAGAGGTTGAACCTCTTTCTTATTTTCCTATGAAATTGAGCTATATGAATGTAATAATACTTTTCTATGAATCAAAGGGTTTCATAGGAAAAATTCCTTAGGAAATTAAATCATCCAAAATTCCTATGGCAATCCTCTAATTCAAAGGGACCCTTATATTTTAGATAATGGAATATCATTCCGGCCTTTACGTTCACAGAACAGCGAGTTCACAACTACATTCTAACCAAACCTTAAGCAAGCACACACTAATGAAAACCAACACAAGATAAAGAAACACAGAATTATTGGATCCTATTTGTGAATCTCGACTGTTGATTCAAGTTTACGACATACATTATTCATTGGCATGATATCTTCATCAGACCTTTGTAGTTGAGCCCAACACCATTCTTCACTTTATCTACTCCTAAATATATTTATCTCTTGCTTTCACAAGAGATTGATTACAATGACCCTGGGTGTACATATTTATACCCATGGGGAGATACTAGTCCTTGTAGGACAAGAAAGAAACTTTCCTAAAGATAAAAGGAAAACATAAAGTCCTTATTGGACACTAAACACACTTTCCTAAAGATAAAAGGAAACTAACAAACTATTACTAATTAATAGATAACTTGCCATGCCGCATCCTCATTGAACTCGGACTCTTCTGGATAAATTTTCTTTAATTGATCCGACTCCACCAAGAACACAACTGCTGGCGATTTAACGACTCCCATCGGCCGATTCCAAAACTCTGAAACCGATACTGACTCTAGGCCGATGATGACTTCGGGCTTACCAAATTTTGGCGTTAACACAAGGATCACGGGGCCAGCGACGACTGGAGAACGCACGAGGAGCCGCGCCGCACTCACAGCTCTGGTGAGGTCTTGGCCTCTTGTGGATGAAACGATGGGGATCAGAGTGAAAGTATAATATCGAAGACTGTGTAGAAAACATGCGTGCTTCATAATTTAGGATGGAGGGAGTATTAATTATGATCTAAAATAGCACACTGATTTGCATTTGCCTCATCAAATGTTTCTTGATTTTGATTTTAAAGTCAAACTGCTTCGATTTTATCTAAATTTATAGATAAATATGGTAATATTTACATTACCAAAATTAGTTTTATTAAATTAATAATTAAATATATTTTTATAATAAATTTTTCTTGGATCGAATATATTACTATTTTTTTTATAAACTTGATCAAATTTGAAACAGTTTGACTTTGACCAAAGTCAAAACATCTTATAACCTGAAACGAAGGGAGTATTAGTTTAATGCTTGTAACCAGTTCAAAGAGGTAATCGCAAAGTACATCATGTTTAGTCCAAAGATTTTGCATACAAATTAACTTCTTTACACCATTCATTTACATCCATTTTGGTCAAATGATTACATAATTTAAGTATCCTTAAAACAATGAAATGTGTATTTTTTTAAAAAAAATATGTATTCCTAAAACAATGGAATGTGCTTTTTAAAATTGATTCGGCTCATATCGATTTAGACCTAAGGTTGATGGTAAACGTACAAACGCAAAAGGATGGGAGAGGTTTAGCCTCACATCGCACAGAGGTTTAGCATTACACCGCACAGGCATGTCCTTTCATGTCAATTTTGATACCACCTGGGATTCCAAAATACCAACTTCAATAATTTTTCTCTCGAGCTAAATACTACTCCCTCCGTTTCAGATTACAAAGACTCTCTAACATTACACATATTCATATAGATGTTAATGAATCTAGACATTATCTATATGAATATGAGTAATGCTAGAAAGTCTTACATTGTAAAACGGAGGATAATTGACAAGTTCCAAATAACATGTCGCGGAAACATCCATCATGCTGTAAATCCTTGTGCAAAATGAACAGGTACAAATAATATCCAAAAGTACGGAACATTCAATTGAGGTATCATTACAAAAATATTGGACTCGCCGAAGCCACATGCCTTACAAAAACAGATTGAAACAGTGCTTCGTCCTACATATGAATGAGATACATGCCATAGCTCCTAGTCAGCTCCATGTCTTAAGGTCCACGTATCAAGCATCAAGCCTACAAGAGCGGAACAGCGAAGTTGAAAAAAAAAAGAGTATACATAGAACTTTGAAAAGGCACTATCTGTGCAAGCACAGTACCAGAATAAACTCGAGTAGTATAACAATTGAACTGAGAATGAATAGTTTTGTACCTTGCTAGCAATGTTGCTGGACAGCCAATCCAGGCCCTCATACAGACCCTCGCCAGTTGTGGCACAAGTGCTCTGGATGTACCTGTCAGAAAGAAGACCAGGTTGAGATCCAGAGTACCATGGGAAAAAGTGAAGCAGTAAGTAACATGAATAATGGCAACATGATGTGTTACAATCGAAACAAAGGATAGAAGGAATTTCCCCTAGTCTATAATCAGTTATCATTGAGCATCACACTATATCTACAGAAAGGACTAAAAAGAAAAGAGCAAAGGATCCACCAGTAATTCGTATTTACCAGTGACGCTGACGAAGGGAATGTAATCCAAGCTTATCAGTAATCTCAGCAGCATTCATAGCGTTTGGAAGATCTTGCTTGTTGGCAAACACAAGCAACACAGCATCACGCAACTCATCCTGCCATAAATCCAATTAAATTTCATCAGATAGGGTTGCAGAAAGTTGTTAGCTTATCAATTGGAATATGATATTTTCACAGTTGCTTTGTTAATTATTATGTACATCGATCAAACCAGAGGCATAATTGATCAAATAAGCCATATGGTACAGCGATAGCAAAAAAAAGTGACAGAGAACAATTTACCTCATTCAGCATCCTGTGGAGCTCATCTCTAGCTTCCACAACACGGTCGCGATCATTGCTATCCACAACAAAGATAAGACCCTGTGTGTTCTGGAAGTAATGCCTCCAAAGAGGTCTGATCTGTTTTTGCAAGCATTTACAAAGATCAATCATAAGGTGAGATAACATATGTCAACATTTCAAATATTAAAACAAATTAAAGACATAGGACAGCTTAATGTAAACAACATAAATAACTAGGAAACCAGATGCTAATAATGACAAAGATAAATTTAATTGAAGGCATCAAATAAAAATATTGGTCAAAATATGGCTGCAGTTCTTACCTTGTCTTGACCCCCCACATCCCAGACAGTGAAGCTAATGTTCTTGTACTCAACAGTTTCAACATTGAACCCTATAATTCAAAGAAAATCAGTTAGCTTGAAAGATACAAATACATAAATAGAAAAGGAGATAATACCATAGCACAAGGAGTCAAGGACATAGGGTGTGTTTGCAACCCCTTTTTCCCAACCCATATCCCTCGTTTTCCATGTGCACGCTTTTCAAACTGCTAAACGGTGCGTTTTTTAAAAAAAAATTCTATACGAAAGTTGCTTAAAAAAATCAAATTAATCCATTTTTGAAAAAAAAATAGCAAATACATAATTAATCACGCGCTAATGGACCGCTCCGTTTTCCGTATTCACTGTTCCGGATGGGAACCAGAGGTAGCGAACGCACCCATAAAAGGATCAAAATGTTGAATAGTTTAAAATTTAAAACCTAAATAGATGCCTAATAAAGTTCACTCCGACAATTTAAGATTCAATCGATATCCTACATGTAAAGTTGAAGTCTTAAATTTCATAAGAAACAGCTCCCAGCGTTATGCAATAGTTCAAATAGCTTTTCAAGTAAAAAAAAAATGACAAGCAAACATCTCTGTCTATCAAGTGTGAACTTGGCATTCCCATAGTCATGGAATAGGACATTTCATCTTTCCATTCAATTAGGAAATTTGACGTCAATACAGCCAAGAAAACCTAGCGGCAACAACTCTGCAGAACTAAAGTCCATTCTGGAAATGAACTCTAACAGCACGCAACAAGGCTAAAGAAATTGGCATATATAATGTACAGAAAGTCAGAAATGGAAATTTGATGTTTATACAACCATGAAAATAGCAGCATGAACTAAATTACATTCTGGAGGCCTCATCGTTTACCCATTGGCTCATATGCCGCTGCAAAAGGATTGAATTTTAAAACATGATTTTGAAGTTGATTTTGATGCTTTTTCAATGTTCCTTTTTTTTTTCAGCAATGGCTTTTAAGTCGCTAAGAACATACAAATTATTTTCTAATCACTAATAAGACGCTACGGCTTATAATAAGTCATAGGCAACGGATGGGGTCCTGGATAGAACACAAACAGCAAGCGGCAAGGCCAAAGAAATTGGCATATTCCTATACTACTTTAAATGATGCTAGTGGTGGCATCCGAGTCCGCCTCCAATGCTACGAGCTGACATGTGGTGTCTAATCAATTAATTGTATGCTATAAACTTGTAATTACATGCCTTTTTCTTTGGATATAGCATTATATGCCTAATCAATTAACAATGCTACAAACTTGTCATTTTTTGCTTTTGCTTTTGGTTTCATCTCTTACAATATCCGTCGCAACGCACGGGCCTTTAGCTAGTAATATAACAATGTACATACAGAAAGAGAAACGCATGTGGCTGACCAATGGTGGGGATGGTGGTGACGATCTCGCCGAGCTTGAGCTTGTAGAGGATGGTGGTCTTTCCGGCGGCGTCGAGCCCCACCATTAGGATCCGCATCTCCTTCTTCGCGAACAGCCGGCTGAACAGCTTCCCGAACGCCAACCCCATCTTCCCCCCTCCTCTTTTTCACCTGCAAATCCATACGATCCATCCGTTAAATCCAAATCCGCACGAGATCCAACCTCAGCGGAATAGTCCCTCGGGATTATAGAAATTACAGAGAATATCACTTTTTTTTTATTCCGTACTTGCAATTTCCTGTATATTAACTGTTTATTAGTTAATTTTTGAATCAACCATAGAATCCTAGAGACATGGTTTTTAGGAAATGAGCTCTCATAATTTGAAATTTAGTACACACCAGAGAGCATCATATTTATGGTTTATTTTCCTAGCTGTTTTATATTTTCAGGATACTATTTAATGGGTTAGTAATTCAGTAATTACTTTGGTACCTAAATAAATAGTACAGTAATTCTGAGAAATGTTGGGAGAATTATGGGAATATATTGACACAGTACTAAATTTAGATAACCAGACAATTTACTATTTGCACACTTGTCATGCTCTTACTTGCAGTACTTATTGAATTTTGCATGACTAATGTAGGAAAATGACTGATATTGCTAAGAGAGATTTTGCTGAACTAGCAGTCAGCGGCAAGAATTACCTGACATGGGCATTGGATGCCAAAATCATGCTTGGTGCTAAGAAACTCCTGAACTGCATTCAGGACCCAACTATTGCAACATCAGCTGGAGGAGTTAATAATTTACCAACTTCAGCTGAGAAAAATCAGGCACTGCATTTCCTGAGGCACCATTTGAATACTACTCTCAAGAATGAGTATATGACTGAGGAAGATCCGAAGGTCCTTTGGGACTCACTGAAGGATCGCTATGGCCATCAAGTAAAGGCTTTGCTCCCAAAAGCAAAACGTGAGTGGCTTCACTTACGTTTCCAGGATTACAAATCTGTGGAGCAATATAACTCAGTTCTTCACCGCATTGTCACTTGTCTTAAGCTATGTGGAGAGAAAATCACTGATGCTGACATGATAGACAAAACTTTGTCCACCTTCCATGCCAATCATGTGAATATTCAGAGGCAATACCGCCAGGCTAAATACGAGAAGTATTCTGAACTGGTCTCCGTGCTCATGGAAGCGCAAGGAGAAGATGAGACACTTGTTGAAAATCATACGTCTCGCCCCACTGGAAGTTCAGCAGCACCCGAAGCAAATGCTAGCTCCTTTAAGAAGGGGAAAAACCAGAATAACCAGAACAAAGGGAAGAATTTCTGGAAAAATGGTGGCAAAGTTAACAAGACATCTTTCAAGAAGAAAGGAAATCAGAACAGTAAGTCTAAGAAGGGCTCTACTAGTGGTGAATATGGAAAGCAAGATCAGGTATGCTTCAAGTGTGGCACTAGGGGACACTGGTCTCGCATTTGCCGCACCCCTAAGCATCTCATTGAGCTTTATCAAGAGAAGCACGGGAAGAAGAAGTCAGAGCATGAGTCACACTTCACTGTTGAGATCCAGAACTCAGAGGAGAAGATGGCTGCCATGCATATCGACAAGAAGGTCGACGAGAAGGCAGTGGCTGCAATGCACATCGATGATAAGATGGAACATAATGCAGCAGATGCAGAGCTGAAGCTCTCAGATGATCTCATGGACTCTGATCAGTTATATGGGGACATTTAAGTCTTCCAATTTGTATCTTAGCTTCCTGCATTACAAGTTACTTTAAATTTTAGACTATGTAATAGACTAAAGTTAGGTGATTTTTCAAGTGTGCATTTAATTTGTGTTCCTAGCAGAACTATAGTTTCTGTAAGCTCCTTCAGAGCATGGTTATCTTAATAATTGAGTGAACTCTTTTAGTTTAATATATTCTCCAGATTTTTATTTTTCTATCTTAAAGTGCTATTTTTACTATATGGTCATGAATTGATTATATTTAAATGCTTTATGATAGAATAGTGTTACGTACTATGGCAATGGAAGAGGAGATGTGTCTGGTAGACTGTTGTACCACCAATACTATCTTTCGAGATACCACGTATTTCCAGACTTTAAAGAAAAAGACTGGTCAAATCGCTACCATTGCCGGAAGCAATGCACACATCGTCGGAGTGGGACGAGCAACAGTAGTTCTCCCACATGGTACCAAGATCATTATAAATGATGCTCTATTATATCCAGAGTCCAGTCATACTCTACTAAGCTTTAAAGATATCCGTGCTAATGGTTATCATGTAGAAACCAAAGATGAGAATAAACTCGAATTTCTTCTCATAACGAAATTAGACGGAAATCGTAAGACTGTTGTTGAAAAACTCCCTTCCTTGAAATCTGGCCTGTACTACACTCATATAAAACCCGAAAATGTTGCACTGAAAATAATATTTAAAAATCCTGAGTCATACAGAATATGGCATGACAGGTTAGGACATCCAGGTCTAGGGATGATGAGAAGAATCATCTCAACTTCAAATGGCCATAATTTACGAACTAACGATTTCCCAAACCAAGAAGATTTTGTTTGCACTGATTGTGCAACAGGGAAATTAATTGTTAGACCCTCTAATTTAAAGGTGAATGCCGAATCACTAGTATTCTTGCAACGAATATAGGGAGACATATGTGGACCAATTAATCCAATGTCCGGATCATTCCGGTATTTTATGGTATTAATTGATGCATCAACTCGATGGAGCACTGTTTGCTTACTTTCTACTAGAAACCACGCTTTTGCGTGGCTTATTTCCCAAATAATCCAGTTGAGAGCCAGTTTCCCGGATAACCGGATACAATCCATTAGAATGGACAATGCCGGGGAGTTTACCTCTAAGGTATTTAATGAATATTGCATGGCTTTGGGAATTAAAGTGGAACATTCTGTACCACACGTCCACACTCAGAATGGTCTCGCCGAGCCTCCCCCGTCGCGGCTTCAAGAACCGCTTCTCTCTGACGTTTCAGGTTCGCCTTTCCCCACCCGTCGTATCGCAGGTTGTATGATGTAGAGTGTTGCACGAAAGGTGTTCGACAGGTGTTCTGCGCGCAGGGTTTGATCACATATACCTGCATTTCGTTCTTGTTTCTTTACGAATCAGGCTTGGTTGCCCCATCGAAACGTTGCTGGGTTGAAGGCTGCTCATACTTACCTAGTCAACCACTTGAATTTGGTTTGCACTTTGCACATACTTGATCTAGCTTGATATACTTCCATTTTGTGCTGCCAATGCCATTATAAGGATTTTGTTGTTATCCTATAAGTTCCTTGTTTAAAACGAAGAAAATTAGGCGATATCCTTTAGATGGGCTAAGATGTCAAAGGCAGCACTAGTGGGTGGCTTAACACACGTGAAAGATGACTAAAACATGGGGAATGTAGGTCCTTTAAAACCATTTTGGCATGAGCCAACTGATATGATTGATTCTATCCTGCTCAAGTCCATACTTTTTAATGATTATATGTAGTTCTTGGATATAGTTAGGCTCATAGAGACCAATTAGAGCTGATAAGAAGAGATATACCTAGCAGAATAAGAGTGTTTCATTTATATGGATCCTGCTATGATGAGCTTTCTTTACCACCCTCATATGGCATTGAATATTGCAATGGGGTGTGAACAAATGCATCACTTTTACATTTTTCTGTAATTTATCTCCTATATGGTAAGGTATTCTAGATTATTTCTTGAGTAAATTGCAATTTGCAATGGGGTTAGTGAACACTTTCACTTTATACCAAATTAACAAATAAGTTGCACTTCACACTTCCTAAACACTTCAGGTTGAATCAGTTTACATACTACTAACAAATATAGCATACCTGAAGGCAAAGGGTGTTATGGGCTCATCAGCACCAGGAGAGCATGCCCCAACCAGAGTGATTAGGCCGGTGCAAAGTGAAAGTGCAAACATCTTTCCTAAACGAACGAGTAATTTCTCATTTTGTATTACAATCTCCCAGGTTCCGAAAAAACTATTCCTGTATGATAGTACCCATCTCAGGTTATTGTTTAAGACTTTTAAGTGATTGTATTCAGCAAATTCGGAATACTGTTGATTCATGCACATTCCCATTTCAACCTCTAGAGAGAATGTAGCCATGTAGGTTTTGATCTCTGTTTAGGCAACTATGTCTTCATTTTAGAAGAGATGCAATGTGTCAGCTTAACGTTGCTTATTCTTTAATCTAATCCAAAGCTGTATTTTACAAAGGCATCTAGAACGATATCTGATGATATTAATATTCCCTTTGATCAGCCATGTGGTCTGGGGAAAATTGCAAAGCTCATCAATGCTGGAAAAATTGATTCCTCTGAATTGATCACAATGAAGACACTGAAGGTACTAACAATCTTTTTTTTTTAAAAAAAAATAGATATGTTCTGCTCTTTTTGTAGTTTTGAATTTCTTTTTCCTGCTTTGCCAGGATACAGGTGCTATTGGAAAACAAATAAAGGATGGAATTCGACTAATGGGCCGTGGAGCAGAGGAAATTAAATGGCCAATCCACCTTGAGGCAAGCATAAGATTCCGCTAAATGAGATGTTCTCATTTAATCATGACCTTCATGCTCTAACTTGGAAATATTATCGTCTGGCCATACTCTTCAAATATTATCTCCTGTTTCTCTCTTCATGTTATGAGCGAGACAGAAAATTCTAACTAAATTTGCATATACTCATAATTATTATATTAAACTGAGATCTCATGTAGCCCATATGTTACTTCATTACATGGTCTACTTGCCCATGGATGATGATCATTCGGAGAACAGATGATTACTTCGTGCTATAAGTAATCAAAGTTGACTTAAAATATCCATTTTATCAGTATGACGTGGCTTTAATCTGACTAATGTGGTTCATGTAAGCCTTAAATGGCTAGATGACTAGAAAGCAACTTTATTTTTCTCTTTTCTTGTTTACTTGTTTTAGATATCACATTATCTACCACACACACATTTTTATCATTCTTTTCTACACGTTTAAGCTTTAATAATATGAAAATATTTTTTTCAGGAAAAACAATACCGTTCTAATTTTTCATGATAGATACAAATACATGCATATTAGTGGTTGAAGTTTGGTCAAGTGTGATTTGGTTACAACTTAAAAGGTTTTCATTATATTAGGTCTAAGTGTGCCTTCTGTGGGTACTGGGTAGATGAGATCTTACACTTTTAGCTATCCTAATGTCCACCCCTCATAACATTTTGCATTTATGATCTATTTATTCGAAAATCCCTTAAATAATATATGATTGAACATTTGTAGGTATCAAGGACAACTGCTAGGGCAAAAGCCGCAGTTGAAGCAGCTGGTGGAACGGTAAGACTGGTGTACTATAATAACCTTGGATTCAGGGCGCTTCTCAAGCCTGAGTGGTTTGCAAAGAAAGGCCGACTTTTACCTAAAGCAGCAAGGCCCCCACCCAAGCAACGAGACAAGGTTGATAGCATTGGCCGCCTGCCTGCCCCAACAAAGCCGCTTCCCTTCACACCAGAAGAATTGGAATTTGCAGCAAAACGTGAAGCTGCTCGAGTGATTGCGTAGAAGGGAGCATGAAGATGCTCCTCTGAACTAGAGTTTTGAATTGGGCATGCACAAGAATCAACTGTCCTTATTTGAAGGATCCCTTGGTTGCAAGTTCGATATGTTTGCTTGTCATTTAGACTAGTATGTCATTTTTCTCTACTCGTAGTCACATCACCAACACGTGAGCCGGACAGCACTGCTATACCTCTTGATCTAAAAGATGCTCGTGTCGCGGTCAACAACTGCTGTGAGTCCAGCATTTGGATTATTTTAGATATATATTTAGTTCTGATATCAATAGTTGTGCATTAAACATGAGAATTTTCGTTTGAAGTTTTGCATAAATAATCGGATTGTTTGTTGAATAACAAGATAAGTGAGGTGCCCTCCTTTTAACTTTTACCCGTTTATCAAGGCAATCTTGTAAAATGAACTAGACGATACTCCGTGGGTTGCTGCGAAAATTTAAGAGCAATTGGATCTATAAAATTGGAATGAATAATCACATGAAGAAAGATGAAAAGTTCAAGCGAAGATATAAAATACGAAAAATCTCAAAAATAAAATGTAGGCTAAATGCTTGTGTTTCGAGAGACCACCCCTGGTTGCCGAGTTTCTTACGACAACCCGTCATGGCCATCCAACCGGGGCTAAATACGGAGGAGTACCCTCCCCTAGTTGCCGAGTTTCTTAATGACCCGCAGCATATAACCCCAAATAATGATATTCAATAGTCTAAGCACCTCGCTTATGCTACCAAATACTACTCTACAATCATCGTCATGACTTAGAGCAATCATATAATTGAACATTATACCCACACCAATGCATCTCCCAGGTAAGCTAACTAGACAATTATACCTCGAATAATATATTGGAAAGTCGGTACTCGAATAATCAGAATGATGTAAAATACCGTAAATATATTGAGAAAAATATTCTAATAATTGTACAAGTCTTACAAAAGAAGGAAGAGCTACTAGAGCTATAAACGAATTCTTCCAAAATAAGGAAACTATTCTATTTCTATTCCACTAACTCTAGAGTACTCAACTAAACTTGAGAGAGTATGAGAAGCTCCTTGCTTGAGTGTGTGTAGAAATGGAGGGAGTGAGGGCCTTTTATAGGCTGGTGATGACAGTTATGATGGTTGGAAAGGTCGGTAATACCCTCCAACCGTCATTGGGAGTTAATCTCCACCGTCTAGCCAAACCCTGGATCCATCGGTGTTGCGGCTGGTTCGGTCGAATCCTGGGATGGCCCAACCAGCCCACAGTTTGGCAGGTGGACTTCTCTTCTTCTCCTCTTCTTAGATTTGTGAATTTTGGCCCTTTTTAATCGTGTCAATTATGTGTTCTAGGCCCATTTGTTAATAAGTCTGATTCTCGACAGTGAAAAATAATTTATTCTAACACAAATGTGCATTGTAAGCATAACTAGTTATCCTTTATTTTAGTAATATTGACGGGGGAAACTGGTCTATAACGACCGTCAACAAAACCCCCCAAGCTTGAACCTTTGCTCGTCCCAAGTAAAGGGCTTACAAAAATCTAAACTTGGTTGTTGATCAGGAGTTGCTACTATGATGTATGTCTCAAATGTACAAGTGGAAGGCATATGTACTCTCTCAAATTAAGTAAGCTTGGCACGGACACTGCTTTTCATTGTCTTGAGCGGTTGAAAGACAGAACAACAATTAGAGCACTACTTATCCATTCTTTATTCAACTTGTATTTCGGAAGGTTTTCAAATGAATTTTGCAAAAGAAATCCACTTGTAAGTTTATGTTCTTTACAGAAAAAGCGAAAGGATATTCCATCTTCCATTTCTTTCAAAGTGTACAGAAATTGTAAAGTAAGCAAACGACAACCAGGCTCATCTTCTACCGCAAATCTCTGCCAACCTACAGCTTTCCAAGTAATGCAAAAATCAACATCCATACCTCTCTTTTCCAATAGCTCCGGGTCATATGCTCGGTGTGTGCCAACGTCCGGTTCTTCAACACGTGGTAGGCTTGCAGCTCTCGATCACCGACAAGGTCGAGGTCGGCGTTGTTCAAGAGGCGTGGCGGAACGTCGGCATCTTCCATCGAGACGTCGGCAGACGAACGAGCGCTTGACTCGCCATGACGACTTGATGGAGAGCCGGGTCCCTTCTTGAACATGCGGGACAATCATCTCTTCATTCTGCACAAATGAGCAAGAAAACAGACTAACTCGGTGGGGGTTAAGGTAGCAAGACTTCTACCCGCCAGTTAGCTTCAGCAAGACAACTTGTGTATCCAACTAAAATTTCTTGAATTTGAGGCAAACTTGTAAAGTTTTGAATGAATTTTGGGAGCAAAACTTGGAGAGGGAGTGGAAATGTGTTGAAATGGGGTGGACTCCCCTCTCTCGGCTGAGCTGTTTATATGGTGCATGGATAATAGCTAGTACTGGCATATGGGACCCACTAGCCGTTACTTTGCAAAATTTGATAGCTGCCCGTTGCCTGGCCGGGGGTTCGGCCGAACCCCTGGTGTGCCCAACCGGCCCCACTTTTGACCGTTGGGATCCAACGGCTAGTGTGGACGTGGCACAACAAATTTTCGCTGAAAAATTTATTTTGATTTGCTCAAAAAAATTCATTTGCAAAGATTTGGAATCAAATTGATGAAAATAAATATGAAGATACATACCAATTTACCTGGTGGCGAGGGCCGCGTCGTTTTGGGTTCGACGAGCAAGACCATACCTCCTTCTGTTTAATTCGCGGATTTTCCACCCGTCTCCAGAGATGATGGAGCGGGCGTTGTCTGCTTTACTCGCCACACCTTCTTTGCCTTAGGTGTGTTTGGCAGCTTCTTCTGAGCTGGCTTCTCTGGCTTCTTAGCCGGTGCAATGGATTTTCCCGGCGTCTTCCATTGACGGGACCTGTGTACAGGTGCTCCTTTCTCTAGGAAGTTCTGCATGAATTTTACTTGGCTGTCCGTCCTGGGTGGTTCTACTTCGACCATTTGAATATTTTGCGGGTTTGGCCCGTGTTTGATTCGCACCATGGAGCACTGTTCTGTCCTCGGCTGGAACTCAAACTTCTCTTCTTCCCCGTTGATGTGGAAACGGATACTTCCTGCTCTCACGCCTATGTTGGCCTCCGCGGTGCTAAGAAACGGACGCCCGAGGATGAGTGGTGTCGCCTTGTTTGAGTCCATATCTAGCACACTGAGAAGTCAACCGGGATGAAGAAATCCTGTATCTTGACCGGCACGTCTTCCGTTATCCCAGCCGGGTAACGGACCGATGAATCGGCTAGTTGCAGGCGCATCGGTGTTGGTGCCAGCACCGTGAAGTTGAGCTTGTCGACGACCTCCTTGGGCATGACGCTTACGCTGGCTTCAAGGTCGCAGAGGGCCTGATCGAACTTTTGCGTCCCAATTGAGCAAGTGATCGTGGGACACCTTGGATCCTTCTTCTTTTCCGGGGGCTTGTGGAGTATGGCATTACTGAACTCTTCCGTCAGCTTGACCACCTCAGTTGTGGGTAGTGGCGTCTTGTTATTGAGGTTATCCATGAGATACCGTGCATAGGTGGGTACTTGCATGGCATCCAGCAGCGGCACGTGTATGTGGATCTTTTGGATCACCTCAAGAAAACGAGCAAACTGCTCGTCCACTGACGGCTTCTTGTGTCTCTGGGGAACGACAACAGCCTTGCATCGCAATACTCCTGCGGCACAATTCGTTCAGGCTGAGCTGCCTCCTCTATCTCAGCCGTGTCGTTAGGCGACGCTTCCTGGCTGCTGCTGCTCCTTGTTCCTGCAAAGTTAGGATATGGCGGATCCCGAGTGGACTTACCTCCCCTCGTGGTGATCACCTTAACATTTTCAACGGAAGGTTCCGGTTGCCCCGAAATCCTCCCTGAGTCATTAGCGGGAACTATGGCAGCTAGGTGCGCCAGCTATGCCTCTATCATTTTGGTAAAGCTTAGCTGATTTTGAAATGCGGAAGCAAAGCCGTCTAACTTAACAATTATATTTTCAAAGATCTTATCATTGGCAGCCAATTTTTTGCTAAGTGCATCGGTGGGTTTGACTTGTCCAAAAACAAGATCTTTCAAGGAAGGCTGGTTAGAAAAGTTACCTTTTTTATTGCCTCCTTGGAAGTATGGGCAAGGCTGGTTCCACCCCTGACCTCCTTGTGGACGGAACCTGTTATTGTTGTTGTTGCCTATGAACAATGCCTCTAAACAGGTTTCCAGGCAATCGTTCCTAGAATGACCCGTGTTGCCACAGAGTTCGCACATAACGTGTGAGTCCAAGGCCTTAATGGTGCCTAGAGGCTTCTTCTCGTGTTCGTCCAGTCGCTTCATGAGGAGGTCTAGCCTGCGCCATAGTGATGAGGCTTGACTTCAAATCGAAATCCGTATCTCCTAAGTTGACTTGCGGCCCAACGGGCACGTTGTCAGTTGAGGGGCCAGCGAACTCATGAATGGTCCCGTGCGAAGATTATAATACATAGAACTATGCTATTATTTATATGTTACTTGTAATAATCAAAGGCTGAGCAGGGGTTAATTTAATTCATGGGTAGAGTGGCACGAAGCAGAAGAACTCATTCTCTCATAAATACTATGTCTAGGCTAAGTGGAAAAGAATAACAAAAGAATCTGTTCCTAGGCACGAGAGGGACTGCCCAACTAGGCATAAGGAGGGGTTGAAACCTGAGGTGGGTTTGCTCGGTTAGGGAGAGTTATATGACGGGTTTTGTCACAATTTCCCCCTTTGCAGTATCTCGGTGGTACTTCGGGGCATGGTAACATGTGTGGAAATGTGTCTGGTGGGTAAAGTTGTACACTTCTGATCGGAGTAAAACTATTCGAATAGCCGTGCCCGCGGTTATTGGGCGGTCAACTAGCTCACCGTGATTAGTCCCACTTAATAATTTGACTTATAGAACTGGTGTAGTTCAGGTGGATTTTGTCGAAACATGATTTCGGCAATAATAAAAAGGGGTAGCGCACGAGACCTAAAAGTGGATGGATGCAGAGACAAAGAATTTAGACAGGTTCAGGCCCTCTCAATGAGAGGTAATACCCTACTCCTGTTTGGGGATTTGAATCCGCCGGGTGTGTATTGATCTGACGATCAGGTTGTCTCATGCCCCCTAGAGGGCCTCCTGCCCACCTTATATAGGATGGAGGGCAGGATTACAAGATAGAAACCTTAACCAACACGGTATCGGTTTCCTAAATCTACTTTACAATCTTATCAAACCAGGACTTTAGGCCGTTCCATAATATACAGGGAAACGTAATACCCAAGTCATGATCTGTTATATATTCCATAGATATAAGTTATCCCCTATAACTAGTCGGATAACCATGCCGTGTGGGTATGGGGTACCCATAATCTCCACAGATTTGGTTTGGCTTGTTGCAACATGGATTTAGCGTTGGATAGTGATGATGTTAATACTGCTTAATTATATATTGTTTTTACTTCTTTCAAATTATGATTTATAAATGTTGCTTTTATTACAAACTATCCATTGAGCCATTCCTTTGATTATCCTTGCATCATACTTTCCCATTGGTATGACTTGTTGAGTACGGTGCTTGATACTTAGTCTTGCTTAAGTTTTCCCTCCCCAGAAGCAGAAGTTGGTTCAGATGGTGAGTTCTCTGAGGATTGAGCTTGTTCCGGACGTCGAGGGTTACCTGTGTGGTCTATGGAGGAAGCTTCGCTTTGGTCGTGAAGATTAAGTCTAGTTCTTTACTTTTTCCGCTGCGTATAAGTTTAATTTTGTTATTTTTGTTAGTCGTGGAACTGTATCAAATTGTCGTTTGTGTAGTCTGGCTGGTCCTGGACAAAGATTCAATACACATTCTGCTTGATATTCGGGTTGTCGAAGTTCTGGGCGTGACACGTTTCCGGCAAGTTCTTCTCAAGAGGTAACCCGTCTCTATGGCCCGCACTATCAGGGCTAACATGTTGCTTTAGATGTGTTAGGCTCGATATCGCGAGTCATTACTATCATATGTCTTGGTTAATCTATTCTTAGCTTCTCGATTTAGCTCTATCGGTTGCTGTTCGCTTTAGGGTTTATGCTGGTTTCGGTTAAATTGTCTTGCTAGATTAGATTAGCTAAAGCATCTACCATCCTAAAAAGTGTGTAATTGCTGGATTGTCTAGACTGCATGTTTCATTTCATACTTTGAGATGCATCATCCCTAGTTGTGTTTAAAACCATGCAAACTAGCCTGCAATTAGGCATAATAAGGATAGTATCGGGGTTTCAGCCGATCTTACCTAATATGTATGTTTCACTCCCTATTTCATGTATATTCGCCACTTATGTAGATAGATCGTTTTATATAAGCATATGAAGCTTCAGTCAGTATCGGCTAGATTCATACACCTTCATGCCTAATTTATGTTTGATACGTTTATATGGATCAATTTGTTTATATAGGTTTATATAGGTTTGTACTGGAGTATTAGCTAGTACGTTATCAATCTTGCTCTAAATACTGTCACATCGGCTACTTTCATAATATTGTCCTAAACCAATCTATTGAACTCGATGGACACTATTACAACCAATTAGGCGTGTTTAGGGTTTATTATTCTTTGATATATCTAGTCCATAGCCGATTTGGTCTAACTCCATCGGTTGAGACCATCAACGATACGCTATCAGCCGATCGGCTATCGGTCGACTAATTCTGCTTTTATTCTTTCTTGCTGATTGCAAGATCAAATCAGCTGGCACGCCCTTGACACACTCTAGGCTAGCTTTCGACCTGCACTGGAGTTAAGTAGTTCTCCCAGGCCGCCGTGTTTTCACATCAACATGCTTTTGGCACGCCCGGTGCGACCGAGTTTCATTATTCAACCATGTCATCACCGTCAATAACTGACATTGTTAAAGACAACGCCATACCCACCAAGGTTGAAGATCTGTCTGAAAAACAAAAGGCAAAGATGGAATAGAAGATGCAACAACTGAAGGAGGCATATCTTAATTCTTTCTCTGTGACTCAGCAAGGGAAAGTGATTCAAAAGTATAAATTCCAAATGCCGAAGTTAGAAGCAGAAGGATAATCTGGTGCCAAAGGAGAACAGAAAGAAAACGATGATGCTAAAGATAATAAAACTCAGTTGATGACTTCACAGGGTCGTCTTGATTTAGCTGTGCATCATGCTTTCATCAACCAATCTGCGATCTTGGTCAACACTTTGTCAAATTTGGTCAAGTCAGTGGTTGACGGATCAATTGCTGAGGAGAAAGCAAGAGGACTAGTATATTTGCCAAGTGGTGTTTTTCCCAAATACAGAGAAGTTAGGACTAAACTTGGAAGTGGTCAGCCTCAAGAAAACTTCATGTCGGCATCAGGATCAGCGCAGCCAAAACAACAGCCGACATCAGGAGCTCCAAGACCAAGCACCATGACACCTGAGCAACTGGCTCAATTATTCAAGACAATGAAAATTTCTGAAAGTTCATAGCCATCAG
Organism: Oryza longistaminata; assembly: GCA_009805545.1. Lineage (NCBI taxonomy): Eukaryota > Viridiplantae > Streptophyta > Magnoliopsida > Poales > Poaceae > Oryza > Oryza longistaminata. The sequence continues at coordinate 18,352,767 of CM020188.1, read as the reverse complement.
TCACACAGCCGACGGCAAGCCAGCCGCCAGTAATTCTTTCTCAGCTAACCCAGCCATCTTCAGGACTGCTGATTGAGACTCAATCAATCGGACCACAGTATTGCACCGTGGACCCTAATGCTTTCCAATATCAACAAATTCCAGGGTTTAATTTTAGTCAGTTTCAGCCTTCATCACCTTTGCAGTATCGGCAGGATACATTTCCTTTTGTTCAAGCTCCAGCACAACCGATGTATAATAAGTATGAGCAGCAAAATCAAGGAGTTCAACAACAATCTTTAGCCGATATGATTGCAGAAGTGGTGAGGGAACAATTTGGGATGATAATGGGATCATGTATCGACACACATACCCAGAATATTTTGATAGAGTTCCATTACCAAGTCGATACAAGATTCCAAATTTTCAAAGTTCTTAGGACAAGACAATGTTACTACATATGAGTATATTGTTGGTATTTCTTAACGACATTACTAGAAATATAAATTCCCAGCAATGACGCTAGAAATGGTCCTGATATATATATGGTTTACAGAAAGAATTCGCAAGCGCACGGATATACCATTATAGCATTTCACCCAGGAGTATTCCAAGGTATCGTATTTATTTAATCCCAAGGGAAGATTGTAAATATTCTATTCTTATAAAATTTAAACTGATGGGCAAAGCCCTGGCAGTACTTTCAGTCAAAAAAAAAATAATGTATGCTTGCCACTTGTATAATCAAAGTCTAAGCAGGGGTTAAGATATTTATATGGGTAGAGTGACACAAAGCAAATCACTCATATATCTCATTAAATCATTCCTAAACTAAGTGGAAGAAGAAATAGAAGAACAATTAATTCCTATAATTTTAATATACACTCAACTTTAGTTTACACCTGCTAGTATACAACCATAGCCAATACCCTCTAAGAATACCCTCCTGGTGTTTCGAGAGACCACCCCGGATTGCCGAGTTTCTTACGACAACCTATCATGACCGTCCAACCAGAGCTAAATACGGAGGAGTGCCCTCCCTAGGAAAGTTTCTTAGGAATATATACTATCGTGGAGGAATACCCGTACTGAGTTATCACCATCAGCGGCCCACTTCGACTGACCCGTAGCATATATGTCCAGATAATAATACTTAATAATCTAGACAACACGTCTACATTATTAAATACTACTCTACATCTCTCGAGATGACATTGAGCAACCGAGTAAACAAACATTAAACCCACACCACTGCACCTCTCTGGTAGGCTAACTATACGACTATACCGGTACATATATAAAGTAAATATAATACTTAGATATACTAAAGTATCGAGAGCATATAAAGAATAGTATTTCATTAATTTCGAAGGTCTTACAAAAGAAAGAAGGAAAACTCCTAAAGTCATACCGAAATTCCTCGGAAGACTCCGAGGACTCCGAGAGCTATGGGCCCACTTTTGGTGATGCAACACCTTGTTTCTTTGATTGAGGCCAACTGAGATACTCCCTCCGTTTCATTTTATAAGACGTTTTGACTTTGGTCAAAGTCAAACTACTTTAAGTTTGACCAAGTTTGTAGAAAAAAGTAGAAACATTTTTAACCAAAGACAAATTTATTATGAAAATATATTCAATTACTGATTTGATGAAACTAATATAGTATTATAAATATTACTATATTAGTGTATAAATTTTGTCAAACTTGAATTAGTTTGACTTTGATCAGAGTTAAAACGACTTATAACCTGAAATAGATTGAGTAGCTAGCAATCGATAATATTTTATGTGTGGTATTAATGTTAGAATATAACGAAAATGCCAACCGCGGAGCTCGGACGACTACCCGACCTGCTCGGGAGCTAGCTCCGACGGTCTGCACCGTGGGTGAAGGAAAAAAAGGAAGGAGAGGAGGGGAGTTAGAGATAAGGAAAGAGATAAGAAGTTAGAGAGGAAAAAAGAGATAGAGGGAGGAGTTTGTTGTGTGGACGGGAAAAGAGGATCGGTACCTATTTTTAGTCCCGGTTGGTGTTACTAACCGGGACTAAAGATCCTAGCCCTGACACGCCCTGACATGGAATCAACCGGGACTAAAAATAAACTTTAGTCCCGGTTGGAGTTAGCAACCGGGACAAAAGATGATTTTTAGTCCCGGTTGGTAACAACAACCGGGACTAAAAATCTTCCTCTTATTAACCGGGACTAAAAATCATTTTTAGCCCCGGTTTTTAATGGAACCAGGACTATTGTGGATTTGGGTCGACCGACCAAAGATGGTTTCTCTACCAGTGTGCTTTTCTCTCTCCTTATTTATCTTCTTAAAATATATTTGTAGCTGGTTTATAGCTTGCTATTGTACCTGCTCTCAGTGGGCTTCTTTGATTAATTCATCACAGGCATGCGATGAGATAGGAAAACTAAGAGGTGCCTTGAGGAGCCAGTGATCTGCTACCCGATGGCTGCCATTAAAACGGGTGACGTGGATCACTAGGAGGGCAGGAAATTCTAGTTAGTGGGGATCAAATGTATAAGTATATAGGATATGACACTTGCGATGATCTGTTGGGGGCTTAGGGCAATCCAAATGCTCTACGGTTTGGGGTGGATGTGAAGCTTGTAGCTTGTTAGCTTGTTCGGTTCGTGACAAGATTGGCGTGACTCATTTCATTTTCATAATGAGCCGAGCTAGCATAAAATCTCATGAGCCTTAACGAGCTAGGGTAGACATCTCAGCATAATAGGTGGGTTGCTTCTGCTTGTGGGCTATCGGCCCAATTAAAGAGAAACAAAAACTTAGCTGTTTGTGATCCCTTTTCACGCTCAACCCTAGCCGCGCCAGGTGCTTGCACTGCTCTTCGCGCACTCGCCCACGTGGCTGCGCCACCGGCATGCCGAGCGCCTCGCACAGTTACCAGCGCTGCTAGCCCGCTGCACGCCTCTATGTCACGTTGAACTCTCGCGCTGCGCCCCACTTTTTTTTTTAACCCTAGCCACCAACTTACCAGAAATTCACGAACCAGAATTCTAAGCAAAATGTGCATTAAACCCCTGTTCAGGACCGACCAGGGTACACAAATAACAAAATTGACATAAGTCTTACAAAACATTATATATTCTTTCAAATGCAGTGAAAAAGGTAAAGTTGGCTAAACTTGTGATAATTGATGCTAGCAGTGCTGCGACTCCACCCCACAGGCATTCTTAATGGTAGCAACGAAGCTTACTCCTCCGAGTTACCTCCATCCAAGTAGTAGTCCAACTCTAAGGTGAGGGAAATAGAGAAAGACTGAGTACTACCCACTGTACTTGACAAGTCATACCAATAAAAGTTATGATGCAAGCATTTACAAGGAGGCTAGGGGCTCTTTTGCATAAAGTAGTTATAAAGCAATAGTTGAGAGCAACAAAACTGTTGAAATAGATTAGACAATATTAATCATCACTATCCAACGCTAAACCACGTTGTGACAGGCCCAACCATCCACCCGAACAATACCAATTCCATTAAGTCAAATTATTAACGATGAGACAAGTCACCATGAGGCTGGTTGGTCGCCATAACCACGAGCACGGTTATTTAAATAGTTTTACTCTGGCTAGAGGCGTACAACTGTATCCACAATACATAGCCCTACAACACGTTTTCGTGCGCCAACATGTCACCATGACATATCGGAAATGAACCGTGACAGGACCCTTCGCATAACTTTCCCTAACCAAGTGCATCATGCTGAGGTTTCGCCCCCACCGTTAAACCGAGGTGGGCAGCCTCCCGTGCACCGTTAATCCGACAGCCAATCAACCCTTAAATCGGGGCCAACCAAACACCATCACGCTCACCCTTGCCTGGGTACGTCAGAGAGGGAAGAGCTATACTGCTAGTCCGGCAATTGCCATGCTAACTTGTTGATGTGCCCAAGAGCCGGGTATTTTAGGTTGGTGAAATACAAGTGGTTGTTCGGAGAAACGAAGCAATGTACACAATATGGACGCCATTACATCCGCGACGGGCGGGTTTCCATATAAGGAAACCGCGCTTTCCCCATCCCCGCGTGCGCCCCGGTCAGAAATAGCTAGCTAGCATGCTTCGCGTGGGCCGAGCCATAGCCACGACAGCGCGCCTCCCCCCTCCAACCCCACAAATCCGGACAGCCGCCATCCACCCCCAAGATATCCGCCACGGCATTAACAGCCAAAAAAGGAGAAGCACGAAGAGGGAGAGGAGGAAAAACCAGCAACTTGGAGGAGAGGAGGCAGGAAGAGCATGTCAAAAAATCACAAATGAGATTCTGTTACCTAACCTAGAGTTTCATTTGTATAACTACCGAGAACTAATGATTCCACTCCAAGTGGAGTTGCATCGTGATGTCCCATGCAGGGTAACACGACGAATGGCGAGAGAAGCACCCCAATAGGCTTCTTCCTCTTTACCACCAGTGCAGATGTACAGGGACAGTTGGGACCCGACCGCGGGTGCCCCCTGTTGGACCCAATTCTCGCAACATGACGCCGGAGGTTCGTCCTGGCAGAGTGCCAGCGATAACTGGTGGCATGTGCCATAGAAGCTGCACTGGAGATACTCATGCTCCTCCAGTTCAAGTGGTCTACCTCCATCCTCTTGGATGCGTCGCTCAGTCTCCTCTCGAGGGGATCTGGGAGAACTCATCCAGAGGATGGATGCACTTGAACTGCAAGCAGGGAACACCCAGCGCACCTTGGAGGATCATGTGGTACAGTCACGGGAGTGGCAGCAGTCTGTTGATGCACAGATCGCAAACTTCAATACCATGATGCAACAACAGCTAGCTGACTGGCAAGCATTTTACCGTTGCCAAGGATTTGATCCCCACCATGGGCCATAGCAAGAAGCAAGCTTGCATGCCTCTCCCCCCACTAAGGTAACTTGTATCTTTCCTTTCATTCCATGTTTATTTTTTTTGCATTGCATTTATAAACCTGAAAACCACACAAAAATTTGCAAAACTAAAAATACCAAAAATATAGGTTAGATTTAATATGCTATGTAAGATAGGCTTAGTTCTTCATGTTGAAATGGTGAATAGTTGCTCTATTTTATATCTTCTATGTATGGGTTCATAGTCAAGTATTCTTTGTAGTTTTAAGTCGGAAAGCCAACCATTGCTCGGTAACCTAAATCTTGTGAGTAGCAAATTGTCGGATTCAAGTCTATGTTGTTATGAGATATTATATGGTAAAATAGAGTTTCTATGATCCTGTTCTGAGTTTGACTGGATTTCTTGATGTTTGTTTTTCAAAAATGATGAATTTATAAAGTTCCACATTTGATATAAATTCCTACCGAGCCATACGGTCTTTTATTGAAGAACCTTATATCTTTTGGTTGCTTATTATTCCATTGTACTTTGTCAAATTTCTTGTGACCTTTGGTAGATGCTTCTCATACTTTATGATCAAGATCACACACTTCCACATATACGCACACATATGCTAAGTCTTCTACACCGGAAGTTAGCATCAACTACATCCACCACGTCCATACTTTCTATTTTCTTCCACCTCTAAAACCAGATAAATACTCCATATTATATATGCCTTTTCCCCCAAAAAAGCTCAAAAGAAAGAAGGTATGGCTATGCTGAAAAAAAATAAGAAGAGAAAGAAAAGAGAAAATCTTGCTCATATAAAGTATGGGGCATGATGAAAAGAAAAGAGAGAGAAAGAAAAGAGCTAGCCATATTTTCTCAAAGCTTGCAAAAATAAAGGAGGAGCAGGTATATCAAAAAGTAGTAAAGTTTAATTTTATGTTTATCCACCAAATAGGTCTTACTTCCACCACATATTCCACACACACATCTTGCACGATCTTGATCAGAAGTATGTTTTGCTATCTTCTTTGGTCCAGATTTCTTACTTAGTAATAAATGTGAATACAAGTATGTCTCGTTTAATCCCTACCAAACTCCACATATATGACCTTAGAATAGGGACAAAAGGCAATATCTTGGTGAGGAATACAATTATACACCGCTAAGGGATTGAGAGAATCATATGAGGAACTTGGTTTTTATTTGCAAAAAATCATTTGAGAAAACCTCCAGAATAAACGTTAGACAAGGAATGGTTGAGTAGTGCTTTACTAACCATTCTGTCTCTCAACCGCCCAAGACAAGGTGAAGCATGATGCCTCACAGTTTAGGTGAAGGTGCATTTATCCCCCTAGTGGGTTTTGGTGATTAATAACAATGTGGCTAAGGGACTAATGAGTTTTATTGAGCTACACTCAGGTGCTTTAGTCCCATGATGTCAAGGTGTGGTCCAGAGATGCTTGTAGACCCCTCTCCCCCCCTCAAAACATAGATTCAAGCGGGATTGGAACTCGAAGTGTGCATAGGCTAGTTTATTTTTTGCGATCGAGTTTTAGGAAAAACCGTACTATTAAGAGGGGTTCCAGGTGTGGTTATGGGATACAACAAGTGCTCTTAGTGATATCCAAGTGTCAAAATATTTTTGAGAGCGATTTTTGAAAATAGCTCTGCCCAAGATAGAAAGGCTCGGCCGGAAGTTCCGGTCCTTTGGATCCGGAAGTTCCGGACTGATGATTGGAGAAATATTCCTAAGTGTGGTCCGGAACTTCCGGAGGACAAGAAGTTTCGGCCCTGTTTCCAGTTCAAAAATGGTAGTAACTGCTAGATGACGTCACCTAGCCATTATATATATCTAGATCATCCCCAGCTCACCCTTTGGCCATTTCACTTTTGCTTTTCCATTCCATAGCTGTTGCTAGCCTCTCCCAAGTGTTTCTTTACTTCCTCCACTCAATCTTGAGCCATTCTTGTGAGAGAGTGTGATTTTGAGGGTGAAGGAGAAGACTTGGAGATGGTGTGAAGGCTAGGATTGGTGTGAGCACTTGGGGTATCTTGTGGGCTGACATCTCGGTGCTTATTACTCTTGGAGATTATCTCCTTGACGGTTAGGTGTCGCCCGCGAGCTTCCTTTGCAATTGTGGATGTCCCGAGAAAGTTTGTGAAGGTTTTCTTCACCTCCGTAAGGGAACGAGGTAAGTGAGTAAAGAATCTTGTGCTGAAGTCCTAGAGGTTTTCTTAGTAGAGCAACTTGTGGTGTTTTCTAGAAGTAGGTTGAGTTGGATCTTGGTGATCGCTCAATTCTAGAAAATGACCTATAGGTGTTTGGGTTGAAGGCTGTGAATTTCCTTTGAGATTTTTGCACAAGTGAGGCAAGGGGTTAATTGAGACCCATCTCTTTGGAGCTCCTCAACAGAGAGTAGGATCGCAAGATCCGAACTTCAGGGAAAAATCCTCCTTGTCCATTTTGTGATGTTTCTGTACTTGTATCTGTGATCCTATTGCTTCTTTGTTTATCTGGGATTCATCTTGTGAGCATTGGCTAAGTTTTTGGAAGTGAAATTTGAATTTCATCTGTGTACCCGAAAGTTCCGGGCTGTTTGAGCAGACCAGAAGTTCCGGTGTTCTACACCAGGAGGTTTCGTACCCATACTATGCATTTTGTACATTCTAAATATACAACATTGATCAACAACCAAGTCTTTGTTTCCTTTCATCCTTTACTCGGGACGAGCAAAGGTTCAAGCTTGGGGGCTTTGTTGGCGGTCGTTATCGACCAATTTCGACTGTCAATATTACCCAATTAAAGAAGATTAACTATGTTTGCAATGCATAATTTCCGCAATCAAAGAAACAAGGTGTTGAATCACCAATAGTGGGCCCATGGGACCCTGGCCCAAGTGGGGCCCATGTTTGGTGCGCTACAATCTGGTGGAGCACAACCCTAGAGCACCCTTGGTTGTCCTCCCACCTCTATAAATAGCTAGGTACCCCTTTAGGGTTTCTCGGCTTTTGTTTAAATTAAAGTTTAGCCATTGCTACTTACTTGCAGCGCGCGTGTCGGCTAGATCCTCCGTCTGCTTGTCTTCGAAACCCCAACTTATTGTGTGCATTTAATTCCTATTTGCAATATTAGATTACTTTTATCTTGTTCTTTCTTATTTCTTTGATTTGCTTGCAGAAATAGGGTTGATCTGCATCGGCAAGATCAACAACCCACGGAGATGTGTATCGATCGCTAGGGCGCAAAATACAACGTCTTGTACGGTTGTAGTCGGGTCATCAATGTTTCTCCCAAATTGTAGTTATCATCAACTTACCGAAAGATCGGGCCAACAACAGCCGTTAGTGTCTAGTGCAGCTCAACGTTTATCACTTCTTCTGGACACTGATGCACCGACTTTCACGGGGAACACTAAGCAATTCAGGCTCGAACTTGGCTGGTTCCTGCGGGAAGATTTCCATGATCGAGTGGTAGAGGTATGGAATAAGCCGGTGAAAGGGCGAAATGCTGTCCAAAGATGGAACAATTAGATGAGTGCCTTACAGTAGCAACTAAAAGGCTGGGCAACGACACTAGTGGCTTTTATCAGATAGAGAAAGGAAATCTGCAACACACCATTGATACTCTTGATATCACCGTAGAAAGTCATGTCCTAACTGATCTGGAAAGACATACGCTTGCTCAACCAGAGATCGGTTGGCACACCTATTTGGGTAAGAAGAAACTAAATGGTATCAAAGGGCTAACTCGACCAGTGTTCTTCTTGGTGATAATAATACTAAATATTATCACTTGATTGCTAATGACAAACGTAGGAAGAAACAAATTATTAGCCTAAACCAGGATGAAGAAAAGATTGAGGGGAACGATGCTTTAAATAATTACATCACAAAATTCTATAAAAAGTTTTTTGGACCACCAGAAGTAAGTTCCCTTTCCCTAGATGATTCCAGATTAGATAACATCCTCAAGTGTCGGAGGCAGAAAATGATCTTCTTATTGCCCTTTCTCCGAGGAGGAAGTAAGAGAGGCGATTTTCGGGATGGAAACAAATAAGGCGCCAGGTAAAGATGGCTTTCCAGCTGAATTTTAGCAAAAATTTTGGGATGTTCTCAAGCATGATTTGTTGCTTATGTTCAATGAATTTTATGCTGGAGTGTTCCCAATTTTTTAGCCTTAATTTTGGGGTAATCACCTTGATACCCAAAGTAAAAGAGGCTAACCGAATACAGCAATTCAGACCTATAGTCTTTTAAATGCCACTGAAGTTGCCACTAATAGAATCAATTCGGTGGCTGATCGTATAGTGAAACCAACTCAGACAGCTTTCATGAGGTAGCACAACATCTAACCGAAACAACGAAATACTAGTGCTCGATAGGAGCAAATTATGGTTAATCATGTCATTATAACGGAAAAGAAGCATTTCATAGTTAACCGTATCATTAGAACGAACAAGGAAAAAGGTTGTTGACTGTTCGCGAACGTCCGCAGACTAGACCCACCCTGATTGCGTGCTGTCAAAGCCAGTGTCCAAAACAGCAAAATCAGCCCTAGTATGTCATTTGACCTTGATTCGCACGCAGTACACAAGTTCGTGCATCAGTCTGTGCACTATTGCATATACCTTGCGTCTTCATGTACTGCTAACATAATTTACTCAATAAGCATGGGCCAGTCAGACATTCATCATGGTATGACGACAGTTTAGTTCATGTACAATATAAACTTTCGAAAGTATTTGTACAGTATATATAGTCATAGCTATTTCTTAAACTCTTAAGAAATGCAAATATATACAATATTTAAAGAGGCAGACTAAGGAGTATCAAAAAGATGCTTCACTACACGATTGTCACAAGATGAAAAGTTCATCTTGCTCTCCATGGTAGATACAAGGAATTGCTTTGGTGCAGCTCCTGTCCTGCTAATGTAAATTGGAGTTTTTCATCTTATTAAGAGGAAATAATGCCATCGAAAAGATACAAGCTGCAAGATATCATCGCATGCGAGAATGGCATGCGGGGCCTGTCAATAACATATACTCCCTCCATTTCATAATGTAAGTCATTCTAGCATTTCCCACATTCATATTGATGTTAATGAATATAGATAGATATATCAATATGCATGTGGGAAATGCTAGAATGACTTACATTGATGCCACCAAGCAAGCTGTCATTAATTACCACGTTCACATTCAATATGTTTCCTAACTACACACTAGCACAAGTGTTGCAAATTTTATTTTCTCTAGGTACACATAACAAAATTGAAAAAATTACAGGGTAGACATATTCTATTCAAGCAAAATTTTATTATGAGAATCAATTTCATTTGCTAGATTTTAATAAAACAAATACTCAGAAAATAGAGGACAAGTTCATTGTTCAGTAAGTATGTATTTTTTTATCTGTCCAATTAAGTTTGAATTTGGACTAGAAATTTTGTCTGTCCTAGCTTGGGAATTTCTAGACCGAGTGGAAATGAAATTTGCAAAAAGTGTACCATTTCCACATGATGCTTCCCCACTTCTTTAAATTGTCGATTCAATTACTCTTCTCCAAAAATTTTACATTTGTAAAAACTATTGGATGATCTTCAGCCTTCACATTATCAACAGTTCAAATGCTTAAAAGTATCCAGAGATATGCAGTTAATGACTCACCGAAGTGATCTTCAATCAAGCCTCAGCTGTTTCTGGGAGTGTAATCAATCGGGATGCAGAATCGTATACCAATGAACTGCTACAACTGATAAACATACAAAGTAACCACATTAGTTAAAATATAAGATAGAATGCATCAGAAATCGAGTAGTAGATTTCAAATCCATACTTTGCACATTTCACACTGTTTCATGCACCACCGCTAGGCACAGACAGTATAGTCCCAAAGAAGGAAAGATTTTCATTGCCACAGTTCAGGCACGGTCCCTAATTATCAACAGATTTGTCATTTTGTACCATACTTAACATGCCAACGATGTATGATAAGACAATGAAAATACCTTCAAAATTAAAAAGTCCTTCACTATGGCACTCGCAATTGCCTGTGCTACCCAAAATATTAGAGGCAGTGCGGGAAACCATATGAAGATGAAACTGAAAGGCTCTGGCAACTGCGTCATTCATGAATGCAATCAGTAAATAACAATGTTTATTATCTAAAAAATCAGTAAATAACAAAGTTTGTTTTATGGCATCTGATCCACTGTAAGGTCTGATGTAGAATTAGACAGTTTGTTCCAAAAGTGACATGTATGATACAGAATTACAGGAGTCTACCATGCTGAGTATTTCAAAAACAACATTGTTGGTTACTGTTAGATGGTTATCGTGGCACTGCTATAATATTTATTTCCTGGAAAAATCCATACATGTATATGACATGGAAAGCACATATCAGGTATGACATCATCAATTGAACCCAACAGTTAAAACAATGGCGTTAATTGAACAAGGAAGATGGTTCGTGAACATATTTCTTATAGCTTGTTGGAAAATATGGAAGAAGCATAATGCCAAGATCATTGAAGACTTTCAACTGACATTAGCAGGTTGGCAAAGAACAGTTAAAGATATTTACTCTGCTTATGTAGAGGGTAAATGTTGTTCATGAAAAAAAGACCAACACAATTTCTGCTATATTATAACCATTGATTTTTTATCTTTACTTTTCTACCTCCCATAGGTGCCTCACTATATTCCCATACTTTCCTTATTACCATTACGGGTGATGATGCACGTTCTACTATATGAGGGCCCACATTGCATGGATGCTTTCAATCCAAGGTAATAAATAGCATATAGCGGGTTGTTAGCGGATTAGTGTCTGTGTAGCGGATTGCGGATAGCGGACGCTATTTGCGGACGCTAAGTTCTAATAGCAAATATAAGAAAATAACCATAAATATATCAATATTAACATCAATTTCACGTAAAAAATATAATTTATAATACATTTTTAATTACTCCTATATTTCCATAACATAAAAAATATGAAATAACATATAGATATATAAGATAAATAAGGTAAACAATGTAAAGTTCTACAATCCATATATGAAGAACAACATTTAAGCGTTATAACGGTCCAACAAAGTCAATAGCGGGCTGTTATAGCGATCGCGAAGCGCTATAACAGGCTGCTATAGCGGTAGCGAAACGCTATAGCGGGCGGTAAGTTACAACATGCTATCTTCAGTCCACTACCATGTAGCGATAGCGGTAGAGGTCCGCTACTGCTATAGCGGCCACTGTTGCGGGCGCTACGGACTCTATTTATGACCTTGTTTCAAACAATGCCATACCACTGTCAGATACTTCATCGGATATGAATACACTGTACTCTAATTAGCATCAGATATGAATATTACATCGGATGCGGATACACCATCAATTATTCTTGGTCACTAATAAGAGGCAGTGAACATAATGTTCGATAGCAGCATGCCTGCATCTATGTACCAACTGGCTGTGATTCACAGCCTGTGAATCGTGACCTTGTGTTGTTGGACTAATATGTTATATCAAGGCCCATGTGTTGTAGGACCATATGGCCTATGAGCACTTCAAATATTCTATCAACTATCATCCCTAAGGTGCAATCATCTCCTCAAACCTCTGACATAAGTGACAATAATTTGTGATTTCTGCACTACTTCTACTCACTTATGAAATTGTATACTGTTGAAATACCAATCATCCATTTGTTTTTTTCAGTTCTCTAGGCTTGGAGTTGGAGAAAAAGAACAATGTTCGCTGGAGACTTCGAGTTCTGTACATACTTTTAAGCATATTGGTATATTATTTTAATATTTATACTATATATAGAGACATAATCGTGGCATTGCTGCTTTTAGGAAAAAGAGTATTGCAGCATCAGAGTATCATGAATCTTTATTGGCATATCTAGGCAAAATTTATGAGGTTACTCATTCCCTAACTGACATGGTTATGAGAAAGATGGTATTCGACCCCTCCACCATATGTGTATAATCTAACCCATCAATCATGTGGACCAAATATATTAGGACAAGACACATTGCATTTAATATGGGTAGAAAGAAACAAAGGTAGATGAGGCCACCGACCATAACTTTTATGTCAAAAATGCTTGTGCTTGGTCACCCTGATGGACTCTCTCTCTCCCCCTGTGCAGTGTGTGCACAGCCTGCACCAATCTCTCTCTGTACATGCATGAGGCTCCCTTTGCAACCTTCAAATATTTTTTCTCCTAAATTACTAATCTAATCTACAATCCATTTACATCGTTGTATTCATCGCAATTAAATCATGACATCAATCCCTCAAAGACGATGAGACAAAAGGGGTTTATACAGGTTCGGGCCGCTGAGAAGCGTAATACCCTACTCCTGTGCTTGATTGATCGAGTGTAGAACATAAGTGCTTGGGGTTGCGAGACCCAAGCGCCCGTTCGCTCGGAAGTCCCCCTCTAGCTTGGGAATTTCTAGACCGAGTGGAAATGAAATTTGCAAAAAGTGTACCATTTCCACATGATGCTTCCCCACTTAACTTCTTTAAATTGTCGGTTCAGTTACTCTTCTCCAGAAATTTTTCATTTGTAAAAACTACCGGATGATCTTCAGCCTTCACATTATCAACAGTTCAAATGCTTAAAAGTATCCAGAGATATGCAGTTAATGACTCACCGAAGTGATCTTCAATCAAGCCTCAGCTGTTTCTGGGAGTGTAATCAATCGGGATGCAGAATCGTATACCAATGAACTGCCACAACTGATAAACATACAAAGTAACCACATTAGTTAAAATATAAGATAGAATGCATCAGAAATCGAGTAGTAGATTTCAAATCCATACTTTGCACATTTCACACTGTTTCATGCACCACCGCTAGGCACAGACAGTATAGTCCCAAAGAAGGAAAGATTTTCATTGCCACAGTTCAGGCACGGTCCCTAATTATCAACAGATTTGTCATTTTGTACCATACTTAACATGCCAACGATGTATGATAAGACAATGAAAATACCTTCAAAATTAAAAAGTCCTTCACTATGGCACTCGCAATTGCCTGTGCTACCCAAAATATTAGAGGCAGTGCGGGAAACCATATGAAGATGAAACTGAAAGGCTCTGGCAACTGCGTCATTCATGAATGCAATCAGTAAATAACAATGTTTATTATCTAAAAAATCAGTAAATAACAAAGTTTGTTTTATGGCATCTGATCCACTGTAAGGTCTGATGTAGAATTAGACAGTTTGTTCCAAAAGTGACATGTATGATACAGAATTACAGGAGTCTACCATGCTGAGTATTTCAAAAACAACATTGTTGGTTACTGTTAGATGGTTATCGTGGCACTGCTATAATATTTATTTCCTGGAAAAATCCATACATGTATATGACATGGAAAGCACATATCAGGTATGACATCATCAATTGAACCCAACAGTTAAAACAATGGCGTTAATTGAACAAGGAAGATGGTTCGTGAACATATTTCTTATAGCTTGTTGGAAAATATGGAAGAAGCATAATGCCAAGATCATTGAAGACTTTCAACTGACATTAGCAGGTTGGCAAAGAACAGTTAAAGATATTTACTCTGCTTATGTAGAGGGTAAATGTTGTTCATGAAAAAAAGACCAACACAATTTCTGCTATATTATAACCATTGATTTTTTATCTTTACTTTTCTACCTCCCATAGGTGCCTCACTATATTCCCATACTTTCCTTATTACCATTACGGGTGATGATGCACGTTCTACTATATGAGGGCCCACATTGCATGGATGCTTTCAATCCAAGGTAATAAATAGCATATAGCGGGTTGTTAGCGGATTAGTGTCTGTGTAGCGGATTGCGAATAGCGGACGCTATTTGCGGACGCTAAGTTCTAATAGCAAATATAAGAAAATAACCATAAATATATCAATATTAACATCAATTTCACGTAAAAAATATAATTTATAAAACATTTTTAATTACTCCTATTCTTCGGAATCCATCTCAGGTGATGGGTTCTCCAATGTGACTCCCCCAAACACTTCTTGATCTTTCTTGACTTCTGGAATGGTAAGCATCTCACCTAGTGTGCCCATACTTCTGCGTGCTTCCCTTTCTTCCTCACCACCGACGGTGGATGATACAATTGACAATCTCTCAAAAATCCTTTTTTTGGCTTCTCTGACCACTGATGGTTCACGCCGATGGGATGTCTGACTAGAGCATGATGCAGAGTAAGGGCTGCCACTCCTGCTCAGGAAATCCCAGGAACGACCAGAAGTAGGAGTACCAAACTCCAAATCCTCACTTATTTCACCAGACACTTCTTTTGCGTTCTCAACTTCTGACTTGCTGAAGGAGTCATCTCCAATATAAATATCATGGAACTCATAAGAGAGTAGGTTTTCTTCATCCTGCTTGTCTTTCAAACGCATCCTCATCTGCCAAGTGATCTCTTTGGCCAGTCTTCTTGAGCTTGGCACTGTCTCATCAACTGCCGACATACTATCATCTTCACTATCAGCTGCAGTTGATGATGATGAAGGGGACCTCAGAATCTTGGACTCCTGAGACTTTACAACTCCTGGCTTTAGTACTACAATTCTTGTTGGTTCAGAAAATGTTGAATTTGTTGGGGAAACACTTAAACTCTGATGACGCCTGCACCTGTTCCCTTCACTTTCATCTCCGTCTGAATAGAGCTGCCTCCCTACAAGAGTGTTGCCATTTCTCTTGATTGAGTCTGATGGCTTCAGTATGGTTATTTGCTTTGTCTCAGAAGGTGGGGTAACAGGTTGGAACTCATAATTGTTGTTTGATAACAGTGGATTTGGCTCATCAAGGAATTTCAAGAACAGATCTTTATTTGAGCTTAAAAACTGCAAAGCTTCTTGGAACTCCTTTGTGTGGAGAAGCTTCTCATCTGTAGCCAGACGTTTTGCTTCAGCAAACTTTTCACGCACAAGGGTCATTCTCTTCTCACAAGAAGGCTCCTTCCCTTGGTGTTTATTCCTGCTGCTATTCATTCTTAAAGTTTGATCACTGAAACCACTGCATGGCTCACTGTGTGTTCCTGCCTTTTGGTTTTGGTGGCCTTTGCTGTCCTTCTTTGGTCTGAGATTCCGACTGTTCTCATCAAAACCACCAGATCGATATTCCTTGTCTGATCTTTTTCCCGATTTCAGATCAGATTGGTGGACAGCAGCATCATTTAGACCCATCAATCTGGCAACAACATTCAGTGGCTCCTCGCCAGACATCCCTTCTTTCCACATGTCCTGCTCCATGAGCATTTTAACAGGAGCCTCACCAGATCTTTTAGTTGGTGAGCTCAATCTTTTAGTTGGGGACTGCTTTCTAGGCTGACTATCTCTCTGTAGTAAAACCAAACAACAACATATACATACTAAGTACAGATTATGCTTGAGTTCGTTTGAACCAAAGGGAGACGGACAATTCACTAACCTTTTTATCTTCTATCTGTGATGAGAATGGACCGATTGCCATCTTGAAAGCATTACCACGGTCTTTACCTGCCGGAGAAACTGCAAGGCGTACGCTGCATTGCATCAGAGCTTGGTCTAGCACCAATCTTGCATAACAAGAAGGGAGAAACAAAAGTAGACGAAGACGCATACCATCTCTATGCGCTTTCTCCGTGAGCATCTTGGTCGCGACCACGCCATTGCTGAGATCGAACATGTTTATCATCCTACCCAAGCATCCAGGGAAGGGACCAAGAACCTGCAGGTCCTGCTTCTTCTTCTGCTTCCTATCCTGAACCCCTCTCATCTCTCAACACTGCAAACAAATATCCAAAACAGCATACATGATATATCACGATAATACGCAAGTATCACCAAGATTTCAAAGTTCGAAATTCACACTGAACAGTCAAGCAGCTCCAAATTTTATCTTTTTCTGAACGATGGGAAGAGGGAGAGGAGAGAAGAACCAGACAAGACAAACCGGCTAAGAACGAAACAAACAAACAAAGAAACAACTGCATCCAAAACAACAACGAGTGGGAAGTAAGGAATCAACACGTGAAATGCACTCACCCCCACATCTTCCCCGAGGAGAAGAACAAACAATATGACAGGGAGAGAGAAATGCGGGAACTATCATGCGAGATGGCACAAGAACTAATCATCACACTTCACCCCGGGGCCTGGAAAGGCCACAGTACAGTAGTAGACAGCGGCAATGAAAAGAAAAGATTAGGGAAAGCGAGAGAGAGGGGATTCATTGATTAATCCCACCTGAAAAGGCGCCGCTTTTGGAGACGAAAGCGACGGAAGGGAAGGAAACGGTCACCTCCCTCCCTCCCCGAAAACGGCAAACGAAATACGCTCTCACCAAAACTAAATTAACCAAAAAAAGAGGGAGTGATTAGCCTTCTTTTCTTTTTGTTCATACCTGCACCACTTGCTTCGCCGCCGGCGAGCCCGCAACCACCGCCTCCGCCGCCGCCGCCGACGGCGGTGACCGGAGAGATACACCGAGGTATTGAACGGCGCCGGATGGGTTACTATTCCAGTGGAGCCTGGAGGGTGGATCTAGCTAGCTAGCGCGCCATTGCAGCCGCGGCGGCGGAGCAGGAGGCCGGCCGGCCGGTGATCGGGCCCACGCCGCCGCAGCAGCAGCAACACCTCTCGCGCTCCGGCGAGCCGGAGGAGACGGGAAGAGGAGGGAATGGTGGTTGGGGGAAGAGACCGGAAACCGCTCTCGTCTTGGTGTCCAAGTGCAGTGCGTGGTCTGCCTCTCTGGGTTGCAATGGCGCACACGGAAAGGAGAGAGGAAGAGAAGAGAGAGATGGGGAGGAAGAAGAAGAGGAGGAGGAGGAGGTGGGGGCGTGGCAGAGCACGTGAAGGCTCATTAATGGGCCGCGGCACCCGCGTCCAGTGCAGCGGCGTAGTACACCACCATTGCCACTGCCATTGCCACTGCCATTACCACCCAAGATTATTATTACTCCTCTTCCATTGCCACTAGATTATCCACCACTACTACGGTGGTGTTCTTTTTTCCTACTCCCTCTCCATCTCAAAATATAGCAACATATAACTAGATGGGACGTAGATTTATAGTACTAGGATACGTTCATTTCGGTCCTAGGTTACTATATTCTGGGACGTAGGGAGTAATAAAAATGAAGATCAAGATTAAGTTTTTTTACGTAAAATGAGGTAGTATTAATATATGATTGATTGAGTTTTAATTATTATAAACTTGAAAAATAGATTAATATGATGTCTATTAGTATCCATATAAATGTGCGCAATGCTACAAAGTTTTATAACCTGAAACGAAGAAAGTATTTTAGAGCAACTTTCATATAAAAAGTTTTCGTATAGAACGGACCGTTTAACCATTTGAAAAACGTGCCACGAAAATTTTTGCCTTCATCCAACTCGAACCTACGACTAGTATATTTTTAATTAACCCTATTTTGATTGGTGTAGCAGGGGGCAAATTGGCATGGACAAATGTTTTTTCTCGTCGTCCACGCCACCATTAGAGTAGAGTAGTAGCAGCAAATCCATCTGCATTAGATTAGCCTCTCGGCTAATCTTAATCCCGTTTCTTGATTACCTCGTCCTGTCGCGTTTAAGGTCAGGCCTGGGCCAAGCTATGGCTGCTACTGCTGCTTAAGACTTCAACTTGGGTGTTTGGTGGCGCCTATCATTGAGACGTGCATGTGCTCTCACAGTGCCTGTGCTGCCTCTGCCTCTGCCTTCCTGCAAGCTTAACTGCCTTGGACCTCTCTCTCTAGTCTCTACGCCTTTCTGCGACCCCCAAGTCGCCATTGTCCTCCACACCACATCATTCATATGGCTGCCGGCCGCCTGCCTAAACACAATCTGATTATCAGTAACTGCTAATCTAGTCTACTCTTTTACTGGTTTTCTACTCACATAATGCCATCCTGTCTGGCTGTCACTGTCTCTGCAATGGAAGAAGAACATGTTAGTGGTAGTAGTATTAATCTTTCCAATTTCATTCAACTTGTCTCTGCCACTGTGTGTATTCAGAAATCAGAACTCTAGATGGCCATTTTAGAATTGGGTTCTCAATCCCAAATGTGGTAGTAGTAATAGTATCTGCGAGATTTGCCAGCGTGCACAGGATTACAAATAGATCACATATGTCATATATGTAATAATAGTATAAATCAGGCACATGCCTGTGGAGTACGGCCAAAGGAGCAACTGGACAAGTTGGAAATCTCACAGCCTATGAACTGCACACCCATTATATTTTTTTTCTTCCTTTCCTTTAGATCACACAAGCTGTAGCAAACAGGATGAAAATGCTAGTACTACTATTCTTCCATTGGTGGTACAATCTGCACTGCCTACATGCATGTATCTCATTTCTGGGTAGTAAAAACAGGTAATTATGATTTACAGTATGGAGATCTATTCTACTATGCTCATAAATTTGGAGAAAGGGGGAGAGAGCTGAGCTGCTGCCCTTATTGTGCACACATGGCCATAAATAAAAAGAAAGAGAAGGCTAAGGCTAACCAACGGTGGAGAGTTATCGTTGAAACAAGCATTGCGTCTTCTTCTTCTGCTGCTGCTGTTGCTGCTGGGTTGCCTGCATCAAGCGTCCACAGCAATAAAGCTCGTCTGGGACAGCCTGCTGGCGTACGTGGTTACCAGCTGCAGCTGGGCGCTGTCCAGCCTCTCCAAATACGGCAAGAACGCTGGCCCGAGCTTCAGGTACGTATCCACCAAGCACAACACCACAGCCTGCAATATAATGGCAGCACACAGGATGATGAGCATTCTGCTACTTGTGGACAAAAAAATCTCGATGAAATATGAACTTAATTGGAAAGTACAGGGTGCATGAATGAATTATTTGCTTGTTTGCATGTTTCATGCTACTTGCTTTTGTTTGCTTTTTCTTGGAGAATATATCCATCTGTGTGTTGAGTAGCACAAATATAGTAAAGCAGATTCAGGGGGACGCAAATGACATTACAAAGCCAAGGCCTTGCAAACAATCCAAGGTTCAAGGAACATGCATATGCCACATGATGCCCACAGCCCACTGAATCCAAATACAAAAGTACTCGTGAACTGTGCTGAGATCAGTTAAGACTAAAGTGGAATCTGGCCCATAAAACTGAAGGGGCTAATCCAAACATACATGTGCATCGATATGGCATGTCCGTGGATTCTGAACAAACTCTATTGGGAGATGCTCAATCTCAACACCTCAACATTGCAGGCTTGTAGCTGTAGTTCTTATGATTTTTTTTGTCAATGTAGTTGAACAAGGGCTGCGCTCATTATGAAGCAGAATTTACTTCTTTTTTTAAAAAAAAAAAGTATTTCTGATTGTGCCATAACCTCTTGATGTCAGAATTTTGAGAAAGGTGAAGAATAATAAGAACAAAGTTTTCAGATTCACTTCTGAGAAATAGTATCTGATCTTAAAACAGGATTTGTGAGAGTTAGTGGGAATGAATGACCTTGCGGACATATGGACTATGGTTTTCGAAGGCGTCCAGGAGTGCAGGAAGAAATATCGACAAATGTGCCATAAGATTGTCCTGTGATAATCGAATAACAAGCTGCAGATAAAGGAAGAAGTCGAGAATTAGCAACAAAGAGAAGAAAACTTACGTGCATAGCTCACTCAACTAATATGATATCACAAAAGTGGAGGTAAACAAGAAAGTCATAATCCACAGATAACGAAATGCAGGATTAAACATGTGCTCTTTCACCATATAATTTGATGGTTTAGCCTACTAGCCTAGTACCAAAATATTGTTAGAACTGAACTCGCCATTTTACCATACACAAGATTGACATATATATTTCCTTTCAAAAAAAAAAAAAGATTGACATATATCAACTGCAGTCTTGGGGTTAGGAGTACCTTGCTCAAACTGTTGATGCTGACAATAAGAACTTTTTCATCCTGGTTGGCCAACTGAGAAGCAATTGCCTGCTTATTTGGATTAAACACTTAAGGTACCAACTACTACAAAAGGGAAAATAAAATATCCCAAAGACAAATAATACATACTCTTAGGCATGTCAGCGGATCAAATTGAGTAACCACCGTTGTCAAACAGATATGGGCTTGATTTACAACCTGCAATGACAATGGCATAAAAGGCTTGAGAGGGCAATAACTTTATGGCATCAAGAACTGCAAGCTGGAAAGAACACTGTCAGGCCCGGCGAAAAAGAACACTGTCAGTGCAGTACCTTCAAGGCAGCATCTTTGGTTGCATGCAGCAATTTAACTATAAGAGTATCGATACAGTTCTCCATTGCCTTTCGCTGGATTACATGGCCATGACAAATGTCATTTTCATGGAAGATGTCATTTAAATGATGCCACACCAAGAACACACTCTTAAATCACTTCAGAAACACTTACTCGCTTTTCAAGAATTTCAACCAATAGAGTAAGTGCAAGCTCTCTGGTGGATTCCTCTGGATCATCAAGCATCTCAAGTAGAGAAGAGGACATCTGGTGTAAATTCTGAAAAGGGAACTAGTTAAAAAGAATACTTTTTTTCTCAGGTGGACTCAGTTGGAATGTATCATCTTAGTGTATTTAACTGAGTCTTAATAAAGCTTCCATTATCTAAAAAAAATAGTTAGATCATTTTTGCAAAAGGCTTTCTATCTCAATGCAATAGTACGGAAGCATTTTGAATATTCCCTAGAAAAAAGACAGCAGGGCTAATTACAGGATAATGCCACTTAAAGCTTCAGATCGAAGCCTTATCTAACCTTGATTGACACAGAAGGGCCATTTATCTCTGGAACTTCTTCCATTTGACTCATTTCATCCTGTTTATCAAAAATAATATATGTGATCATACTGTATAATAGAAACCACAAAAGAAAATAGACTGACCGAAATGGGAATAATCTAAAAAAAACAATGATCAGACAAAACATTAGGCGGGTCAATCAAGTAGTTAGAAACCTGATGATATGTCCTGGAAATGCTTGGTCCATGATCTTGACAGCTATTCAATATGACATTCCTATTTCTGACAGTTATGTTCAGTTCACTCTCGTTTGATTCCTCAAATCTCTTGATGTCAGTACCCTCTTTTCTTGGACTCTCAACTGTGTTATCTGATATCACATTATAATCAAATGTTCTAGGGGGGTCACTCGACCTTGTATCACTAGATTTCTTGTCCATCATTTCAGCACCATGACCATTAGATTCATCGTAAGGTTCAGATTCAATTTTCCCAGCGCGTCGCTCACGAACTTCCAAAGAAATTCTTGGGAGAGAGTGGAGTGCAGAATTGAACACATCATCAGCCTGAAGGCAATCAGACTGATATGTGGCGTGCAGATGGTGCTTATTTTGCTTTATGACTAAACCTTTAGCATAAGGTTGATATGCACCAACAAAAGAATCAAATAGTGGCACCTTTGGCTTATGTTTCCTTTGTTGCAAAAACTCTTCCAAGTCGCTATCTATTGTAGGGATCAACTGCTTTATTGCCCGTCTTAATCTCTTTTGTTCTTCCATTGACAAGCTAACTAGAAAGCTTAACAAAGATGCAGGATCGTAGTGAGAATAGATTGATGAGAAACCAGCAACGCTAACCTCTTTTAGCTTACTGTTTTTGTCCTTGAATAAAAGAGCTAGCTTTTCAAGCCATGGCTTAAGGAAGCTGCTGCTAGAATAGCTGTCAGAACTGACTGTGCATTTTACAAAAGAAGAGTTTGCAAACTCAATAATTGCCAATTTTGACTTGGGAGATTTCTGTTCTTCTAGTGTACGAAGTAGGGCCGGTAAGAGCGAATCAATGGAATAGATTTCACCTGCAAGTTTCAAAATTGCTGAGCACTGCTGCTTGATGGATTCCTTTGGATCATTCAGCTGAGAGAAAACATGAGGCAGAGTCTTGTCCAGATAATGTTCAAAAGGCTTCTTAAAAACTGGCATGATCTCTGAAAGTGATGAGAGAGCAGCCTGTGCTATTTTATGATGAGGATCAGCCAAGTAACGACTAACAAACCTCATAACCTTGTCAAAATTTTGTGCAACCTCCTGAATGCCTCTTGGTCCCTGCTCTAGCAAAGATTGTCTTAAGAAATTGAATGCGTATACCCTCATCATCCAATCTGACTTTGGTTTAAGACCCAAAGAAAGTGCCTCGGTGAGAGAGGAAGGCACATCCATGTTGTTGACCATTTCACCCAAAATGAGTTGCTTGTCATCTAAATCACTTCTGTTACTGGCATAAAACCAGTTTGTCATCTGCTTACTCAAGAGAGGACGCCGGAAGTTGGGAATGTAATTGTTCCGCGGCTCCTTACGAACAACACTCTTATTAGGAGCGCTAGTATGATGCTTCACTTTCTGAGCTTCTAGTTTTCCACCTGAGCTACCATCAGAGTTCACTTGAATAGGGTTATGTTTCAGCGAGTTTCCTGATTCTTTCAAACTAACAGGAGGTGAACGGTTCAGCAGATCAGAAGGATGTCCCAAAACTTGAACTTGCTGAGTCAGCTGTTCAGTATTTGGCCTGCATTCAGCCTTGTCTTGAACAATTGTTACAACAGTTGCATCAGACGGTAGCAATTCTGAAGTAGGTTCTAGTATAAATTGAGTGGCAGAGGATGAATCACAAGATGATAAATTGACACCTGCAGTATTGGCTGGATTCAATTACTCGGTCAATGGATCCTGATTTGCTAGCAGATAAAATATAAATAAATTATTTCTGCATGACATATACCTGAATCACATTTATCAGGATCAGGGCCTTTGTCTGGGCTTGTTTCTTTTTCGAACGTACTGGTATCTTTAAATGAACTTCCAGTAGTTGTAGTGCCATCAGTTTTGCCTTCAGGTTGAATTTTTGAGGTCATATCATCATGCTGAACGGATGCTTTCACTTGTACTGATTGAAGGTCTACAGAAGAAAACGATGTTCCAGAATCGACCTTGACAACTTTGTCAATTTCAGTTGAATTACAAGAACTAGATTGAGGCTGCATCAATTTAACTCTTTCTACAGGAGAAAGATGCCTTTGCTGTGTCTCAGCATCTTCATCATTTATCATCTATACAATTCAACAAAATAATGTTAAATTATAGAACAAATTAGGTAAATATATCAGATAAATCTGAGGATATACTTTCTGCCTGGATGATTCAAACGATGAAAACAACTGATGCGAGCGTTCAGGCCAAATCCTTGAAAACATTCTGTAGCATGCTCTAGCACTTGATCGGACCTTCGAATTGGAAAATCAGTGTAAATCTCTGATTAAGTCATCAAGATGAACATTAAAAGAACATCCACACAGGACCACTAGTTTAAGTGCAATGCAGTGCACAAAAATGTAAGTGTTTAGTGAAATATAGTGATCCATCTACCTAAATTATGGCCTTAACCATAATCAGAGGTCGAGATGTGTTCTTGAAAAAAATTCCAGGACCATGTTCCAGATACCTTTTTTTAAGAAACTGGAAATTTCACTATTTTTATGCAGGTATTTTCTCTTATACAGTGGCTAAAAATTACATTTACCTTTATTTTTCCTGGTTTTCCTTTCAATCCTTTTGTCATCGCAATGTGGTATGTATTTTTATTTTTTTTGGTAATAACGAAAAGATACTTAGTTCATGGCTGGTAGTTATGCATTTGAGGTGTACAGTACATTTAACTAATATATGTGATATATAACGCAAAGAAAATCCATTAAAAAGTTTCTGCAAAGGTAAAAGGAGGATGGAAAAGATAAGGAAGAAATGTGTAAGTGCCTTTCATACATGTCAAATAATCGTGCCGTATAAATACCTCACTAGTTGCATCTTCTATACAACATTTTATGAATTCTTCATACAGATCAACTGATCTCTGTATTTCTGGAGTATCAACCCTAACTCCAACATCAATATTGCGTACTCACAACACCTACAACAGCAAATGCCTTTTTAATCATTCATCCAAGATTATAGCTATACTATAATATTGTGTTTCTCTTACCTCGCACGGAGAACTGCACTTTTATCATTCTTTGCAAATTCAATAATTTTTGGTAGAATACGAGCTACTTTGCAGTTCCGCAGCATCTGTATTTGGAAATAATGAACTAAAAATGATGAAATCAAATGGAAAACAAAATTTCTTCAGTATATTACCTCTTTTATACAATTATCCGAGGACTCAGCATTATATGAATAGTGATCACAACATTCTTAAGAAGGACCTACAAATATAAGATGGAATCAAGGTCATTTTAGAAGTATCCAGGATGATATTGTTAACTTCCAACAGATGTAAAAATAGGAAAGCAACATACCGGAATAAGCAGTTCAGCGCACGGTTCAAAGTCACGTAGCAGTTCTTTTGATAAGAAATTTAGCAAATGGCATGCCTGTAAATATTGGAAAACACTTGGTTTAATGAGCGCCCAAAATATGATTGAAAGATGGTCTGCTCAATACCAAAGGTTTAAAGGCAGTCGCTCACCAAGTCAATATATCTATTTTTGGTTTGCCTACAGTACATCTATGGGAACTATTTTGGTTTGCAGTACATACAAGCAACATTCTCTTATCTCAAACAGTGAAATAGGTTGCATTATTACAAAGACGAATAAACTAAACATCCAGACCTGTTTTACAACACTTGATCTCCTATCCAGAATCTGGGTTATGAGTGGGGTCACAAGCTGCTTTAGGAGCATAGGGAAGGCTGAATAGTCGGCAGCACCTGGCACAAAATTACTATTAGACAAAAATCTTGAACTTACCCAATGTGTACAATGATAGTGATCAACGCAAACAGAAATGAGCAGGAATTACAACCTCCGAGAACTAAGCCTTCCACTCTTTGCATTGCAGTTATCCGTATTGCCCACTCATTATCTGGATGTAAAGTAGATGCCACTCTTTCTATTTCTCTTGATAGGTCCTTCTCAGAGAATACCTTTATTGGTCCAAGCGATTTTCTTGTAATATCTCCATCTCCTGTACCAAATATGGATGGACAGATTGCATCCCAAATTCCCAATGATCAGGGATAGCTTTGGTAAGATCAAAGAATGTGAAGAAAACAGAACAGAAAAAATCAGAGGTCCAGGATGCATAATAGAATAACAGGTAACCAGACCTCCATTGTTCAGTTGAGGTGTCTAGGATTCTAACAACCAGCACTGCTTGCTCTTAGCCTATTATCACCTATTGGTTGTAAATGGATCTTGTCGTAATTAGGTAAGTTCACCGAAATGTATTACTAGCGAAAAGTGAGCCAGCATCTAATGACCAATAATCATTCAAAACTATCAGGCTAAGATTAGTTACTGGCAAGAAGAGAATCTTGACCAGGAGGCCTGAGTTGATCATGTAAAAACAAGTTCTCGATTGGAAATTGAGGGATAAAAAATTGTGCGGGTCAAACCATTCTAATAATTGTTTCACTTTTAACTTTATGTATGTGACAAAATGCTGTTATATGATGCCATGCATTTGCACAGATAATTTAAGATTATTTGCACCACTAATTTTACTTTGATGAAAAAAATGCAATCCTGAGCTCATGGCCCATTTCGTCAGTTAGCATATACTCCCTCCGTCCCAAAAAAAAGGCATTGAGTTTTTTTTTGGGACGGAGGGAGTATATAAAAAAAAGACCAAATTAATTGACTTCTTACGAAAAATAAAGTAAATAGTTTTGGGACGCTTTTGCCTATCAAGTATATTGGATTACATTGTTGATGTTGAAACTTATCTGAGAACAAACAATTGTGGAAAAACATGCTGAATTGGATACAAGTATTTCACATGGTAATTTATAAGAATAATTTTAGTATGATATTGGTCTAAAAAGAAAGGAAACTGAAACAACAATTCACATTCTTTAGGTTTGAATCCCTGAGTTCTCTCATAGTACCTGCAAGAAGTGAGGCATCTCTTGTAACAATCTTCACTTTGGGGCTTTTCTTTGCTTGATTGGTATCCGTTGGTTCAATTTGTATTGTCATACATCGGTTGTCTTGGACATCTGATATGCATGGGGTTTTTTCTCCATTTCCCATCCTTGCATTCATCTCCTTCATCTGTAACTCAGTAATCAAAGCATGAAGGTATGAAACTGATATTTCAGACATAATAACGATGGATATTAATCACGCATTACAACATAGATAAGTAATAGTGTACAATTTTAAGTTCTAAACGTTTGTACATTCTCTTTCTCCCTTTCCCTTTTCATTTTCCTTTTTTCTCTCCCTCTCCTCGTGTACTCATGTAACTTTGTAATCGTCCATTTATATCAAGGAAATGGCTATAAGGTAGAGCCTCTACCTTCTTATGTCCAAAAAAAACATAGATAAGTAATAATGTCTGCTTTCACAATATATGTTGAAAGCACTAGCTACCATCAATACATTGGATGAGCATTTTTATTTTATTTTTTTAACAGGGTGAAAATTGCCAAATCTTAAGGGCAATAAGATGTGTGAACGTTGTTGCATCTCATAAATTCCGCAGATAACTAACCCAACCCAAATATCAATATGTTAATAACTTGCTATTGTTATATGTACCGTACGTGCTCTAACAAGATATGACACATTCATATGAATTGTTAAAAACCTGAAACATTCACCTTCCTTTTCTTTCTGATCTCACTTTTCTACTGTATATGCACTGTTAATACTGTAATTCTCAATCTCAGTAATTAAGTACAGTTCAGGATTCAGAAGCTGATCATGCAAACCCACTGGATAATTAGACAGCACCACGAGCCCTAACCAACTAAGGAAAGGGGAACAGAATTGAGTGCCCCAATAGGGCCAATACCTCCATGAGCCGCACGAGGAACCTCCTGGCCGTGTAAAAATAGGAAAGCAACATACCGGAATAAGCAGTTCAGCGCACGGTTCAAAGTCACGTAGCAGTTCTTTTGATAAGAAATTTAGCAAATGGCATGCCTGTAAATATTGGAAAACACTTGGTTTAATGAGCGCCCAAAATATGATTGAAAGATGGTCTGCTCAATACCAAAGGTTTAAAGGCAGTCGCTCACCAAGTCAATATATCTATTTTTGGTTTGCCTACAGTACATCTATGGGAACTATTTTGGTTTGCAGTACATACAAGCAACATTCTCTTATCTCAAACAGTGAAATAGGTTGCATTATTACAAAGACGAATAAACTAAACATCCAGACCTGTTTTACAACACTTGATCTCCTATCCAGAATCTGGGTTATGAGTGGGGTCACAAGCTGCTTTAGGAGCATAGGGAAGGCTGAATAGTCGGCAGCACCTGGCACAAAATTACTATTAGACAAAAATCTTGAACTTACCCAATGTGTACAATGATAGTGATCAACGCAAACAGAAATGAGCAGGAATTACAACCTCCGAGAACTAAGCCTTCCACTCTTTGCATTGCAGTTATCCGTATTGCCCACTCATTATCTGGATGTAAAGTAGATGCCACTCTTTCTATTTCTCTTGATAGGTCCTTCTCAGAGAATACCTTTATTGGTCCAAGCGATTTTCTTGTAATATCTCCATCTCCTGTACCAAATATGGATGGACAGATTGCATCCCAAATTCCCAATGATCAGGGATAGCTTTGGTAAGATCAAAGAATGTGAAGAAAACAGAACAGAAAAAATCAGAGGTCCAGGATGCATAATAGAATAACAGGTAACCAGACCTCCATTGTTCAGTTGAGGTGTCTAGGATTCTAACAACCAGCACTGCTTGCTCTTAGCCTATTATCACCTATTGGTTGTAAATGGATCTTGTCGTAATTAGGTAAGTTCACCGAAATGTATTACTAGCGAAAAGTGAGCCAGCATCTAATGACCAATAATCATTCAAAACTATCAGGCTAAGATTAGTTACTGGCAAGAAGAGAATCTTGACCAGGAGGCCTGAGTTGATCATGTAAAAACAAGTTCTCGATTGGAAATTGAGGGATAAAAAATTGTGCGGGTCAAACCATTCTAATAATTGTTTCACTTTTAACTTTATGTATGTGACAAAATGCTGTTATATGATGCCATGCATTTGCACAGATAATTTAAGATTATTTGCACCACTAATTTTACTTTGATGAAAAAAATGCAATCCTGAGCTCATGGCCCATTTCGTCAGTTAGCATATACTCCCTCCGTCCCAAAAAAAAGGCATTGAGTTTTGTTTTTTGGGACGGAGGGAGTATATAAAAAAAAGACCAAATTAATTGACTTCTTACGAAAAATAAAGTAAATAGTTTTGGGACGCTTTTGCCTATCAAGTATATTGGATTACATTGTTGATGTTGAAACTTAT
>CM020188.1:18312243-18323534 GCA_009805545.1 Oryza longistaminata | reverse complement strand
CCAAATCATCTCACGCGTTTAGCCCCAGTATTATAACCAAAGACACAGGTCAAGTTGACGGAAAGCAATGCACAGGAGACTCCTGACGTGTATGCCTTCCATCACCCACTACAAAAACTAATTTAAAAGTGCAACAGCATGCTGCATTGATCAACTTCAACCTGAAGAATGTGCCGTATACCACTGCAGAAACACAAACAAAAAGACCTCGTACCTCCCATCAGTCAAGCTGCTTTGGCAGCGCCTGTTGTTTATCACGGACAACCTTCTGGTTCTGGCTTCTGCCCATGGCATATATAACCAGCGACCGGCAACACCAGCATTGCTCGTTCATAACCAGTTACTTTTCATCTCAAACCTGCAGTCATTTGATTGACCTGCTATCCAGTTACTCAATCTAAAATCTGCAGAGATCAAGCATTTGCAACCTGTTTACCAGCCATGGTTGGAGGAGGAGGCCACCAAAATCCTGCAGCTGCTCAACCAGTAAAAAGGTAAGGCGAATCTGGAGAATGTTTTTTTTTTTAACGAACCGGCACAAGATGGTGCCAATCTGGACTCTTTCATTCTTGTTTCACTTGAACACTTCGTTTGGCCATGTTTGCTGAAATCTGTCTGATCATGGTTGGTGACAAGGGAGAAAGCGAAGGTTCAAAAGAATCCTCGTCAGCAAGCAGAGGAAAAGCCTATGGACGTTGCTGTTGGCATTGTTGTCGTCGTTGTTGGCGCCATCATCGCTATTGCGACCTTCATCCTTCTTGGTGCTGTCATGGTCACCTTGGCGATTGTTACAATCATTGTCGTTTGTGTAGTCACTGCTGCACAAGTAAGTATTGCTCTTCAAACGATGATGTTACATTGTAATATATCTTGCTCATGCATCAGACACTATCAGTCAGCAATATTAAGAAAGAAAATGATGTTCAATTGTTCATCAATGTTCCTTGTTCTAACATGGTCCTTGCAGCAATATCTTGAACAGGCGAACAAGAACAAAGCTTCTCGCTCAAGTGGCAGAAATAAGTTCATTGTGTTCAAACCTTCAGAAATAGATGCTGCAGTCAGCAAACGAGCGAAGTGGCTCCGTGGAACAGCTACATATAATGTGTATCGGTCAGATTTTGATGGAATGGATATTGCTACAACTGTTCCCAAAGGAACACTACCAGAATGGATTTTGATGCAAGAGTTTCATCAAGCGGTAAGTTTCGTTGAACACATAATTTTCTCTGCACTATGTTCAAACATAAGTTCATCAAACACCACCAAAAGGGACTGAAGTTTTGCATTCCAAAGTATAGAAAACCAATGACACCATTAATACATTATACACCCTGTTGATTTCTAACAGTACCTCTGAAAATGCAAGATAGAACCACTGTGTATTGCTTCATTTCTCACACTAGTTCTGAAAATGCAGATTGAAATCCTCAGAAATATCAGTCATCCGAATGTGGTTCCTTTCTTAGGAGCATGCATAGAGAAAAGGGCAATCGTTTACCGATTCAGAGAAAACAACACACTGGAAAGTCACCTCAAGTATCTCACATGGGAAATCAGAGTGAAATCCGCCGCCAGTATATGCTCCGGCCTCATGTTCCTCCATAGCAGAAAGCCCAAGCCGATCATTCACGGTGACCTGAAACCAAGCAACATCATATTCAGGCCAGGAAATGCATGCATGCTCAGCGATTTCGGAATGTGTTATCTGTATTCGAAAGAATTTGGACGGCTTATCACTGACCCTTGCAAGATTCAGTTGGATGTATCTGCTCTGGGCATCGTGTTGCTTCAGCTAGTTACAGGGAAACTAGATGCAAATGGTTTAAGAGAACGCGTGATCTACTATCTGGGAGATGCTAAGGGGTTCTACAAGAAAACTTCATCGCAGCAAAGAAAAATCCTAGAGAAGATTGTGAATCTTGAGTTGAAAACAGACAGAACATCAGAAGATGTTGCCAGGATGTTATTCTTGGGATTGAGGTGCAGCGATCCAATATCGAAAAATCATCCAAGCCTCGCCACAGAAGTTTTGCCCCAGATTGAGTCAATGAAGAAGTAGTGCCTCTCATACTTAAGTGGTGACGGCTTCAAGTACTGTGTGATGAGGAGGTTGGCCAATATATGGTTTCTTCAAGAAATGGAAAAGAACATGTCATTGGTAATCTATTGTTGTTAAGTTCAACTCTTGAATTAACATTTCCTGTACCTAGTGCACCGCCAGTTAATAATCTCGATTGACATTGGATCTGAAATCTTGTTTCTAGATGTGTAGATCGAATTTGAACATGAATTTTGGAGGACTTGTAGGTATCATTATACTCTACATTATCAATTTTTTTCAGATTTTTTTACAACTATTTGCATCGAATTTGGAAGAAAAATGTATACGAGGGGATATCCCCTCGAGGGATTAGAATCCACTCCCCTCAAATATTACTCACTGGATTCTAGCTTCACCCTGTGCTCTCTCACCAAGCCCAAACTGAACTGGATTCACTTATGACGATTCTAGCTTCTCAGCAACTACAGCATTCTGAACAAGATGTAAGAAGTTGTACACTAAGCCCGGTTGGATTAACAACAACAGCATACTACAGGCTTATAACATATCATGGCATTCTATAGCGCCCAGCTCCTTTCATATGGATCAAAGCAATACCAAACACATGTAAAATTTTTCTTTGGCTGGCCTTTCGAGGAAGACTGAACACAAATGACAATAGGGTAAAGAAATGCTGGGCATCTGATCCACATTGTGCTGTTTGCCCTACCATTGAGACAGCAGACCATATTATATTGCGCTGCCGACTAGCTTCTGAGGTTTGGAAGAAACTCAATATCTATGAACAGGCAACTCAAAGCACAGACATTCTCCACTTCGTTGAGCAGGTCCTGACAATTACGCCCTCACACCTCAAACCTGGATGGCCAATATGCTTTGGCACCTGCGCACACAACTTATGGAAAGCACGCAACCATAGAACATTCCAGTAGCGAGATCTTACCACAGCAAATGTGACACATCAAATCAGAGAATGTCTACAATTATGAGGAAATCGCATCAGGCCACAATGTCGACCTCCACTATGCAGATGGATAGACCTACTAGCGTAGCTAGCTTTTTTAGTTCTTCCATGCTTTCTCCTGTTTTATGTATTTCTTCTTCTTCTTCTTCTTCTTCTTCTTCTTCTTCTTCTTCTTCTTCTTCTTCTTCTTCTTCTTCTTCTTCTTCTTCTTCTTCTTCTTCTTCTTCTTCTTCTTCTTCTTCTTCTTCTTCTTCTTCTTCTTCTTCTTCTTCTTCTTCTTCTTCTTCTTCTTCTTCTTCTTCTTCTTCTTCTTCTTCTTCTTCTTCTTCTTCTTCTTCTTCTTCTTCTTCTTCTTCTTCTTCTTCTTCTTCTTCTTCTTCTTCTTCTTCTTCTTCTTCTTCTTCTTCTTCTTCTTCTTCTTCTTCTTCTTCTTCTTCTTCTTCTTCTTCTTCTTCTTCTTCTTCTTCTTCTTCTTCTTCTTCTTCTTCTTCTTCTTCTTCTTCTTCTTCTTCTTCTTCTTCTTCTTCTTCTTCTTCTTCTTCTTCTTCTTCTTCTTCTTCTTCTTCTTCTTCTTCTTCTTCTTCTTCTTCTTCTTCTTCTTCTTCTTCTTCTTCTTCTTCTTCTTCTTCTTCTTCTTCTTCTTCTTCTTTGTCCTTCTTATTTTCTCTTCTTCTTCCTCCTTTTCTCTTTCTTATTTTTTCTTCTTCCTCCTTCCTTATCCGGTTCTTTTGTACCTCTTTATGTAACACCTTGATTACCATTAATACAATGGTTATAAGGTAGAGTCTCTCTACCTTTTTCAGTCAAAAAATATATATATATTACTCACTGTGGTCTTGAAAAACGATTATGATTCTAGCCCTAAACACATAATTGTCAAATTATTGGTTGTATTGTGCTCAGTTTTCTAGTGAAAAATGGAAAAGGAGGTTTGTTAAGATTCCTGCTCAACAGATTTGTGACAAAAATACATGTTTGCTGCTGTGTTTCGAATTGTTCTTTAATCTGATTTTTCTAGCCATGCGCTTGGCTCATCTACACCATCAGCCCCCATTGGGCCATCACTCTACTAGCCTAGCTCAGCCCATCCAAAATTCGTTGATACTTGCCTTGCTGCTGCTTCAGCGAGCTGGTGGCTGGACGTCAGGCACTCAGGCTGGCTTTGCCATTGCTTTTGCCATCTTCGATATTTTCCTTCCATTAGCTCCCCTTTTACCTGCATCTTCTTTCACCTCAAATCCTCGGCAAAATCTAAATCAAGAGGCCTCTCGTTTTAGTGCTGACGAGAGACCCTATCTAGATACCTTAACTGTAGTACTAGTCCTCATCAAGTAAATAGAAAATATATTCCTATCACCTATGTTTCAAATAAAATTTTCTCTTGAACTACTCATCCGATTTACGATTCGATTACACGGTTGTGTTCGTAAGAATTAAATTTTTATAACAAGATCTCACATGATTATATTTTGATGAAAAATTACAAATTACTTTTATAGTATATCTAAATTACTTTTAGATTTTACTAAATTACTTCTTAGACATATAAAAGTAATTTCAGTAAAGCTTAAAAGTAATTTACATATACTATAGAAGTAACTTAACACAAAAAAGGATGTAACTTTGTCATGACATTAAAAGTAGATCCGTTATGGAGGTAAAAACGTGAGTCTATCTAAAAATTAAATTTAATCATCACAAAATATGGAATTGACTAAAAATGATAATAAAATAAACAACTCACAACATTATAAATGTATAATAAGTAATTTAATCAAATAGAAAAGTAATTTATATATATGATAAAAGTAACTTACATATATAATAAAAGTAATTTACGACATAGATATTTCTTTTATCAAAATATAGTCATGTAAGATTTTGTTGTAAAGATTTAATTGCAATGAACACAATGGTGTAATCGAATTATAAATCGGATAAATAATTTAAAAGAAAAATCTATAAGAAGAAAAAAATATGTATCATTTAGTGTACTAGTATACAACTAGGTCTAAGACAAGTCTCTGGTTAAGACAATATAGAGTGCGGTCTCTATGTAGTCATGTCCTAAATAAATACTAGTATGTCGCGTCTTCAAAAACTTTGATGCCAAGCACTACTGCAGAACATGTTATTAGGGTGCCTATTGGGAAGCTTCACAAATACCGGTATCCCAACCGTCAAGAGGCACTAGACTTAGGGGTGCAAGTGGGCCAGCCCGCGAACTCACTTATAGTACAAATAAGTGGATAACTCACTGGATTACCTACTTATTTGTATTACAAAAAGTTTGTTTTGCCTACTTCAACTCTTACTCCTGATTGAATCATCTCCTTGAACCGTAAAACCGGTTATAATGCCTCCTACGTCTTCTAATACCATTGCAAATCGACTCCTTTCAGTGGTTTTGGAAGCGGTTTCGTCTGACATGGCGGGTTGACCGCATTGGACTTGCTGAGTCAGCAGGTGGGACCCACGTGTTAGCGACTTCCTTCTCTCCATCTTCATCCTCACCTCTCCCTACTCTCTCTCCTCCCATCTTCTTTCTCTCCCTCCTCTCTCTCCTTCCGGCGACTCCGGTGGCTACCAACAGGGGAGGGGATCGGAGGAGCCCTAGTGCAAGCGACTCAACCTGACGGCGTTCCTGATGCACCTCTAGGGCAAGCGGCTGGAACCACCGCCAGCATCCTATGTCGCCACCACCTTGCGGCGCGCCACCGACGCCGCTGAACTGGTCCCACTTCTCCATCTCCTGGCGAAACCACACCGACGCCGCAAACATCCCCCGCCGTGAACCACCACACAGCGGCCCGTACCGGGAGGGAAAACCTCCCCGATCACGCCGCGACAAGGCCCTCAATGAAGATCCGCGTGGCGAGGAGGAACGTGTGATGGGATGCCATGTCCCCCGTGGGGAGGCCACCGGCACCGAGGAAGATCGGCACGACCGAGTTGGCAATGGCAAGCACTACAATCGTGTTGAATGAGATGAGCTGCTTGATGGAGAAGAGGTAGTAGTGGTGGTGCGGCCACACCATTGTTGACGTCAGTGTCGGGTGTAGCATAGGGAGTAGCGAGGTCATTGAGGGAGTGGGAAGATGCGGGAGCTTAGGGAGACCACGACGGCATCGTTCTCACTCCTTTCGCCGGGCCGTTACCACCTTGCTCCTCTTGGCTGCTTGCCGTCCTTCTCCCTGCCAAGCGCTGGCCTAGAGCTCACAGGGGAGAGATGCAAGAGAAAGGAAGAGAGAGAGAGGAGGAGGAGAAGAGAGGAGAGTCCCGGCCATGTGGGTCCCACCTACTGACTCAGCAAGTCAAGCACGATCAACCTGTCACGTCATAAAAAACCACTTCCCAAACCATTTAAGGAGTCAATTTGCACTGGTTTTCGAAGATCGGGGAGACGTTATACCTGATTTTGTGGTTGAGGGAGACGATTCAAATAGAGACAAGAGTTGAGGGAGGTAAAATAGTCTTATTCCTTTGTACTACAAATCGGCCCATTTTAACTAGACTTCACCATCTAGCAGAGCCCAACACTGGTCCTCAGACTCCAAGAATTCATGACTCAGGCTGACATAGCCTGCTGCCCTTGGGCATACCCGAAGTGTTTGTTACAGTATATGATAGTTAGGATATTACGATTGTACGTATTATTTTGTATCCTAGCCTTCGTTATCTCTATAGCTGAGTTCTTCCCTCAGTTTTTCCCAACTCACCTCTCTCGTTTTCCGCGGACATGCTTTTTAAATGGTGTGTTTTTTTTTTTGCAAAAAAATTTGAATACGGAAGTTGTTTTAAAAAATCATATTAATATATTTTTCAAAAACAATCAGTTAATACTTAATTAATCATACAATAATACGTGTTTTGTTTTGCGTGCCAGGGAGGAGGGATTCTCGAACGCAGCCTATATCCCTTCCCTTATATCTATACCTTGTCCTTCATATATCGGTCTCTGAATCTCAATACAATCAAGAAATATACACAACACATTTCTCCCATACAATCTTTCATCATATCAAAGTCGGCAATCTAGCGTTGCTCGCATTCTTCTACTGCCGCCGCCCCCAGGAGTAGCGATCTCCTAGGGGCGCAACCATATCATTTTATATTTTTCGATCATCGCCATTCTTCCCCATCGTCATTCATGTCAAACAGAAGCAAGCACTGTACCTTCTTCGTCGTCGTAGGTGACCGTGGCT
Organism: Oryza longistaminata; assembly: GCA_009805545.1. Classification (NCBI taxonomy): domain Eukaryota; kingdom Viridiplantae; phylum Streptophyta; class Magnoliopsida; order Poales; family Poaceae; genus Oryza; species Oryza longistaminata. Next base: position 18,316,300 of record CM020188.1, on the reverse strand, counting down.
ACCGGACAATGTCCCCAGAGCATACCTAGGGGCCTCTTCGCTGGCTGGTGCAAATGCGAGGCTGGGTTCCTCCAGCCCCAGGGTTGGGTCTTCAGCTATATATGACACACTCCAGGCAGCACTAGAAAGGCACCAAAATTTTACAATTAAGTTTTTATGAAAATAGCACCATGAAAACTAGGGTGTTACACCGAGTAAAATGACCATTAAAAAAAGCAATAGGATTACCACACTTCTCCTCCATAAACTTCTTTATTTGTTCCTCCATAGTACCCCTCTGTCAATCATGACAAGAAACCTAGATGGATGAGCAAAAAGTCTAAACCTTAATTTTTTTTCTCTATAGAAGACTTACCTTGTCCAGAGCCAGAAATCAAGTCTTTCTGAAATCAAGTCTCCTTGTGCCTCCTTTGTCTGGCTTTTTATACACATCACATGATTGTCTCTTATTCCAATTAGTTCAATCTTTCTAAATTTGTACTCCTTTCCATAGATGCGCTCCTCCTGTGTACGCCGTATGAAAACCTCGCCTTTACATTCACTGTTTTCTGGCCCAAGTGTCCCGCATGACATCCTTGGCCATTTGAACCTCAACAACCCCCCAGTTTAGTTCAATACCCTTCACCGACTGTGCTTCTCTGATCTCAAACAACACCTACAAACGAACAAACCAAAAAAGCATATTCAGAGCATTAAGTAATATAAACATGAAAACCAACTTGGAATCTCCAAAGTTTGACTGAACACGAAACCTCTCAGGCCCTGCCAGTTTGTTCAGTGGCCTGGCTGGTCCTATGCCCCAACCGGATCGCACCTACACAACAGTGGTCAGACTGGCCACCACAGCTCCAGTCTACGGGCAAACCACATTGGTCAAATTGCCGATGTCAAGCCACTATACATGTAAACGGTTTTAAGAGTTGAGTGGTGTGAGGGGTATTTTAGATGACCGTGGCAGTTAAGGAATTACTGTAATGTATTTGTGATTTGTGATTTGTTTTTGTTTTTGTTTGGGGAGCTTGTGAATTTATCTGACCAGGGTTTACTAATTACTCCATTATTTGTTCCTGACAGCTATTAGCACGGTGGGAGGTAGCTGTGGTGGGGGCCAAAAGTAGAGATGACAGACGCTGCTGTTGTGGTCTCAAACTTCATCTTCAAATGGAGTCAGGAGAAATACATCTTGCTTCGCTTCCGAATCTTAATGGCAACCCTCATGGTTGTGTACCTCTTGGTGGTCAATTACACATTTATTGCCCCCATGTACAACGATGCGGCTGTGTCGATCATACGGCTCACCCAAGCTGGGTGTGATGCTGTACTGATGTACGTTCTAGGGGCCATGCAAGCCGCACTGTGAAGTACGCGCTGTTTCCAGTATGGGCGGCTGCGCTGATCAGCTTCCGTTCTTGTGTCAGAGGACTCTCTGAGGCATACAACACGCAGGTCGAGCTGGGAAATGTGGTCAAGCTTTTGTTTGTGGCATACATGAATGTAACACAGGGCTCCACGATTGGGCGAGTCCCGTTCTGGATTTTCTGGAGCCTTCTTGTCCTCAAGTGCTTGTACAGGATTGTGACATGCTGTCGAGCACCCGAGACCTTGTGGAATGGCCGGAGTTCAGAGCTTCTTCAGGCGTACATGGGTCCCGACAAGCCCCAGAGCAACTTTGATAACAGCACTTGTATTTCTTCAAGCCCAGATGGTGCCAAGGAAGGGTGCAAATACTTGATCTATGGAGAGTCAGAGTCGGAGCCAGAGGAATGCTCCTGCACAAGTAGCAACACTAGAAGAGAACTAAATATTAACAGCTTGACGTCTATAGTTACATTGCAAAAATGCATTCAGGCCCTTATGGAGGATCTGGTGGTGAAGCACGGAGATAATCTTGCGAGATGTTATTTGAAGTTAGTGTGCCTGCCCTTTGCCTTGTCTCGGCTACTCCGGTGTAGGTTGGAAGGAGCAACGCTACATGCAGGCACAGTTTCCATGAATCGAAAGCTACTAATCCACAGTTACAAGGAACATCCTGAAGAGGGATGTCCTGTTTCTCAAGAAGAGCCTATTGAACTATTCAGCATCCTGGAGAGCGATGTTGTGTTTCTCAAGCAGAGTCTATTGACCAATTTCCCGATGATCTGCTCGTATGGACTTCCCTCGCTCGGGTCCGGTTTCATACTCGCTGCACTCAAGTTCAGCGTGGCTTTATGGCTTTCTGGTGATTTCTTTTCAGCGGCAAGCTTGGGTCATCAGCATAAATTATCTGCTACCGATCTGAACATCACTGGAGTCGCCATCCTCTTCACAGCACTCTCTGATGGATATGAAATCAGGAGGTGCTTCTGGTCACACTGGACAAGGTTGCTTGCTGTGTGCTTCTGGGTGAACCTTAGTTCCAGCTGGAGAGCGAAACTTAGCTTTACATTAAACTTTAGCCATACCCAGTCACTGATTACAGAACAAGCATATATTGACCAGTATGCCTTCCTGGAATCACTCCGCTGCAGTAACAAGTGTTGTAGGCTGTTGTACTCACTTATCACTAATAAGGAATACGGCACAAAAATGCCCATCACGATAGATAAGCATGTAAAGACTGCAGTACTCTCTGAAGCGCTCCAAGGACTAGACGACCTCGCCGATGGCGTCCATTCACTACCAAGAGGCTGCTTTGCACCGGTCCAACACGACGCCAACACACCAGCACCAGCGGAGCAGTACTGGTCCGAGATCATCCAAACTGCTGGGGCATCCGGCTGCTCCCATGTTATTCTGGTCTGGCATATCGCAACAAGCCTCTGTGAGATCAAACTTGCCCAAGAACATGGTGCTGACTTGAGCAGCCGGATTAGATTATTACGGAGCAGCCAGACTGGATTATTACGGAAGAGGAAGAACAACCTGGATGATGACCTATGGAAGAAATTCTCGGTAGCATATTCCTTGTCACGGTACTGTGCGCACCTGCTAGTCTCAAAGCCCGACCTGCTGCCTGGGAACATTTGGGTGTCCAAGAAGGACTTCCAACAAGCTACTCAGTGTGCTCATCAGATGCTCCATGGCTGTGAGTCACCCAAGAGCATGTATGACAGGCTCGTCCCAGCATCAAAGGATGAAGATGCTACAGTAATTCCAGGCACAGATGAGGGTAGCGAGATATTGCGACAAGGCACCAGGCTGGCCAAGAAGCTCATCTATGGTGAAGTCAAAGAGAAGCAGTGGGAAATCCTAGCCAAGGTATGGGCTCGCTTACTTGTGCATCTTTCGCCTAGCTCCGATGCACAAGCTCATGGCAAGCACCTTGAGTTAAAGTACTACCCGGAGTTGATCACCATCATCTGGGCACTCTTCTCGCACTGCGGGATCGAAAGCAGCGAATTGTGGAGCAGCGATATGGCACCATCTGCGGCGGCGGCGGGGGGGAGCAATGCTCCTGGACCGTCCGAGCAAGATGCCCACGTTGACATCTGCCTCTGGTCCACATGCCGCCAACATGCCGGGGGTGATCTTGAGGATGGTGTTGGAGAAATACAGGAAACTACTGGAGCATCCAAGCAAGATGACCACGTCGACAACATCCGCCTCTGGTCCACCAGCCGTCAACCTGGTGACCTTGAGGATGTGGAAATTACTGGAACATCAGATCAGCAAGACGCCCACATTGACAACATCTGCCTCTGGTCCACCACCCGCCAACTTGCCAGTGACCTTGAGGATGGTGGTGGAGAAATTCAGGAAATTAATCGTGGTGGCTAGTCTTCATACTCCGTCTGTCACATCCTCAATTCCCCTGGTGCATGAGCTCTGCTTGGTTGCTCCCACTACGTTTTCAGTAATATATAGTGTTTCTGCGAGGATTTTTCAGTGGTATTTCCATCCCATCATTTCATTCAGACAAAATTTGTATTTGTGTTGTTGACTACTGTGACGAGTGTGAAAGTGTGGTTGCTGCTTGAAAAACATGGTGTGTAATTGAGAATTTCTAGTGAACCGAAGTATATTGTTGTGTGTGGATTGCGATTGTATCAATAGCTGCGAATGTTAAACCCTTTGGATT